>JARHVA010000777.1:0-182500 GCA_037957365.1 Torreya grandis
ATTGACAAACATTTATTGATTAAATTTCAGTGTCTACAACTAATTAAACCAAATATCAAGGTAAAAAAAGATACAAGATCAAACCAAATTACAATGAGGAAAATGTTATAGTGAAGGAAGTATCACAACCTAAAAATTGATTATAATTGATAGCTCTATCGAAGAGGCAATTTTATAGATTACCATCACCTCATATATTATTACAAAATCTACTTGAGTCAATCCTCTTCCTCCACAAGGGTTCAATCCAAACATGTTTAAACAAAGTATCTATGATAAAAATGCATATTGTGACTATTAGCAAATTATATTGCATTCTATGAATAAATGCTAAAAATTAAGACATAAGATATAACATCTTATTGATGAAAACACTATTAAATTAATTACACTTAAAGAGAAATCTAGACCATGAAACAATTAAAATCATAAGTTGAAAATATTTAATAATCCATTCTTTGAGTATGAGATGAAAAATAATAATGATACTTTAGAAGTACACTATGTATACAATATGCATCCTCTAGCTATGACATATGATCACCCAATAGATGTGATTTTTAGTACACTTATAAGAACTTCACCATAACATCCTATGATCACAATTTAATGATAATTAAATTGTTGATGATTATTAAAATTATCATGCACTAATCATACAAGCCTATATCAATGAGAAACCCATATATAGTCTCATGACCAATAATTGGTCAAGTAAGAACATGTGCACAATGACACTTCTTTACTCCCTAGGATACACACAAAAAGATTTACAAAATATATAAAATATAGCCGAGGGAATTTATGGATAAAAACATAATACCCTTAGACACATAGTGCTACCTCTTCAAGAGGGATTTGGCATATTAGCTAGACCATTCTTATTTATATAAAGTAACATGTCTTTAACACATTGTTAGGATGAGCTTGGATGTAAAATATTTAGGTAGTACCATATACAGTGCATCAATGTCTCAAATACATAAACTTCAACAAGGTAGTCATGGTTATCCCATGTATGATATGAGTACCCTCTACAACCAGTGGTATATCTATTATTACTTGCATAACACACCCATTTTTAGTCTAAAAATGGAGACCCTCTTTTTAGTCTAGAGTCTGATCTTATACCTTCAGGAGCTCATTATGGTTAATTTATTCAAATCAAACTTATTGGAATCTATTAGATGATTAGTTACAAGTCACTAAATGAGGTTTACTTTAATGTCTTTGCATTTCTTTAGTTCAGTCCAAGCTTTCATCTAGGACTGATTTAATTTTAATATTTGAATTTGTATAAATCTACTAAGTCTTAACCTATTTATCTACTTGTTTTTTGAAAACACATTTGAAACTTCATTTTAGGCTATTTCACCGTAGTTTTATGCAAATTATCTAATAGTTTCATAGTTTTATAACTCTTTTACTGAATAAATTATTGTCCATTTCTACTTTAATTTCAATCTAAATCACCAAATGTTTATAAACTCTTACTCTTTAACTTAGTTAATTTTCATTAAAATGGACTAAATTGGCTTTGAATCAAGAAAATGATAGTCATTTCATGGTTTTAATTCTATACTTAGTCAACTTTGGCTTTGGACTTAGTCACTTTAATTTGAATTTTGATATCCATTTGTCTTTAAATACTTAGCCATTTATTTTAAAATGTTTAGTTGTTGCTTTTTAAAATTGAATCACTAACTGTGCATTTCATATTATGCCCATAGGTACCCAAATAAGTTGACCTTCATGATTTTTGGAAAAAGAGTAGCTAGAAGTTTTTCATGAAGTAGAGTCTACAAAAGTTTTGAAGACTTCATGAAAATTATTCAAATTTCCAAATCTTTAGAGAAAATGTTATGACTTAGTCAAAATAAAAGTTTTGAAGACTTCTCAAGAATTATTCAAGTATTTAGGTCTTTGAGAAAATTATTTATGACTAGTCCTAACTTTTATGAAGATAAAACTTAAAAAGACTAATTCTTAACAAAATTCTTGAATAATGAAGAGAGCCCAAATCACTTTGTGAGAATTTTCTAAGTATTTTGATCTTCAGATAAAGTGTTGTGAAGAATAGTCATAACTTTTGTTGTGAATAAAAGTTATGAATACCAATGCTCAAACATAAGTTATGATAATAAAAGTTTCAAAGGTTTAGGCAAAAGTAAAAAAAGACAAGAATAAAAGTCAAAATTTTTACACAAAGGCTCAAAGACAAAACTTGTGAAGACAAAAGTTGCAAACAAAAATCATGAAGAAGGGTCACAAGAAATTTCTAAGTGTTTTGATATTCAAAAAAAGTGTTGTAAGGACTAGTCAAAAAAATTGTTACAAATAAAAGTTCTAAAGACCAATTCCCAAGCAAAAAATTATGACAACATAAGATTTGAAGACTTGGGTCTTTAGAATGAAAGAGTCGAGGGTCTTACAAAAATCACTAATAATGAAGGAAAGGTTCTCCATTTCATAATAATTATCATTGCATATTTTATGTGTTAAGTCTTCGGTAAATAATGCAAAGATAACACAAATTCAAAGAGATGAGGGAATGATGCATACTAGAACTAAAACCCATAGATGATGATAAGTTACCAAGTGTCAAAATAGGGCATATAGAAGTAAAACTAATCATGTAATGAGAGAAAAATAGAGTGAAAGTAAGAATAAGCCATGTGGTGGTAACCTATAATAACTAAGGACACATTAGATATGTAGCCAACAAAGCATGAGTCTAATTTTGATAGCCCATATGGCCTTCAAAACTGTTAAGAGGATGATAATAGATTTTTCATCCAATATGATTTTTACAATCAAATTGTAGTCCAACTAAATCATGAATAAGATGGGAGTCATTAGCATGGTGTGTGTAGTGGAATCAAACATAAAGCATGAAAGACAAACTTAGCCTTAAAGAGGTAGGGTAATTGATTACATAGAAGCATGGGAGGCTGATAGTCTTAATGTAATACCAACTAATTTTAGCTACTAAAATTAAATAGAGGCATGGTTTGATTGTGCCAATTTTGGGCATGCCTTCAATTTGTCAAAGATATTGAGTTGTTTGCTTAACCACACTCTTTTAACCATAGTAATGATTAATGTAAATGCCTCATTAGTCAGTGAATTTTAATTTTAATTTTCATCCAAGATCCTCATGCCTTCATTCTTATATAATATTGAATCTTCAATGTAATAAACGTTGGTCCCTTTAGGATTGAGAAATTTTGGCATAGGCTAGTTCTTTTTTAGGACTAAGAGGATTATGCCTAGGCTATTATTTTTAAGATCAAAGGAGTCTATGCTTGGCTGGCTCCTTTATTATTAGAAATTAGAGTAGTGGACCAGTCATTTTGTTTCATGATTTTCCCTACTTTAAAGATTAGTTTTTTGAATCAAAGTTATTTTTAACTCACTGAGTATTTGATGAATCCTAAATTATCCTTAATAGAAACATATTGAATCTATAAGCTTTGTCATTTGATAGACTTTGTCTACACATGTATATGGTGACCCTATTTCTTTCTTTGGCTCTAAGAATTCATTTCAGAGACTCTTGCACCATACTTAGTTGGAGTTATGCCATTTATAGATCAACTAAGGGATAGTTACTCTAGGATTTGTCTACTCAATAGAACTAGGCTAGATGACATTATAAAGAGTGCTCTTTTTTTCTCTTTCTCCCTACCCTTCTCTCATTTTCATTTTTTATCAGTCTAGTAGATTAGATTAACTTTGGTTTTGAGTTGTAGTTTGAATCAAACATTTTATCTTGAATTCATTCTCCTTTATTTATGTATTATTCATTTATGCATTGTTGAAATTTTAATCAATAGACATTTTCATTTAAAATTAGCTATTTATTCATAGTTAAATTATTATGTTAGTTCCTTAGGCATAAGCTCTTTATTTTAATACATCTTGATCTATCTAAAATACACACCAAAGACGATTGACATGGTATGGTCACAATGAGCTAATTAGGTTACCTTGCATACTAACACCTTGGAGAGATTTATTTGTGTAAGTCTCTTGTTAGGAGAGGGAGGGATTAATAACCCCTACCTAATTGTTGGCTATGTCAAAACACCTCAAAACATGTTTTGGAACTATAAGGAGGGCCTAGATCATAATATTTTAGATTTATCATCATTTTAAAACTTGTCTCACTCTCATTTACACTTCTTTTAGCCAATTTCATGCTCAAAATTCATGATGAACATGTTCTATTGTTATAAGAAGGGCCTAAACTAATGTATTTCATACTTATTTTGTGTTTTTGAAGAGCTACCAAGTTGTTTTCTAGGTTCTCAAACTAGAAATTTTTTTATCCAAGTATTCCAATGGTTTTAACTTGGATAAGAAGATATGGTTATCTTGTGAACATTCTAGGACCTTCCCATGACTTTCTTAAGAACCCCCACAAGTTTGGTGTAAAGTATATCCATGGTGATATTTCAATTGCTGAGGAACACATCCAAGATTTTAAAGAAGCCCTTATTATAAAGTGGATTCAACATGAGGATGTGGCCTATCACCTATTCCCATTTTCATTAGATCAAAATGCTTATTCTTAGTACCTTGGTCTATTAGAAGGGTGAATCACAATATGGTCCATCTTTGAGAACCTATCCCCTAACCATTTTAGTGTGACCATTAACCCTTTTATCTTATTATACCAATTTTACATAGTCCATAAAGGGTTTGATGAGCTAACTCATGTATTCAATCATAGATTAAATCAACTATGCACTAGGTAGAGGTATCATTTCCTATAAATAGAGGATGTAACAATTAGGTTATATCTCCAAATATTGGATCCTCTAGATACATGCTCATTAAAATGAACCCTCTACTCTCAACTCATTAACATCAGTCTACTAAAAGGCTATCGATGTAGAGAAATAACTAATGACTCAAGGTATTTATCCCAAAGTTATTTAAGTATCATGCTCACAAGTCATCCCATTGACTGATTGTCCCAAACCTTTATCCAAACAAACCTCCTAGTGACAAATGAGAGTCATACATTCTTATTTAATGTATATAACTCAGTTAATTTTGTTTATAATCAATAAGCAACTTATTATAATTTTAATGGTTTAATATCTTTAGGTGATGTTGATAATCAAATACCATTTGTTGTAGGAGACAATCAAGATTCAATGCATAATATGATCTACAAAGTTGTATACCCTAAATCATAATTTAGAGTCTATGAATCTAGCTACATCAATAATGTAGATTTGATCATGCATACTGAGGACATCCCATATTAAAAGTGTGATCCATTCTTTTAAGGCTATAATAATTATTATTATTATGGTGACTCTAAATATAAATAATCAACAATTATAAACGGTAGCATAATAGTTGAAAAACAAATTGATAAAGAGCCGTCTAAATAAAATGAGTAATATAACATCTCTTGTGATCCACTAGAAGAACAATTAGAGGAGTTTGATCCATTAGATGAGGAAGATTCATGTTATGTACCTAGAGAATTCTTAACTTTAGCTACTACTACTAATTTTAATGGACTAATCCAAGATTTTCAACATCTCTATGGTGGTAATGATACTTTACCTACATCATTATTAGGGAGTAAAGTAGAATAAGTAAACCAATAAGAAAGAGGTTATCCATTTGAGGAGAATGAGCTGAAAGAATTAAAAATTTATGATTTATTTCCTTAGTTCAACCTTGCCTCCAAAGTAGTTGATGGCACTCAAATGATTCTCTCAATAGTAGAGGCAATCAAAATGGGAAGTCATGAATGTTAGTGAGAAAGAATGCACATAGGGTGCCATCATAGCATAAGGACATGCCAACAGTCTACCAAGTTAGCATACATAGGATAATTAGTCATCAAATATATTCCCTTTTGAATATATTATGTGGATTTGGGTTTCTTTAACTTGGGAAGCCTATAACGGTGTTATAGTTATTAAATATTCCAAATGTAGTTTGTTGTAACTGTGTCTAAGATAGAGATAGTGAATTATGTATAAATGAAAACTTTGAAGAGTTGGAAGGGGTTAGACATTGAAGAACTAGATACTAGACCCATGTAAAAGAGGCATCTTGTAAAAGTGTAGTGTAACAAGTTGATCTCTGGTTAGCAATTATAAGTTTCTATGGTTTTATAATTGAATGTGTTCTATAACACTGAGTTGACTTTATGTATTGAAAATGATAATATTTTCAATATATATAAAGTTTTTTGAGTAATTATCTATCATAGATTGTGTAAGATTGTTGACTCTACATCTCTATCTTGATGGACTTCAGATGAGAATCACACTAGATTAAACATTTGTTTTTTCTTGTATTTATATGATATGTCTTTATGAATATATGTTTCTAAAAATTAAGGGCCCATTACCTCTCCCATAGTTTTCCTCATAATTAACAAGTTCTGGGAAACTAGGAACCTTTGCTAACAATGGTATAGTGAGTGTGAAACATTGTGGATTGCTAGAGAGAGGATATGCTCCAATGGTTACCAAGTCAGAGGGATTTGGAATAATGGTGGGATCAAAAAATATTTGATTTTGCAAAAAAAGAGGTAAGAAGGGTAGGGTGTATAGAAAAGGAACTCATAGAGAATAATCTATATGGTGATGTACACAAAATATTTTTGTGTGAATTTTTTAGCCTACTTACTGTGTGGTTGACAAGGTTAGAGATTTTTTATTTTTAGGTCAAGTCTATATCCAAAATTTAGTGGATTGATAATCTAATCAAATAGTTACAGATCCTCAATGTTTATTTGACCCTATGCAATTGATCACTAGAAAAAAACCACTATAGATGGATATACAATGGAATTTATAGTTCATAGTTATATTGCTTTTGATGTTGTATAAGACCTATTCATGTGAGGGAGTAGAGGAAAGTTTCTTTAGTGAATACCAATTCTTATCAAGATGTTGGTCATTAAAAAATACATAGTGACCTACCCATTCATGATGGAGTAGTCTTTTGAGGTTCTATGGGTATTAGTGTAATTGGGATGTGAGAGGGTGTGGAGATGATCTAGAAAGCTGGCTAATAAAAACTAGATGAGGAGACCAAATGAAAGGTATTGGAAAAATCTTGTGTATATAGAGAAAAAACTATAATAAAAAAGAGGTGGAGTATATCAAGGAATACACAAGCAACTATGAGCAAAAGTAGAGGTAGAATTAGGGGTAGAGGCTGAATAGATGTAGGAGATTGAAAAGAGGAAGAATGAGTTGATGAAAGAGTAAGAGAGGAAAGAGTTGATGAGAGAGAACCTAGAATTAATGATATCAAAGAGTGAGTAAAGAAGCAATTAGAAGATGATGAGAAATGAAAAAACTTAGAGGTAAGTAGTTTGATAACTGATAGTAGATCATAATTTCTCAAAGAGACATCTTTCACTTTCATAGGAGATTTACTTGATTTTGGAGGCATGGTCAACTACAGGCATAATACTATCTTAAATTTTCACATGAGGATAATTAGACAACAAGACCTTTCACCCCCTCAACATACATCCCTCGAGCCCATATTTTATAGAATAACTCCTATTTATATTCAACCATAGATATGTGTAAGTTAGAGAGAGTGGGAGATCGAAGAATCAAGAAGTATTAAAGAGTTAATAGATTAAAATTTTAAAATTATCACACAAGGATTCACTAAATCACACAATAATTATTTAAGAGAGGTATTATCTACATTGACTAACCCCTTGTTGATTGAATAGGTTGCTAATTAGATGGTGCAGATCAAAATTTTCACTGAGGAGCATAGAACATGAACAAATACCATTATGGAGTTTGAAGATGAGTCAGAAGAATTTTCATCACTTGAGTGAATTGAATCACCTATATGATTAGAAGAATATTTCCTCTGTTCAAATTTTACCATTAGATAAATACATTATTACTCAGAGATAGTCTAACTAGGTCTACAAGACCATCACTATAGACACCAAAAGTGATTGCTCTTCCCCAAGTGATAGCATCGCTTCCACCACCAAGAGGTTATTAAGTATAAATTCAAAAAGTTATAGTATCATTACCACCATATGAAGGAACATAGGTAATTCTTCCTTTGCAAACAAGCCTAGGAAATATGGTTGTATAGCTAAGTTCCTTTATTACACTGGTGTCGTATGATGGAACTACAGATCTGAAGCAATACTTTCTAATGTGTGAAATGAAATGGTAAGTGAAAGGCATTGTAGATGAAAAAAATAAGAAATATGACCTCATTGGTTCCTTTTTTGGAAGGGCATATGATCCGGACAACAATTCAGATGATAATTTGGGTGATGGGTCCACCCCATTTGATGGCAGAACTTTCAAGAGCCATAAATTTTGCACCGTAGCTCTAATTTACTTGCCGTTTGAACCGTTTGAAATCTAATAATTAGGGTAACATCATAAAACTTCATCTATCTCCAATGATCCGGACAATAATTTAGATGATAATTCGGGTGATGGGTCCACCCCATTTGATGGCAAAACTTTCGGGAGCCATAACTTTTGCACCGTAGCTCCAATTGACTCGCCATTTGAACCGTTGGAAAGATAATAATGAGGGGAACGTCTTGAGATGGAATTGAGATTTTCTCAATGAATTTTTATCCCCTAAAACCTAACGGAAGTGTCCCAAATTTCAATTTTAGTAGTCCAGTCTAAAAATAGTAAGTTTCTAAAAATAGTAATTCCTCAAATTCTGTATTATTGTAAATCATGGAAGTCAAACCAATTCATCTCCCTCGAGATTGGTGACCTTCCATGTCCTACCCACACCTTCAAAACATGTATAAATGAAGATCTAACCCGAAATGGAAATCATACATCTCTTCTCAAAGATAAGCATATGTTTGGGTCTGCAATTTTGATAAATAAAACATCTCTTTTTAGAGATATCATTATTTGAATTGTGTTGTTCTTATTTTTGAATTATATTTCAACCAAATATTTTCAATTTTTGGATCAACATTAGATTTCATGTTCCACAATTACTCAATAACAACAAGCCTTAATGATGTATGGACATGGTTGATTGCAGATTTTAAGGTTAAGAAAAAAAAAGGACAAACCATATAGGATATGAAGGAAATACACCAAGGTAAAATGGAAACCATTCATGATTATGACCATATATTTTATAATGTGTTCAACAACATCAAATTTTCCTTAGAAGATAAAGATAAGGTTACTTGGTTTTTCAAGGGATTGTGACCTAAGATCTGGTTTATGATAGCGCAAATCAAATTTACTAATAAAGTAGAATATAGAATAGCCACAATAAGAGTAGAGAAAATAGAGGATTATGGCATCTTAATAGAGAGAAAAACACAGTTAGAAATCACACTCTAGGCTATTTTATAGAGGTTGGAGGCCTTGTAGAATACTATTGAGTGACCTAGAACTAGTCTCTAGTGTATTGAGTGTGTCAAAGAAGGCCACCAAAAAATGAATGATCAAAATTATGCATGGAATTTTAAAAAATATTACACATAGTGTGACACTAAATAATTCAATGTCACTTATTACACTAGTATATTAGAAATACACAAAGTATGTACTATAAATTCTACAAATCTACTAATCATGAAGATAACGATTGCATGGCTCCCCAAGAGTTAAAGGAAAACAATACTAAGAATGTCTTCATAATAGATGTGCAATAAGAAATAATGACATCATAAGATATTACAATAATAGAAACCCATCCCACCAATATAATGTAGACTAGGTTGGCATGGGCTTAGAATGCATAGCCATTTCAACCACAAAGATTAGTTTGTGGAGTTCAAGCTAAAAAACAACTATAATATGCTCACCAATCTATCTAGAATCCTATGTTTCCCTAGGAGAAATAGGCTGACTAGGAACCACATATAAATCAACCCTAATATGGTGGTTAAGAAACTCAAAAATACTAGTAGGGGTGGAGTATAAACTACATCAAACTTTGGGCCATAACAGGCAGATGGCTAGGGATACCAAGGGAAGAGAGGCAAATTCAAAGGTAAATACTATAGAGGTGCACAATGAGGATGTGGTAATGGTACTAGAGGCATTGTTAAATTTTATTTGTGTGGGTAATTCAATCATGTGCAGTAGAACTACCCTAAAAATCTAAAATTGCAAGCTTATTATGCTTACTATTGAGTATCTAAATAACATGATACTCAAGACTACCCTATTTAGAAGCACAATGTAGATTCTGGGCAATACAAAATGTCAATCAAGTTGGTTTTGAGCCCAACAAAAAATAATTTATGTAATCCATTACAAGAATACAATATGCATAGTAAGGACTACCTCCTTTAGAGATGCCAACAAATTTTAGCATATGTAAAGCTAAAGTAGACACCTATCTAGAACTAGTAAAGGAGAAGGGACTCATGAAAGAAGATATGTAAATTCTATATAGTATTCAAAAACAAGATACATTAGTAGTAGATGAAGCCACACTTGACACTTAGATGTATGGGTAGATTGTATGAATCATGAAATAAGAGGGGGTTGTAATAACATTGATAGAATTGATGAAATTTCTCAATACTCTACAAAATGAATATATATCATAAAATATCAACAACCTCTTGCATAGTCTAATTAATATGTATGTAGAATGGAAAGTAAAGGTTTGAGAGGTTTGTCAAGACAAAGAAGCCATGGGATGTCAATTCCAAGTTAGATATAGAGTTATAAGGGTATGAATACCAAACACTATTTTTAAGTTTGGGAGCATAGTGAATATGATCCCATGATTTATTTGGGAAGCGATCGATAGATCTTATTTAAGTTACAACCCATAACCCTCAATTTGGTGGACTATAGTAGGGTAGAGCCCATAGGATGTCTAGAAGATATGGAGATTAAAATCATAGAGTAAATTTTACATGGTGATTTTGAAGTGATGGATATGAAGACAGATGAAACTCACTACTCATCTTTATTGGGGAAAAAGTGGGCCTATGCTGGTAAGATGACCATCAACTTAATAATGAAGAAAATAGAATCACACCTGGATGATTGTATAAATGTCATCCCTCTTAACAGAGATTCCAAGTCATACATAATTCCTAGGGAACTTGATTCTTCCTATGTAGTGAGAGAAAATAGCTAGATGTGAATTATGATGTAGAGTGTACCTAATATACAATGAAACATGCTAATGAACTAGTACAACTCTCTTTTAGTAGATCTAGTAGCTACTGAATTATGGGGTAATTATTCTTTAAAACCTTTGAGTATTTCCATAGATGAAGAAGATGAAGTACAATATTTGTCTATACACTCACCTACACTATTTGATATAGAGTTGTTATATCAAGATGGTTCTATAGACTGTGACTGCACTGAGCCTACTCTCAAAGGTATACTTCTATGGGATTGAGCCTCTTCTATTAGTGGTGATTATGATACTTATATGCTAAATTAGGTTAGAAATGATCACGAGCTTAAACCCTTGTGCATTATTTATGTGATTGATCATAAAATCCCTCAATACTTTACCATTGAAGATATTAGTGACTTTATAATGTGTTTCTAGATACACATAACAGAGGATATAAAAAGGGTAAGTGACCTCAATTATGTAGTGAAAGGAGCTGTAACTAATTATTGGGAAACACATCATAGTAGTAGTAAGACATGGGTAGAAGTGTGCGAATTGCTCATCCCATGGTTTTAATTGCCTACAAAAATGTGAAAAGAATGACCCATATTTCAAGAAGGGGAATGTCCCCAGAACCATATTCATGAGTATATTGCAATATTGGTCATATTGCTTTATTTAAACATTATGGGTTTTTACTACCACTTGGTACATTCACCAAGAATGATGTAGAGAGACACAATATTAGATTTAATTGTAGAATGAATTTATTCAAACTTTCATATTTGAAAGTGAGAATCCACTAGTCTATAGTGTGTTACAAAATATGAAAACAATTCTATGTTTTGGATGAGTGGATTATTTTTTCAATGAATATGATTCATAGCTAGAGGAGATGGAGGCTTGTGAACTTCTCGATGTTGTCACCATGGAAGACAAGTGTAGTCAATAAGATGTTAAGGGCCTTATTGAAGCTGTGATTATGGAGACCAAGCGTAGACATATAGAAAAGATGGAAATATAACCTTGCCATCATATTCAAGATGATTCTACTGATGACTCTAATTTAGTTAGTGAATATTCTTTATAACTCGCTAAGTTTTTTTAGCCTAAACTAGATTATGAAATATTACCTAAACCTATGGATGAAGTTGAAGAAGATCGACTATGATAAATATAATTTCTAAAGCAAGAGGGTGAGTGGGATATTCAATAGTCCATTTTGGAGGAAGAGTGCAAAGTGTATCAAAAACCTCTAAAGGAACAAATTATGAACATCAAGTCTAAAAAAACATTGAAATTGGTGCATATTGGTGACTATTGGGAGAAACAAGACATTTCAAAAGTATTATAGCTTATTTGAGATTATACAGATGTGTTTCCTACTTTTTTTAGAAATCAAAGGGGTAGACCCTTATTTAGGGGAAATGCATATAAAACTCAAGGAAGACACATGATCCATCAAGAAGAGGCCTTATCATCTCAACCCTAATATGAAGATTAAATTCAAAACTAAATTAGACTGTATGCAAGACATAGGAATAATATTTCTTGTGGAAAAAGTAGACTAGGTGAGTCCTATGTTAGTGAAGTTGAATAAAACATGCAAGAGATATATCTAAAGAGATTACTACATTTTAAATAATGCCTACATTAATGATTCCTTTCTAATACCATTTACTAATGAAGTGTTGGAAGTTGTAGCTGGACATGAGGTGTATTTTTTTAATGATGGATATAGTGGGTATCATCAAATACCTATCTTAGCTGAGGATAGAACTAAGATGTCATTTGCTATAGAATGGGGGTCATTTACATATAAGGTAATGCCATTTGGTCTAAAGAACACATCTATGGTTTTCTCTAGGGATGTAGTAATTACCTTCAAGGACTCCATCCATGATTTTTTGGAGGTATATTTAGATGATTGGGTAGTGTTCTCATTATTTCAAGAACATTTATCAAAATTAAGTCTAATTTTGGAAATATGTATAACACTTATGATTATGCTTAACTTACAAAATATTTATTTTTTACACCATTTGGTGTTTTAATAGGCCATGTAGTGTGAGAAAAGGGAATTTTGGTGGATCAAGTGAATATTTTAGTGATAATGAGTATTCCATCACTAAATTCATCCACATAAGTGTGATACTTTTTAGGACACATAGGGTTCATAAAATGGTATGTAGCTATCTTAGCACCACTGAAGAAATTATTGTGTAAAGGTATTCACTTTGTATGGATAGAAGAGTGCCAAGCAATTTTTGTGGATCAAAAATATAGATTGGTTACTACATCGATCCTTATTTTTCTTGAATGAGGTAAACATTTCCATGTGTATGTTGATGCGTTATATACCATAGTTGGTGCAATGATTACATAGCATGGTGAAGGAAGATTGGACCATCTAATCCATTTTATAACCCAAAAATTATCTGCAACTAAAAATAATTATACCACAACTAAGAAAAAATCTCTAGTGATTTTATTTTCCCTATAAAAATTTAGACATTATTTCTAGCTACCCCATTTAAACTATTTATAGATCATCAAGCTTTGAAATATCTGGTAAATATGCCAATGTTGGGTGAAGAAATATCCTAGTGGTTGATGATTTTATAGGAATTCCACTTTAATATTAATGTTAAGCCATGGTAGTAGAATGTTGGACCTAACCATCTCAACAAATTGAATAATAATGAGGATCTAGAGGATATACTAATGAGTCTCTTGATGCTCATCTGTTCAAAGTTTTTATGATTCTAGAACAATTGGATGAAATTGTATAGTTTTTAGAGTAAGGGACATTACCTTAACATTAAAATGAAAGAGAAAAGAAATAGCTCTTGAAAAAGGTGATTCCCTTTAGCATTTTAAATGGATTTCTCTATCATATATGGAAATATGAGGTCCTGTGATGAGTAGCACCAGAGCATAAATGACCACAAGTCCTAGAAGAAGCACCTCAGGGCATTATGGGTGGATACTTTATGGGGGAAGCTACTACAAGGAAAATATTACAAAGTGGTATTTGGTGGCCACACCTTTTTAAGGATGCACAAAGGGTTGACCAATAGTTTGATGTTTGCAAACACATGGGTAAACCCACGTAGAGGGTTGAGATGCCTCTTCATCTCATGTTAGTGCAATAACCATTTTAGAAGTGAGGAATTGATTTTGTTAGCCCCATTAATCTAATACTTAAACATAGTAATGCCAGATACATAATTAATGTGATGGATTATTTTACCAAATGGGTAAAGACTGCTACTACACCAAGGTGTGGATCTAAAGATACTACTAACTTTTTATAAGAGAACTTCATTACTCAATTTGGATACCCACTGAGATTGGTAAGTGATTGGGGTATGCAATTTTTTAACAAGACCATCAAGATACCCCCAGATCTAATATAACTACCTCCCAACCTTTGACTCTCACTAGTGCATGGATAAAGATGATGTTTACTTAGGTTGCTACATAGGGTGTTCCCACTAGTCATTTGAGGAAGGGCTTAGTTTCTCACATGTAGATTCAGAGGTTTGATCGATCCTTCTCACTATTTCAATCTGATGGACTACTCATAGATGCTAAGGAATTTATGTTTAAGTCTTAGACTAAGGAAAAAAAGCAAGCCATAAGTGAAGAAATTGACATATCTGATGCATAAAGACACCATAAAGATGACAAGAAAAGGGCCAAAGCTAAAGCTACATAGAAGAATTAGGAAACATAGGCATGGGCTAAAGATATAGCCACTCAAAAATCTCAAGAGGAGGAAACCATGAACTAAGATGCCATTATTATTGACTAATGTTAACAAACTATGATTAAGGAACAACATCATCAACAAGCTACAAATAAGATAGAATGGAAGTGTAGAGTCAAGGGAAAGAAGGAAGCTCAATGCTAGTAGTTAATAGATATAATAGCTATGTATAAGGTTGTTAAAGCTACCATTATTACTACCACCACTCAATCATATCAAAGTATTCTAAACCTTTGGCCTCATCTATAATACAACCACCATTGGCTATTTTTGGGACTCAACCTTCAACCATAGGAGATGTTGCTTCACCACAAACTTCATTCAATACTTCTACACAAAGCACAACATAGTTGGTCATGATGTCACCACCTACTTCAACAAGTTTATCTTTGATGGCCATGCTAGATGTACCTTTACCCTAGGCTTAGAGGCTGATGTTTTTATTACCAATTACTTCTCTTTAATGTGCATCAACCACTATTTTGACTACTTCTTTAGATAGTTCACTAGTCCTAAAATGTATTTCACTAGATGTTACTCAGATTTCACTAAGTAAACAAATTGAAGGTGCAACTACCTTTCAATAATTATAGTTGTAGAAGGCTTTATCCTTAAACCAAAAGGTTTCACAGTTGGAAGTAGATAATAATGGGTTATGGTAAGCCTTAAAATAATCATGTTACACTATATAGACTACTTTCTTAAAACTCATTCAGTAGCTCACCCTTGATCCTATCCAATATTATGTGGATTGATTTTCATTACTTCTTAATCAACTTGTTTAAGATTGGCAATGTAGTAACATGCATACTAAGTACACTCAACAATTCCCATCAATCAAAGTTGATATTATAAAATTGTGTGATTTGATTATTAAATATTAGACATAACTCAGTGTTGCTACATAACATGATAGGAAAATTATTCATAACATGTTAAACTGGTGCCAACAACTCTAAGGCATCTGGACTAGTCTTTAACCTAATTTTGATACTATGCATATATCTTCCACTAAATTTTTGAATCCACAAGATACTCCATAATCCATAGATGATGTATTGAAAGCCTTGATCAACACACATGATTTAGTTATAAATCAACTTGAAGGGTGGCAGAATCAGGTTCAATGTAATACCCTTGTAGGAGTTCAAATGCAGAGATATGTGGACCAACTTAACCTAATTTTTGATGATATTGATGTAAATGTTGCATTGATGAAGGCTAATACTACTACCATTAATGATGATGATTTTCAAAACTTACTATATGCTCAGGTTCCACTATATGCATTGGTTCATGTGGTCCAAGAACTTTTATTGGAATGGCAAATGTATAAGCTCACTAAGTTAGATGCCTCTATTTCTCCTATGGTAAATGATCTTATTTTTGTTTTTCCTAGTCACATCCTAATGATTATTTGATAAAGGAAGAAGGCAAGATCTTTGGTGATGCAGTCTTCCACCACTTCTTTACCACCTCCTACCTAGTCTTAGGGATACCACCGGTTATATATTTTTGGCACATTTTGTTTCCTCTATGGTTGTATTTCACAAAGATTAGGTTGGTTGAAAACCTGATCTAAGGGAGGAAAATTGGTCTCATTAGCTTACTAAAAACCTAAAAGGTTGGTATATTACATTGTGATCTTTTGTTGAGGATTCTATGATTTTGAATTTTACTACTTTCCAATTATTTTTCTTTTATGTTGTCTTGAGATGAGATAACTAATTAAGTCTGAGAAAGTGTTAGAGGGAAAGTATACACATAGGGTGTCATCATAACATAAGGACATGCCATCAGTCTACTAGGTCAACATACATAGGATAATTAGTCATCAACCATATTCTCTTTTGAAAAAATTGGGTGGATTTGGGTTTCTCTAACTTGGGAAGCCTATAACAATGTTATAGTTGTTAAATGTTCCAAATGATATTTATTGTAGCCATGTGTCTAAGATAGATATAGTGAATTATGTATAAATGAAAACTACAAAGAGTTGGAAGGGGTTAGACATTGAAGAACTAGATACTAGACCCATGTAAAAGAGGCATCTTGTAAAAGTGTAGTGTAATAGGTTGATCTCTGGTTAAAAATTATAAGTTTCAATGGTTTTATAATTGAATGTGTTATATAACACTGAGTTGAATTTATGTACTAAAAATGATAATATTGTCAATATATATAAGGTTTTTTGAGTAATTGTCTATCCTAGATTATGTAATGATTGTTGAATCTACATCGCTATCTTGATGAACTTTAGACGAGAATCACATTAGCCTACACATATGTTTTTTTTAAAATTTCTATGATATGTCTTTATGAATCTATGTTTTATTAAGAGCCCATTACCTCTCCCATAGATGTACTCATAATTATAAAGTTTTGGGAAACTAAGAACCTCTACTAATAATGAACATAGTGACTTGAATGAAGAAGTCATGCCAATGGAGGTTCAATATGAGAATGACATTATTCAACCTAGCTATCCACATACTTCGGCCACTAATGACAAATTCATACGGTATTTGATATGGGATTTATCTAAAACACTCCCATACCTTCCATATGTTGAGGAAAATAATGAATACCCAACCCTATCCTTTATTGTAATACAATGTATGGGTTGAGGTATTTTATAAACCCTATTCCTCATGCTTTCTACCATCTAAGTGCAAACATGATGCATAATTATATAGTCCTAGTTTGTTTAAATTACATGAACTAAACATGGATAAATCCTTATGGGATAATGTTTTACATCATAGAGGATAACATAGACACAAGAAGATGTTTCCTTTTCCCTTCTTAAAATCCTATGAAATTAGGGGTCTGAGTGGTTCAAGCATGCACTTTCTTGAACATTTCCTATGAATACTTTTTCTTTTTCCTTACCTATTTGTCTTTTTATTATTTCCTTCTTGTCCCTTGTTGTTAGGTTAGGTTTTCTTTGGTTTGTTTTCTATTTTTTTTTGGGTCTTTCCCAACTTATTTATCTTAGCTTGCCCCTTGTTAATCAAAGTAATGAAATGAAGGGTTGATGCAAGAGGAACATGGGTGGCACTCAAAGAGACTAATTATAATTTTGATTCAAAATTATGTGAAACTATTGTGATCACATGGTTAATTTCTTGAATTATAAAGGTCAATGATTAATAATAGAAAATTTGTATTTAGAAAAATATTTTTCTTAGTTGAATCCATCTAATGCACTCAAATAAATATTTAAATAAAAATGTAGCATTGCTTCAATTCTAGTTTGTATTAAATTGTCATTATCTTGTTGATTTCCTTTTACCCATGGATAGGTCCCAAACCCTCTATGTATAAAATAAAAAATCTCATTTCAAAATAATCAAGCTAAAATTTAAGATCTAAAATTATCCTTAAAAGGGTGATCTTGACAACCGCCATCATAAACTTTCCAATCTAGTTGGTAGTGGAACAAGGACTTTGAAAGAGACCAAATGTATCTCTATTAGGGATATAAATTCTTGGTTGGCAATAGAAAAATGCCCACACCTCTTCCCCCTAAGATAAATTATCAAATTTGTTTCCTTTAGTAGTTTTGGAATTATGCAAATTTTAATTATTGTATGTGAATGCAAATAAAATGAATAAATCACTTAATCACACAAATGGTTTTAGAAAGATTAAAAATTAGTATGTCACTTGTTCCCATAGACTTTAGTGCCTTTGAATTTTGGTTTTTTATAAGTGATAGCTTACATATAATATTTTTTGTTCTTGTGAAATCAAAGATTTTAGATTCTTGAAATACTCAGGAGTATTTCCTAGCAGGAGTCACCATTTGTTATTGCTTGCACAACATACCCCATTTTTAGTCTAAAAACATGGACCCTCCTTTTGCTCTGGAGTTTGATCTTATACTTTTAGGAGTTCATTGTGGTCGATTATTTTAAATTAGCCTTATTGGAAGTCTACAAGATGATTAACTACAAGTGACTGAATGGGGTTTACTTTAATATCTTTGCATTTATTCAATTCAGTCCAAGCTTTCATCCAAGATTGCTTTAATTTTAGTATCTAAATTTGCATAAATCGACTAAGTCTTAGCCTATTTATCTACTTATGTTTTGAAAAAATATTTAAAACTTCCTTTTAGGCTATTTTACCTTAGGTTTGTGCAAATTATCCAACTAGTTCAGAGTTTTCTACCTTTTTTCTTGATTAATTATTGTCCATTTCTACTTCAATTTCAATTTAAATCACTAAATGTTTATAAGTTATTACTCTTTAACTTAGTTTATTTTCATTAAAATGGACTAAATTATTTTTAGGATGTGGAGCTAAAATCTTCAACTAGTGCAAACAGGGAGGAGGTTGATGAGTTTCAGGGAGATCGACGTTGGCAGAGTGCAGTGCACAAGGCAACTGATGACGGCAGGATGGACAGGAAGGAAACCGACATCAGCAGGAGGTCAGCCAATGTCGGTCACCTCCAGGCAGACAGGGACTGACGTCGGTCACTTGTGGCAGTTCCAGAACTGCTTGTTCCATAGATAATTAGTTCGTTGAATCAAGTGTTTGTATACAAAGGCTATTTTTGGTCTTGAGTTGCGTTTCTAATTATTGTAATTAGGATAGTCTAATTATTGTATGCATGAGATCTATATAATAGACTCATAGGCTGTAGTGTAAACTTGTAACTAGGGAGTAAGAGAGCAATAAGCTCCTTCTGAGAGAAGAGAGCAATGGTGTGTTCCTCCTAGTGCCATAGTACCAAGGTGGGTACTGGATTGGAGAATCAACATGGTTCTTCATATTCATATGATCTTAGTTAGAAAATGAGCATGGCTTCTTTTGGAGATCTACAATGGTGAGTAAGGTCTAGTGATTTGCAGGTAGCAGTAGAGAGTGGGAGATCTACTTAGAGTACAGTTGTGTACTTGACGTACTGGCAGCGTGTTACTGACTGGTTGGAGAGGTGAACATCAATTCTGTATTGGAGTTGATTGTTGGGACCAAGAGAGAGAGGGAAGAAGGTCTTGAGGTGTGGCAAAACTTTGAGGTGGAGGAAGAAGTGGCATCTTCCTTATTGTATATTCTTCTGAGTGATTATTAATACAATTGTGTATTGTCTCTCATATTCCTATGTTGTTTCATATTTCTAGTTACTTATTGATTCTGGTTAAATTTTGTGTTTAGTTGCTAATACAAGAAGTAATCATTTATGTGCTCTATTGGTGGAGCAAGATCCTAACACGCGGTATCAGAGCATGTTTATTGTTCTAGGTTCCTGACAATTGGTATCAGAGCTTTTGGTTGGGTTGATTAAAAAGTGGTTTCAGATCTGGTAGTGTTTTTGATTATAGGTCACTCACAGGGGTTTCAAATTGAGTGGGAGTATAGTAATGGCAGAAGATAGTAAGCTACAAATGGAGAAACTTAATAGCATGAATGGTTTGATTGATGGAAAGAAAGAGCAGGTAAAAGGAGATTGTTGGTCGGTAGAAGATCAGCGTGTAGAAGCAAATGTTGCAGGTGACATTGCACAGGTTGCTCTGGATAAAGTAGAATCTTTGTTTATAGATTCTTTTGCCTCTTTCCATACAGCCCGAAATAGAGCATCTTTTCATGGGTATGTCTTTGGAGACTTTGGAGAGATTTATTTTGGGGTTGGAGAGCCTTGTCAGATTATTGACAAAGGGGAAGTGAAGTTAAAATTGTAGATGGATGACACACAGTGGTTGAAGGAAGTCATGTAGGTACCAGTCTTGGAGACGAGTCTAATTTCTTCAGGAAATTTGGGTGATGGGAGATGCACTGTAACTCTCACAGTGGATACACTTGAATTAAATGGTGGTAAGAAAGTAGGTATCCTTTATCTATCTACTTATATTGTTGATTCACCTTCTGTTGTAGAGATGTGGCTTCGTAGGCTTAGTCACATATGTAGAAGGAGAATGCAGGTTTTGAAGTGAAATTTAGATGTCTTTGACAAGCTAAATAACTGGAAAGCCTTGGTTTTCATGGAGGAGATAACGGACAGAGATCAGGTGAGGAAATTGATTTATTCTGAGCAGGGTTGTGTTAATTTTAATAGGGTTTTGACCCAAAAGGAGCTCGTGGGTAAAATTTGTCACTCACAAGGAAAACAAAGAAACCGATGTCGGTTAGAAAATTGACGTCGACATCCTCACAGTGACCGACATCGGCTATGTTTAGACTGATGTCAGCAAAATAGGGACAGGTAAAAACCAGTGTTAGTCATGAGGACCGACGTCGGTGAGGAAGCAATCACAGGGAACTGACATCGGTCGGGTGCAGGCTGGGAGATGGCCGAGATCGGTCACTGGAATGAATGTTGGGTGGACAGCAAGCTATCAACAAGTCTCAAACACTCATGTAGAGGTAAGAAATGGTAAGTGAACCTCATATTTGTTGTTCACCTTCTTTATTATTTCTTACTGATGGTTGAGAACTAGGAAGATGTATAGAGGCAATGTAGGTAGAATCCAAAAATAGTGGGAGCATGGCATGAATTCTTCAGAAGAGAACCAAGTAGGATATTTGGTAGATTTGTCAGCTAAGAGAGAGCACTGGGAGAGGAGTGGATTCCCTTATTAGAGAAGAGAGTGAATGGATAAGTGAGATAGAAGGCCAAGGTACATGGTCTTGAGGTAGCTGCAGGATAGTGGTATAAGTTTTGACAGGTGGATGACTAAGCATGGCTTTAGTCAATGTCAGTGTAACTATTGTGTTCTTTTCTTTACCAAGTGGATGATGAGTCACGACATCATCTTGTTACTGTATGTGGAGTGGTTGCTTATTGTAGGTTTACATATGTAGGGAGTTCTCTGAGCTAAAAGGTAAAGTTAGTTTTAGAGGTATGTTATGAAGAATTTGGTAGCAAAAAAATTCTTTAGCATAAGAGACATAGAGGATCACAGGTTGATTTTGTCTCAAATAAGAAGCTGATGTGAAGGTGTTGGCGAGGTTCAAGATGCAGAATCAGAAAGCACACCAAGGGCTAGACAGTTCAAGCAGAGCTTAGAACAAGTGTTCAAAATCACATGAGGTCTAGTGTAGACTTGAGTTTTCCCAAGCAGTGGGAGTTGTTAGAAAGTATGGAGCCAATTCGAGGAAGAGGTACTGAAGGGTAGTTCAGTGGATTCTTATAGGGATCAGCAGCAGGTCGACATGCTATGCAGGCTCAAGTTATTTTCTACATAGGTTTGTAGATGTGGATGTGGCAGGTTACTTGGATGACAAAGGCACAAAGGTTAGAGCATCACAGGGTGTGGTGGTTAGTCTTCAAGATTGATCTTGAAGAGGGATACAAGCTAGGGTACAAATTAGACAGTGTACAATTATAGGTATAGTTGCAGCTATTTATCTCCAAGTGGGAGACTGTTAGGATGTGGAGCTAAAAGCTTCAACTGGTGCAAATAGGGAGGAGGTTGCTGAGTTCTAAGGAGACTGGCGTCGATAGAGTGCAGTGCACAAGGCAACCGATGATGGCAGGATGGACAGGAAGGAAACTGACATTGACAGGAGGTCAGCCGACATCGATCACCTCCAGGCAGACAGGGACCGATGTCGGTCACTTATGGCAGTTCCAGAACTGCTTGTTCCATGGACAGTTAGTTCGTTGAACTGAGTGTTTGCATGCAAAGGCTATTTTTGGTCTTGAGTTGCGTGTCTAATTATTGTAATTAGGATAGTCTAATTATTGCATGCATGAGATCTATATAATAGACTCATAGGCTGTAGTGTAAACTTTTAACTAGGGAGTAAGAGAGCAATAAGCTCCTTCTGAGAGAAGAGAGCAATGGTGTGTTTCTCCAAGTGCCACAATACCAAGGTGGGTACTGGATTGGAGAATCAACATGGTTCTTCATATTCATATGATCTTAGTTAGAAAATGAGCATGGCTTCTTTTGGAGATCTACAATGGTGAGTAAGGTTTAGTGATTTGTAGGTAGCAGCAGAGAGCAGGAGATCTACTTGGAGTATGGTTGTGTACTTGACATACTGGCAGCGTGTTACTGACTGGTTGGAGAGGTGAACATCAATTCTATATTGGAGTTGATTGTTGGGACCAAGAGAGAGAGGGAAGAAGGTCTTGAGGTGTGGCGAACCTTTGAGGTGGAGGAAGAAGTGGCATCTTCCTTATTGTATATTCTTCTGAGTGATTATTAATACAATTGTGTATTGTCTCTCATATTCCTATGTTGTTTCATATTTCTAGTTACTTATTGATTCTGGTTAAATTCTATGTTTAGTTGCTAATACAAGAAGTAATCATATATGTGCTCTATTGGTGGAGCAAGATCCTAACACGTGGTATCAGAGCATGTTTATTGTTCTAGGTTCCTGACAATTATCTTTGGATCAAGTAAATGACTAAGTAATTTCATGGTTTTCATTCTCTACTTAGTCATCTTTAGCTTTAGACTTAGTTTTTTTAATTTGAATTTTCATAGTCATTTGTCTTAAAATACTTAGCCACTTCTTTTCAAATGTTTAGCCATTACTTTTTAAAATTAAATCACTCACTATGCATTTCATATTGTGCCTTTAGGTAACTATTGACCAAATTGACTATCTAGTCAATTTGGGTCAACCTATATAGCAAAATTTTCATTAGAGGGTCTATCACAAGTCATTTAGTGTTAATTCATGCTTGTAATAGTCTAACCATGGTCAATTTGGCCCCATAAGTCATTTCAAGTCTTTCTAAGGTCTTTTCAATAGCCAAAATAGTGCATTTAATGTCTTGTACATATTTCTTGGGAATTTTATAATATTCAAAAGATGATGTCACCTCATATGTGTCAATTCTAACTTAAAATAACTATTTCAACTAACAAATTGGTAGAATATTCAGAAAAGAAGCAATTTTCTTGAAGAAATAAGAGGTTTCAAGCACTTGTATGACCTATGAGGAAGAGTGGTATATGTGGGAAGGTTGGAGTGTGACCATTCATCTTCTCTAACCCATCCCTATGTTTCACCATCTTTAGAAACACGAAAAATGGCTCAAAAATTTTCCATCTCTCCATCACTTTCTTGGAAAGCACTCTAAAGTTTATAGATTTGTACTTGGTATAGTTAATTGAAGAGTTTCAAGTCTAATGATTCTAAGGGAGGATAATACATGATTTGACCTTAATTTTCATAGCAAGAGTCTAGATATTGGTGGGTTGAGCTTTATGATCCATCTCTTAGAAGTTATCCACTCCATTTTGCTTGTCATTTCCCATACCCTTTAGGTTTCCTCTTCTGCTGAGGTGATTTGTATGATCTAATTGGTAGAATCACTTCAAGAGGGTAAAAATATCTTCCTCACCACATAAAATATTGCCCCCAACCAATTGGAATGTGTAGATAACTATGGCACTTCCATGTTTCCCTTTGGACTTTCAAAGTAGTGTTTTTTGGTTTTGTGGATGAAGGTGATGTTTTCATGGTTTTAAGAGCTCATACACCTTTGTGTTGATGATCAATATCCTAACAAAGCTCATGAAGTGTTGATATAAACATGAAAACCATATTGGTATAGAAAAATACATGGAGACCTTTGTTGTTTTGAAATCAATGTTGTTTGTTTCCCAAGTTTTGGTTCCATGTTACTGTAACAGGAGATATGAGGAAATGAAACACTTAGCCACAATAAAGCCATATGGTCAAGGCTTTTCTTCACCATAGACATATCAATATTCTTTCAATAGATTAAAAAGAAGGATCACCATTGCTCATGCAAGTTTCAAAGAAATATAAACATGAATTGTTATGTTTCCATTTTGGGTAAAAGTAACCTTAGTTTCTCTAAAGTAGGATTTCACCTAATTCAAAACCTCATGAATGGATCCATTTAGAGATCCCAACTACCTTCCAAAGGTTGTGTTTCATTGTAAAAGGGTGATGTGTTCATTTGATTAAGTTTAATAAGGATATCCAATGAATATAAGTATATTGTCAAGATGGCATGTAGAAGGTATTTTCACATCAGAAGCTACAACAAGTTCAAAGCTTAAATGGAGTCAATACACCTACAAGTGGCCTACAAGGAAGATAAATTAGCAATGTGGATTAGTTTTTGTAAAGAATGTGTAGATACATGGGGGTAACAAGTGGAGTAATTTTGGATGTTTGATAGTGTTCAAAAAACACATACACATGGATTTCATAAGATTACAACCCTCAATTACCTTGTGCAAATCACCATTACATACAAGTGTTGTAGCAAGCCTATAACAATGAAAAAGTGAAAAAAAGACATGAAGAAGGGAATGGTGACTTGAATGGTACCTAAAAAGTGTTATATACCCAAAATGAGGTTATATATTCATTGAAGAGAACTCCAATCTATATGGTACATCTCATCTCAACTAAAAGTACAACCCAAGTGCACGAAGAAGTGTAGAAAAGTTGTAATTGGCAAAGAAGGTCACACTTTGATGAGGGTAATGAACTCCTAGGAGACAAGGATGGATTATATATGGAAAATTAGTGTTTTTTGGATATGATAGGTCCTTCAATGGCACTAACATGACTCATACATTAAAAAACAACCTATAACCAACCTTCAAATTGTCAACAACACACACAACTGTAAGTGGGATGAAGACAATTGGAGGGCCAAGTGCCTCCACAAGGCCAAGTGAGAATCTCCATGGATTTAATATAATGATAAGAACCTTAAATAACATGAGGGGATAGATAAAACAAGAAAAATATATCAAATTTCTCCACTTATGAGGTCAAAAATGCCAATTTCACCCTCAACTTACATGGAAACGCCTTCAAGAGTTAGTTTTGAGTTTCATGCTAGTTGGAGGGGTAAATGGAGGAGTTATAAGATAAAATTTGGTTTATAGTACCCTTAGGAGTCCAATAAGATGATACAATGGTTGGTATATCAATAATAATGGTGTAGACCCTTTCTATTTTATCTTAGAGTAGGGGCAGTTTTCTCATGCATGAGGAGACAATTTGAAGGAAAAGTGGTGAGATGGATGGACCAGAGGTCAATAAATCCCAAGTGATGATTGGAGACACTGGAGGAAAAATAAAAAAATCTAAATAATCTTTATATAATCTTTGAAATCAAATATGATGCTCTAACCAAGAAGGGTTACAGTCATGCATGAAGGAAACCCTTAAGCTTAAAAGCCAAATTGAGGGTCATGTGCATTTTTGACATTATCCATGCTTTCCACTTGATTATTTCATGATGATTGGGGTATTTTAGATATGTTTAAGACATTATAAAAGCTATGAACTCTATCAATCTATCTATATAATCTTATAGCAAAACTATGGACTCTATCAATATAAACCTTGTTTTAAGGCCTGATGGTGAAAATTAGCCTAAAAGTACATCTAAATGGATGAATTTGACCATGAGTGATGAAGATAAGTTGTTTCCAAATCCATTAGGATTATATTGTATAGACTTGTATAGAATAGGGTAAAATAGGGTTTATTTTGACCCTTTTTTGTGTGTTTTACAAGCATGGTGAACTTCCAAGAGACCAAATCACTTTTGGAGGAGAGATCAAGAATTGTTATAAGTCCCCATGGTCATTATATTAGTTATCTAAACTCCTAATTGTGCATACCATCTTTCTCACTCTAGCTAGTCCATAATGAGAAGAGTGATCACATAGTGGAAAGAGTGGCAACTCAAATTTGCAGATCTTTTAAGGGTTTTTTTTTATGGAGATAAGTATATGAGGTGTCCTAAGACCCTTGGTATGTATCAGTTAGGGAGAATAAGGAGATGATAAGGCTAAGTGTCAAGAAAGGTCTAAAAAGGAGTGATCACAGTGATAAATGATGATTCTTCTTGTGTAAGAGAATATAAATGATTTGGAAAACTTCCAATGTAGGTAGAGGATTCCTTATAACTTTCTCTTATCAATTCGAAAGTGACACTTTCACCTAGTCAGCTTTAGAATTCCCAATGAAGGCCAATGATGAAGGTAGTTTCATGGAAGGTTCTTAAAAATATGCTACACCAATTTTGGAAGAGGATGATTATTTAGAATGGACACATATGGAAATCTGTTTCTAACTCCTCTTACACTTCACCTACATGAATTGTAATTAGTTTCCACCTTTGGACACATGTCCTTGTGTCTCTTTGACTTATTTTTCCTCTCTCTTTTTATAATTTATATAAGTATGATCCATTTTGGCCATTTTAAACTAATACCACATTTGTTATGGCAAGGCCCTACTGGAATAACATTGTAATTTGATTTTGAACATTGAATGCAAGTCTAATTCTAAGTTTTGAACATATTTATCTAAGTGTGAGAGAGATGAATAGTGAAGTTAAGTGATAATATAATATTTTCTTCCTCTATCCTTCATGTTTAAGAAAGAGTTCTGATCTAACAGGTCATGTGAAGTATAGTTAGGAGACTAGGCTCCTCTTCAAGCAACCTATTGTCTCTATGGTGTGAAATCTACCCCTGGACTAGTTTTCTTATTAATTATCTCATGTATATTACCTTCACATTGAATAACTTATGTTAGTATCCTTTAAGTCTTAGATTTGGTCTTAGAAATCTTTGTTATTTAATAGAAGTATGATAGTTTGTGGGATATCTCTTGGTGAATCACCACTTTAGTGTAGTTTTACTTCATTAAAACTTCTAACTCTTTCCTTATAAGCAAGCATGAGAGTAGTTTACAAGAATTTTAAATAAGATATAATGAGCTATCCCTCATAATACTAGAGATTCATCTCTCTTAAAATTTATCAAAAACTTGAGAGATGCATCCATGTTGCATCAAATTGTAGGATATGAGAAAAGAGTCATAGGGTGCATAATTTGATGCCAACAATTCTAGCACACTCAGTGGGAGAGTTTGTCCTAATTATTTCTATGTCAAGGTGAATGTTGGCCTTAAAAAGTCTAAGTTTGTATAAGTGTTCTTAATATAGCATTTGGAAATTCAAAAGGTGAGAATTTATGGTTGTAGATCAATTTCTTCACATCATACTTCATGGTCTTTACTAGATCATCTTCTAGTAGAGCCTTCAATCAAGTCCCTCTACCTAAAACTCCTCTTGAAGAACATCCTAAACCACTCTTATCATTTAGATATTTGGAACAAGAAGTTTTTGAAGAGGAAGAAGAAGAAGTTGAGGGAATAAAATATCAAGAGGAAGAAGAAGGGGAAGAAGAGATGGCTAGGCAATATGCTTTCCCAGCCTTTAACACCCAAAATCCAATTAACCTTACTATATATAACCCTAATCCTCCCAATTTTACCAAAAATATTCATAACTTCAATGGAGAGGGCCCTATTATCCAAACTGAGCACATTAGGGACATTTCAAATTTTTGCAATTTCCACAATATCACCCAAGATAACATTGACATTAGACTACTTGCCATGTCTCGAAAGGGTAAGGCAATTAATTGGTATAGGATATTGGGAGGTGGTTGCATTACCAATTGGGATGAATTTGGGGAGTTTTTGGTGAATATGTTTGAGAACAAGAGTGACCACACCTCATTAATCCATTAGCTAAATGTGATAAGAAGAGGTCCTAATGAGTCTATGGGAGATTTAAATGAAAGGTTTCAAAAGACATGGCATAGATTGCCACCTATCATGAGACCTCCTCCAAGATTTTTAATCCCCACTTATCTCAAGGCTATTGTTATTGATATAGCAATAATTTTATAGTAAATGGGAGGATTTACTCTATCGAATGCATATGAGGCAACTATTAAAGCTGAGAAAAGTTTGATACAAGCTGGGAAATTACCCCCAAGAGTCTCTATGCCTTTATTGTCTCATAGTTTAGATGAAACTCCAAATGTATAAAAAGTTCTCAATGATAATATAAATCCTAAAATAACTCCTAAGAAGGTGGATAATGCCATAAATAAGGGTGATATGATTCGATCTTTGCAAGCCTAGCTCAAACAAGCATAAATATATGTAAGTGATCCACCTAATCCTCAATACTATCCTCAATAAGGCTATAAACCTCCACCCCAATACAATAAAAAAAGAATATTCCAAGGTTAAAAAGGTTTCAATAGGCCACCCAATGCATATAATCTTACTTCTACTCCCTCCAAAAGGGATGTTTTTCTAGTCCACACCAATCTAATTCAAGGAGAGGAAATTTGGATCATTAGAGGTAATTTCAAGGTTAGTTTATGCATAATGGTGAAGGTAATCAAGATTTGGTAGCTCAAGAAGGAGATACTCCTTATGTTATAGTAGAAGAATAAACTCTTATGCAAAGGGATGTTCAAGGAGAAGGTAACAGCCAAAGTACTAGTTTTATGAACTTTCAAGTAGAAGACAATTATGCATTGAATCAAAATACATTAGTTGCAGCCAACAAAAGGAATAAAAAGAGGGATTTAGTAGATACTCCAGCAACACAAGTGAATCCAAGTATTGCCTCTCTAAGGACACAAAGTGCAAGTACCAATGTAATAGATCCTACTAGTCACACTACTCCTCAAAGTCAGAATGTGAGCAAGGCTACCAAATATCCAATACAATAAGTTTAAGCTCCCTCATTACCTTCAAGAATGAAAGACAAAGTGAATGCTTCCTCTCTAAACATTATCTATTATTTTAATAATACCAAGACAAACATTTATCTTTGGTAAGTTTTGCATATGCTTGGCCAAAAGTTTTAGGTTGTGGAGCTAAAAAATTCACTAATGCAGACATGGAGGAGGTTGTTGAGAGGTTGCTAAGTTGTAGAGTAACTAACCTCGGTCTGATCAACTAACGTCAGTCATATCCAGTGAGTAGAGAAACTGACATTGGTCAGGTATCGGTCGACATTGGTCATCTCTAGCCAGATAGGGACCAACGTCGGTCACCTGTACGGTTCCAAAACTATTAGTTTATGAACAATTTGTTAATGAACAAGTTGTTTACATGTAAAAGGATAATTTTAGTCTTGAGCTATGGATCTAATTATTGTAATTAGATGTATAATTATTGTTTGCATGGGATCTATATAATAGACTCATGAGCTGTATTGTAAAGAGTGAGGGATCAAAGTAGGGATTCCCAGGGTGCTAGATAGAGAGAGCAAGGTTGGCTCTTCATAGTGCCATAGTGTCAAGTGTGTATGATCAGGTAGATCTATGGGAGAGCAAGGTCTGGTAGAAGATCCATAGGGGTGCTGGTTTGGAGGACAAGTGTTCTTCATGGTATGTAAGATCAAGTTGGTCTGCAGGTGTGCAAGATCATGTAGAGATCTACATGTGGTAAGTACAGTTGGTTGATCTACAGGTGTGTGTGTGTGCGATGTCAAAGGAGATCTATGGGGTAGCAAGATCAAAGGTGATAGCAACACATTAAGGAGCAAGATCAGGTGAGATCTACTTAGAGTACGTTGTGTACTTGTTTATACTGGCAGTATTGTTACTGACTAGTGGATTGGAAGTATTGTTACTGGCTAGTGGAGGTGAACAAAAAATCTATGTTTGAGTTGTTTTTGGGACCATAATTGAGAGAGTGAGCTCTTGAAGATATTTACTATTTATGCCCTAGAGGTGTGGGAGCCCTAGAGGAGTGTAAGGAAGAAGACTGTGGCATCTTCTTTGTTGTATTTCCTTTTGGAAGAGTATTAATACAATTGGGTATTATCTCTCATATTCTGTATTGTTTTTGATTTATAGTTACTTATTACTTATAGTTAAATTCTATGTTTAATTACTTGTACATGGTAATCAATTATGCTTCCTAGACCCTGACAAAGTGGTATCAGAGCTAAGGTTGTAGGGAGCAGGTTTGTGTTTGATTATAGGTCACTCTCAGGGGTTTTTGATTGAGTGGGAGTATAGCAATGGCAGAAGAAATTAAGATAAGAATGGAGGAATTCAAAGGCACGAATGGTCAATTATGGTGTTATGGAAAGAAAGAGCAAGAAAAAAAAGATTGTTGGTTGGTAGCAGATCAGCATGAAGGAAATAAAGAAGTAGGTATTGTTGCACTGGTTGCTCTTATATGTTCCTTGGATAAAGTAGAATCTTGGTTTATAGATTCTATTGCCTCTTTTCATGCAGCCCCAAATAGAGTATTTTTCCATGTTAAGGTCCATGGAGACTTTGGAAAGACTTATTTAGGGGTTGGTGAGACTTGTCAAAGTATTGGCAAAGGGGAAGTGCGGCTGAAATTGCAGACGGCCAACACATGGGTGTTGAAGGAGGTCATGTAGGTCCCAGTCCTAGAGATGTGGCTAATTTCTAAAGGAAATTTGGGTGATGAGAGATGCACAGTAACTCTCACAGTGGATTCTTGGAATGTTACTAAGGATGCACTTGAATTAGCATGTGGTAAGAAAGTAGGTACTCTTTATCTACCTGCTTGTATTACTGATTCCACTTCTATTGCAAAGATGTGGCTTTGTAGGCTTGGTCACATAAGTGAGAAGGGAATGGATGTTCTTAAGTCAAATGGTAAGAGTTCAGCTTCAGAGAGCATAGACCAAGATTTCTGTGAGTAGTGGGATGCTACAAGAAAGGATTGGATTTATTGCAGGAAAAGGAAGTCTGATGTATTTGACAAACTTAAGAACTGGAAAGCCTTGGTGTTCATGGAGGAGATGATGGATAGAGATCAATGGATGGGGCTGGATACTTTTGAGCAGGGTAGTTTGGATAGGGTTTTGATTCAAAGTAATCTCATGAGTAAAAAGTCATCACTCATAGGAAAACATAGGTACCGACGTCGAATAGGCAGGCACCAATGTTGGTCATGTGCAGACAGGCATAGTCAGTGGTGTTAGGTAGGTGGTGACTGATGTCAGTCAGAGAATCAGCATCGACAGTCAGGTCAGTCACATAGAACTGATGTCAGTCAGATGTAGACTAGGAGGTGACCAACATCAGTCACTGGAATGGATTTTGGGCAGACAGCAAGCTGTCAAGGAGTCTCAAACACCCATGTGGAGGACTAAAAGTGTAAGTAAGCCTCAAATTCATTATTCCCCTTCTTTACACTACTTGTTGCTCACTGATGGTCAAAAACCAAGAAGTTTTAAAAAAGCAGAGCAAGTAGGATCTAGGAAATAATGGGAGCATGGCATGAATTCTTTGGGAGAGAACCAAATGAGAGATTTGGTAGAGTTACCAGTCAGGTTAAAGAAGAGAGAGAATGGACATGTGAGATGGAAGGCTAGGGTATATGGTCTTGAGAAAGCTATAGGATAGTGGTACAGGTTTGATAGGTGGATGACAAAGCATGGATTTAGTCAGTGTCATTATAACCATTATGTTTACTTTACCAGGTTGGATGATGATTGCAACATTATCTTATTACTATATATTGTGTGTATGCTTGTTGCAGGGTCACACATGCAGGGAGTTACTGAGCTAAAGGTAAAGTTAGTTCAATGGTATGTCATAAAGAATTTGGGAGTAGCAAAATTATTTGGCATGAGTAATCCTAGAGACATGGAAGATCATAGGTTGATGTTGTCTCAGGATGATTGTGTGAAGGTAGTGTAGGATGTAGTATGACAAGCACACCTTTGGATGGATAGTTCATAGAACAGGGTCCCTAATCACATGATGAGGTTGAGTACATGTGTACTCCCTGATATTTCCCCAGCAATGGGAGTTGTCAGCAGGTTTTTGGCCAATCCAGGAAGGAAGCACTGGAAAGCAGTTTAGTGGATTCTCAGGTATCTGAGAGGGACCAGCAGCAGGTTGACATGCTATGTAGGGTCAGGCACTTCTCTACATGGGTTTGTAGATGCGGACATGGTAGGTTACTGGGATGACAAGTGTTGCACCATAGGATGTGTGGTGGTTGGTCTTCAATATTGAGATTGAAGAGAGATACAAGATAGAAAACAAATTAGATGGTGTATAGGTATAGGTACAGTGTAACTATTAATCTTCAAGTGGAAGATTGTTAAGTTATGGAGCTAAAAACTTCACTGATGCAGACATGGAGGAGGTTGTTGAGAGGTTGCTGAGTTGTAGAGCAACCGACATCAGTTTGATCAACTGATGTTGGTCATATCTAGTGAGTAGAACAATTGACATTAGTCAGGTATCAGCCAACGTCAGTCATCTCTAGCTAGACAGGGACCGACATCGATCACCTGTGCAGTTTTAGAACTGTTAGTTCATGAATAGTTTATTAACAAACTAATTATTTGCATGTAAAAGGCTAATTTTAGTCTTAAGCTATGGATCTAATTATTGTAATTGGATGTCTAATTATTGTTTTCATGGGATCTATATAATAGACTCATGGGCTGTATTGTAAAGAGTGAGGGATCAAAGTAGGGATTCCCAGGGTGGCAGATAGAGAGAGCAAGGTTGGCTCCTCATAGTGCCATAGTGCCAAGTGTGTATGATCAAGTAGATCTATGAGAGAGCAAGGTCTGGTAGAAGATCCATAGGGGTGTTGGTTTGGAGGACAAGTGTTCTTCATGGTATGTAAGATTAGGTTGGTCTGTAGGTGTGCAAGATCAGGTAGAGATCTACATGTGGTAAGTAAGGTCAGTTGATCTGTAGGTGTGTGTGTGTGAGTTCAAATGAGATCTATGGGGTAGTAAGATCAAAGGTTATAACAACACATCAAGGAGCAAGATTAGGTGAGATCTACTTAGAGTACATTGCGTACTTGTTTGTACTAGCTGTATTATTACTGACTGGTGGACTGGTAGTATTGTTACTGGCTGGTGGAGGTGAATAGAAACTTTGTGTTTGAGTTGTTTTTGGGACCATAATTGAGAGAGTGAGCTCTTGAAGAGATTTACTATTTATGCCCTAGAGGTGTGGGAGCCCTAAAGGAGTGTAAGGAAGAAGACTGTGGCATCTTCTTTGTTGTATTTCCTTTTGGAAGAGTATTAATACAATTGGGTATTGTCTCTCATATTCTGTGTTATTTCTTATTTCTAGTTACTTATTACTTCTGGTTAAATTCTGTGTTTAGTTGCTTGTACATGGTAATCAATTGTGCTTCTTAGATCCTGACAAAAAGGAACTTTTACAAAAATAACTCTCAAACATTCATGCAGCCCTGCAAGTTTTAAGACATAATGGATAGCCCTTACCAACACACCTAATTATGTCCTAGAATCATCCAAAAAATATGACAATCCTCTACCTTTCTACCTCACACTCATTATGGGAGACAAACTGGTTCACAATTGCATTATGGATAGTGGAGCTAGTACTACAGTTATGCTTAAGGTGGTTGCTGACAAGTTGGGACTGAAGTATGAGCCTCATAGTAAGGGTGTGTTGTAGCTTGATAGAACTCTAACTAAGATGGTGGGGTTGGTTAAAGGTTTGAAAGTTTTATTTCATGATTATCCAAGTTTCCCCATCCTACAAGACATTGTGATGGTTGATCTTCCAACTCATTTTGCTATTTGCTTCCCAAGAGACTTCATGACTAAGATTAGAGCATACCTTGCATTTGATTGGTCTTTTATAGATTTTATAACAATATATAGAGCTAAAGTAACTATAATAACATAACCCTTGGTAAGGTTCCACATTAAACCATATGTGGAGATAAATTCAAATTAGAATTGTACAATTAGTGAGAAAGAAGAAGGTGCCATTGGCAGTGAAACATCCTTTCCCCTTGAAGGTATTTTTGACCTATTTCTTGATGAGTATGTTACTAAAACTTATGATCATAATACCTATGCATTCAAAAAATAAACTAAATTAGGGGTATATTATATGCATGAGAATAACATTCCTATACCATCACTCACTAATGAGGATCATAAATTTGAAGGGATATGGGAAATGTTTTTTGATGGCTCTAAAAGCAAGGTAGGGGAAGGATCTAGTGTCATTTTGGTTTCTCCTTCAAATAACCAATATTAATATTCATATATATTCCATTTTATTTGTACTTGAAATGTGGCAAAATATGAAGGCTTGGTTCATGACCTCTAATGGGCAAAGAGAAAGGGAATGAAGAATTTAAAGGTCTATGGAGATAGTGACTTTATTAGACATCAAGTGAGAAACCAAGCTACAACCAAGAACCCTTTGATTTAGTCCTATAAGGATAGGGTGTGGGATATAATTGAGTACTTTGATGATTTCAATATCCAACCTATACCAAGAGATTCAATTAAACATGCTCATAGGTTGGTTGTGATAGGAGCACACTTTGATATAGTTGCTGATGTAAGTAAAGAGAAGGACCAATCTCACATCAAGGTCATTATGAGACCTTATATTATAGATAATGAAGTTTTTTGGTAAGTTTTTGAGAGTTATAAACAAATTTTACACTTCATACAAAATGAAGAAGAATTTTCTTCAAAGAGCCAAAAGAAACTTCACAATCAATATGAAGAACAAGTTATTCAGCAAAAGATAAACAAGATACCAAATGGGCTAGTTAATTTGGAGAGTGTGTTAAATGAATATGATAAAATAAGGCAGAAAAGCATAAACATGTCTACAAAGGAAGATAACTATGAAATAATCTTGATATTCAAGGACAAACTTTTGAAAATTGGTAAGATATGTTCTCTTTTTGAAAGGCAAGCCTTCATTAAATTATGTAAAGAATTTTATGATATATTTACTTGGGAATAAGAGGATTTGAAAGGGTTTGATCCAACTCTAGCTCATCACACCATTGATTTAAAATCTAGAGATAAACTCATTAGGAAAAATCAAAGGCCTATCAATCCCAAGATAGAGGAACTAATGAAAAAAGAGATCACCAAATTGATTGAGTCTAGGATAATTTTTCCTATTAAGCACTCAACTTGGGTACCTAACCCTGTACTTTTTTGAAAGAAGAGTGGAGAGATCAGAATTTTTGTGGACTTTAGGGATCTCAATAGAGTTTCACTCAAAGGCCATTATCCACTACCTTCCATGGAGTAAATTTTACAAGTGGTTTCATGTTCTTAATACTTTTCACTACTTGATGGCTATTCAAGTTATAAACAAATATTAGTAAATGATGAGGATAAATTCAAGATAGAATTAACCATAAAATGGGGGACATTTTCATATATAAATATGCATTTTGGTTTGTCTAATGATGGTGTTGCCTTTCAAGGAATAATGGACATGGCCTTTAAAGGTTTGATCAATGAGTTTTTGCTTGTATACCTTGATGATATAATAATTTTTTTCAAAGATGATAATGACCACATGAAACATATAAGGCAAGTATTTGAGAAGTGTAGAGATTTTTGAGTTTATCTTAATCTAAAAAAATGTATCTTTGTTTTTCATGAAGGCAAGTTATTGGGTCACATTATGTCAAAAGAAGGCTTGTCTATTGACCCTGAAAGAATTGAAGACATCTAGGCTTGTCTTTGCCTCTACACAAGAAAGGTTTACAAAGTTTCTTGGGCAAGATCAACTTTGTAAGAAATTTTATTCCAATATTTTATACTTTGGTGAAGCCTATAATAGCCATGCTCAAGAAGAACCAATATTTTTCTTGGACAAAGGAAGGTAAGAATAGTTTTGAGGCAATCAAACAAGAAATTGCCCAATCCCCGACTCTCTTGAACCCAAAATTTGCCAAGGATTTCATACTCTATAGTTTTTATAACCTTAACATAATCTTAGATATGCTTATGAAAAATAATGATAAGGAAATTGAATAACCCATTGCATTCTTTAGTCAAGAATTGGAAGAATATGAGGTCAAGTACACATTTGTTGAGAAGAAATCTCTTGCTATGATAAGAGGTTTGAGAAAGTTTAGGTTTCAAATAACAAGATACATGTCATGGTCTCTCATTTTAGAACCAAAGAGTTCTTCCTAAGCAAATAATTCAATGAGAAGAGAGTTGGATGGGTCACAAAGTTAATGGAGTATGATATTGATATCAAGGTAACAAACTTGGTAAGAAAAAAGGGGTTATGTAAAAATCTAGTTTTAGATATTCAAGGGCCAAGAGAAGAAGTCTTGGTTAATCAAGCTCATCCCCAACCAACTGGTCACATACCAATTCAAAGTTAGACATGAGACATCATTAGTTTCCTCCAAAATGGTGAGTGCCCTAATGGTTTGAACAAGTCATAAATAAGGTATTTTAGATTGAAAACCATTCCTTATTGTCTTGTAAATGGTATTCTCTTTTAGAAGGATGTGAATAGTGTGCTACTAAGGTGTGTTGACAAAGATATATTTGGAATCTTGCTAGAAATGTTTCATAATGGTGTAGATGGAGGTCATTTCTCCCCAAAAACAATATCTATAAAGATAATGAGGGTTGGGTATTATTGGCCTAGCCTCTTCAAGGATTGCTACTCTTGGGTTAAGAGATGTCCTCAATGTGCCTTCTTTGTGGGAAAACAAAAACTTGTATCCCTTCTATTGAATCCCATCCAAGTAAACTAGCCTTTTATGCAATGGGGCCTTGATTTCATTGGTATGATAAACCCTCCCTCTAGTGCTAGACATAAATGGATAATGATTGTAATAGACTACATTACAAGGTGGGTAGAGGCTGTATCATTAATAGAGATAATTGAAAATGCCATCTTGGAGTTCTATGAGAGCATCATAACAAGGTTTGGAGTTCCCTACACTATCATTTTTGATAATGAACTAGATTTCATGAGTGCCAAAACTTTTGATTGGGAAAACAAGAATGGAGTTTACTTGAGTATTTCATCCAATTATTACCCCTAAGGTAATGGATTGGCTGAGTCAACTAATAAAAATCTTATGAATATTATCAAGAGGACCTTGGAAAATAGTCAAAAGGCATGGCACATCAAGTTGAAGACAAACCTATGGGCTGATAAGATTACTCTTAAGAGGTAAATTGGAAATTATCCCTTTGTGCTTGTCTATGGAAGGGAAGCTAGATTGTATATCTCTCAAGAACTACCTGCTATAGAAATTGCACAACAACTAGAACTACTTGAGAATACTCCAATGCAAGTGAGATTGATTAAACTTATGAAGCTATAAGAAGTAAGAGACAATGCCCATAGGACTATGGAAAACCACCAAGTGCTCATGAAGAAGTATTTTGACAAGAGATAAAGTACTAGAGTGTTCAAATAAGGTGACATAGTTTTTAAATAGGATAAGGATAGATCCAAACTAGGTAGACACACCAAATTTGATGCTTTATGGAGTGGCCCTTACATCATTAGCAAGTGCAAACAAAACAACTCATTTTAGCTAACCAATATGGATGGAGAAGAGTTACCTATCCTTGTGAATGGGATACATCTAAATTTTTGATATTAGTCCTTGTGAGGTTTGTTTTGTACATAGTATCATAAGTGTGTGCTTTTCTTTTTGGGTTGTGTTCCCTAAGTGTTTTAGTTGAACACATGTGTGTTTCCTTTGGGTGTGTATTATTGTGTGTGTTTTCCTTTAGTTTGGTGTGTTTTTTAAAGTCATTTGAGTGTTAGGAAGGTGTTATAGAGACTCCATGGCCCAATGGACAAGATAGGCTATTGGTCTTAGGTATAGCAGGCATACCACACTTGTCAAATTGCTAAGAATGTTGACCAAATTGACTATCTAGTCAATTTGGGTCAACATATATAGCAAACATTTCTATTATAGGGTATGTCATAATTAATTTAGTTTTAATTCGTGTTTTTAATAGTCTAACCATGGTCAATCTGGCCCCACAAGTCATTTCAAGTCTTTCTAAGGTCTGTTCAATAGCCAAAATAGTGCATTTAATGTCTTATATAGATGTTTTGGGAATTGTGCAATCTTAAAAAGACGATGTCACCTCATATGTGTCAATTCTAACTTTTGGTAACTATTTTAGCTAATAAATTGGTAGAATACTCATAAAAGAAGTAGCTTTCTTGAAGAAATAAGAGATTTTTGCACTTGTATAACCTATGAGGAAGAGTGGTGCATGTGGAAAGGTTGGAGTGTGACCCTTTAGCTTCTATGACCCATCCGTTTCTATAGCTTTGGAAAAATAAAAAATGGCTCAAAATGTTTCCATCTCTCCTTTACTCTCTTGGAAAGCATTTTGAAGTTCATAGATTTGTACTTAGTATGGTTAGCTAGAAGAGTTTCAAGTCTAATGCTTTTAGGGGAGGATAGTACATTAGTTGACGTTAATTTTCATAGAAAGAGTTTAGAGATTGGTGGGCTGAGATTTATGAACCATCTTTTAGAATTTATCCACTCCATTCTACTTGTCATTTCCCATACCCTATAATTTTCCTCATCTACTAAGGTGGTTTGTATGGTCTAATTGGTGGAATCACTTCATGAGGTTAAAAATATCTTCCTCACCACATCCAATCTTGGCCCTAGCCAATTGGAATGTGTGGATCACTATGGCACTTCCATGTTTCCCTTTGGATCTTCAAAGGAGTGTTTTTTAGTTTTATGGATGAAGGTGATGTTTCCATGGTTTCAAGAGCTCATTTAGCTTTATATTGATGTTTCATATCCTAACAGAGCTCGTGAAGTGTTGAGATAAAAATGAAAACCCTATTGGTATAGAAAAATGCATGGATACCTTTGTTGTTTTGAAAGTAATGTTGTTTATTTCCCAAGTTTTGGTTTCCATGTTACTGTAGTAGGAGATATGAGGCAATGAAAAACTTAGCCACAACAAAGCCAGATGGTCAAGTCTTTTCTTCACCATATCCATATCAAGATTGTCTCAATGGTTTGAAAAGGAGGATATCCATTTCTCATGCAAGTTTCAATGCAATATAAATATGAATGGTTATGTTTACATTTTGGGTGAAAGTAACCTTAGTTTCTCTAAAGTAGGATTTCACCTCATTCAAAACCTTGTAAATTGATCTATTTAGATGTTCCAACTACCTTCCAAAGCTTGTGTTTCATTTCAAAAGGGTGATGTGTTCATTTGAGTAAGTTTAAGAAGGATATCCAATGAATATAAGAGTATTGTCAAGATGTCATGTAGAAGGTAATTTCACATCAAAATCTACAACAAGTTTAAAGCTTAGATGGAGTCAATACACCTATACATGGCCTATAAGCAGGATAATTGAAATGTGGATTAGTCTTTATAAAACATGTGTAGATACATGGGGGTAAAAAGTGGAGTAAGTTTGGATGTTTAGAAGTGTTAAAAAAATAATACACATGGATTTTCCAAGATTATAACCCTAAACTACCTTGTGCAAATCACCATTCCGTACAAGTGCTATAACAAGCCTATAACAGTGAAAAAGTGAACAAAAGACATGAAGAATGGAATGGTGAATTGAATGGTACCTAAATAGTGTTATATACCCCAAATGATGTTATATATGCATTGAAGAGAACTCTAGTCTAGATGGTACATCTCATCTCAACTAAAACTACATCCTAGGTGTACAAAGGAGTGTAGAAAAGTTATAATTAGAAAAGAAGGTCATAGTTTGATGAGGGTAAGGAACTCCTAGGAGAAAAAGATGGATTCCAAAGGAAAAAAAAGTTTATTTTTTATATGAGAGGTATTTGAAAGGAACTCACATGACTCCTACATGCAAAATAAACCTATAACTAACCTTCAAAGTGTCAAGAACACACACAACTGCAAGTGGGATGAAAATAATTGGAGGGTCAAGTGCCTCCACAAGGCCAAGTGAGAATCTCCAATAATTGAATATAATGATAATAACCTCAAAGAACATGAGGAGATAGATAAAAAAAGGAAAATATATCAAATTTCTCCACTTATGAGGTCAAGAAGGCCAATTTCATCCTCAACTTAAAGGTAGTCACCTTCAAAAGTTAGTTTTGAGTTTCATGCTAGTTAGAGGGTTAAATGGAGGATTTATAAGTTAAATTTTTTTATAAATTACCCTTATGATTAAAATAAGATGATACAATGGTTGGTATATCAATAATAATGGTGTATACCCTCTTTTTTATCTCAGAGTAGGGGCAGTTGTTTCATGCATGAGGAGACAAATTTAAAGGAAAAGTGGTGAGATGGATGGACCATGGGTCAATAAATCCCAAGTGATGATTAAAGAAGATGTAGGACAAATAATACAATATAAAATACCTTTATATAATCTTTTAAAGCAAACAAGATGCTGTAACCAAGTAGGGTTACAATCATGCATGAAGGAAACCCTTAAGCCTAGAAGCCAAATTGAGGTTCATGTGCATTTTTGACCTTATGCATGATTTATAATTGACTAGTTCATACTTGAAGGGGTATTTTAGAGATTATTAAGACATTAGAAAAGTTATGGACTCCATTAATATAGCTACAAACTCCTACAGTAAAACTATGGACTCTATCAGTATAAACCCTATTTTAGGCCCTGATGGTGAAAGTGAGCCTAAAAGTGCATCTATATGGATGAATTTTAACATAAGTGATGAAGATAATTTATTTAAAACTCCATAAGGATCATAGCCATGGTATTATATTATATGTACCTATATGGAATAGGGAAAAACAAGGATTATTTTGACCATTTTTTGTGTTGTGTAGGCATGGTAAACTTCCAAGAGACAAAATCACTTTTGGAGGAGAGATTAGGACTTTTTATAGATCCCCATGGTCATTATATTAGGTATATCAACTCCTAAGTGTCTCTAGAAACTTTCTCACTCTAGGAAGTCTAAAATGAGAAGAGTGATCACATAGTGGAAAGAGTGGCAACTCAAATTTGGTGATCTTTTAAGGTGTTTTGGATGGATATTAGAAAATGAAGTGTCTTAACATTTGTAATAAGAGCATTGGTATGTATAAGTTAGGGATAATAAGGAGATTATAAGGCCAAGTGTCAAGAAAGGTCTAAAAAGGAGTGATCATAGTGATAAATGATGATTCTTCTTGTGCAAGAGAATATAAATGATTTAGAAAACTTCCAATGTAGGTAGAGGATTCCTTGTAACTTTATCTTATTAGTGAAAAAGAGACACTTTCACCTATTCATATTTGGAATGCCTAATGAAGGCCAATGATGAAGGTAGTTTCATGGAATGTGCTTGAAAATATGCTACACCAATTTTGGAAGAGGATGATTATTTATAATGGACACATATGTAAATCAGTTTCTAATTCCTCTTACACTTCACCTACATGCATTGTAATTGGTTTCCACCTTTGAACACATGTCCTTGTGTCTCTTGGACTTCTTTTTCCTATCTCTCTTTCTAATTACTATAAGTATGAGCCTTTCTATCCATTGTAAACTAATACCACATCTGGTATGGTGAATCCCTATTGGAATAATAATGTACTTTGATTTTAAACATTGAATGAAAGTCTAATTATAAATTGTGAACATCTTTGTCTAAGTGTGAGAGAGATGAATAGTGAAGTTAAGTGATAATATCATCCTTTCTTCCTATATCCTTCATGTTTAAGTAAGAGTTCTAATATAATAGGTCATGTGAAGTGTAGTTAGGATACTAGGCTCCTCTTCAAGCAAGTTATTATCTTTATGGTGTGCAATCTACCCTTGGACTAGCTATCTTATTGATTGTCTCATGTATGTTACCTTCACATTGAATCACTTATGTTAGGATCCTTTAAGGCTTAGAGTTGGTATTAGAAAGTTTTTTTATTTAATAGAAGTATGATAGTTTCTAGGATATCTCTTGGTGAATCACCACTTTAGTGTAGTTTTACTTTGTGCAAATTTCTAACTCTTTCCTTATAAGATAGCATTAGAGTAGTTTACAAGCATTCCAAAGAAGAGATAGGGATCTATCCCTCATAATACTATAGATTCATCTCTCTTACAAGTTCTTAAAATATTGAGAGATGAATCCATGTTGCATCAAATTATAAGAGCTAAGAAAAGAGTTCTAGGGTGCACAATTTGATGCCAATAGTACCCAAAGAATTTGGCCTTCATGCTTTTTGGCAAAAGAGTAGTCAAAATTTTTGTGTGAAGGAGAGTCTAAAAAAGTTCCAAAGTCTTTGTAGAAATTATTCAAAGTTATATGTCTTAAGAGAAAATGTTGTGACTTAGTTAAAACAAAAGTTTCAAACAAAAGATTTGAAGATTTCTTAAGAATTATTAACGTATATAGGTCTTCAAGAATTTTTTTTGAGACTAGTTATAAATTTTGTGGTGAGAAAACTTGTGAAGATTAATTCCAAACAAAATTCATGAAGGAGGAGAGCCCAAAGTACTCAAATAATTTTGTAAGTGTTTTGATCTTTAAATAAAGTGCCACAAAGACTAGTCAAAAACTTTATTATCAATAGAAGTTATAAAGAAAAATGGCTAGATAAAAGTTGTGATAATAAAAGTTATAAAGGATTAGGTAAAAGTTGGTAAATACAAGAACAAAATTCAAAAATTTTGCATGAGGGCTCAAATACAAAACTTGTGAAGATGAAAGTTGTGAACAAAAGTCATAAAGAAGGGTCATGAAATTTTTTTAAGTGTTTTAATCTTTGGAAAAAGTGTTGCAAAATTAGTTAAAGCTTTTATTGTAAACAAAAGTCTCAAAGCCCAATGCCCAGACAAAAAATTATGACAACACAAGATCTGAAAACTTAGGTCTTTGGAATGAATGAGTTGGGGGTCTTACAGAAGTTAGGAATAATGAAGGAAAGGCTCTCCCTAAGAATTATCATCTCATATTTTTCATGATAAATATTAGAAAAATAATGTGAAGATAGAAAAAACATGAAGATATGAAGGAGAAATATGTGGCAAAACTAAAACCCATAGATGATGATAAGCTACCCAGTGTCAAAATGGGGCCCAAAAAAATAAAAGCAATTGAAAAATATGGTAAAAGTAGAGATATCATGAGAATAAGCCACATGGTATTAACCCATCATAGCTAAGGACACATTGTCTGCATAATCAATAAGGCATGAGCCTAATTTTAATGTGCATATCTGGCCATCAAAACTTTCAAAATGCTGAGAATAGACTACACATCTAATATGATTTATAGAATCAAATCACAATCAAACTAAATCATGAATAATATGAGAATAATTAGTGTGGCATACGTAGTGAAATCAAGCATAGAGCATAAAATATAAACTCGGCCTTAAAGAGGTAGGGCAATTAATTATGTAAAAGTGTGGGTGACTAATAGTCTTGATGCAATCCCAAATGATTTTAGCTGCCATAATTCAATAGAGGCATGGTTTGATTTTGTCAATTATGGGCATGCCTTCAATCTATTAGATATTTCAAGCCACCTACTCAAACACACTCCCTTAACTACATTGATGATTTCTATAACTACCTCATTAGTGGGTGAATTTGAATATAAATTTACATTCTAACTCCTCAAGTCTATGTGCCTATATAAGATTGAATTTTTGATGTAATAAAGGTTAGTCTCCTTAGGATTGAATAAGTTATGCTTAAGTTGGACTTTTTTTTGGGATTAACAAGATTATACTTAGGCTGTTATTTTTAGGATCAGTGGAGACTATGCCTAGCTATCTCTTTTTATATTAGAACTTAGATTATTAGACTAGTAATTTTTTTTCATGCTTTTACCTACTTTTTAGATTAGTTTTTTGAGTCAAGGATGTTTAGAAGCCAAGTTTATAACTCACTGAGTATTTGATGAATCCCAAATAATCTGTAATAGAAAAATATTTAATCTAAAAGCTTTGTCATTTGATAGATTTGGTCTATACATGTATATGGTAACCCTATTTTTATCTTTGGATCTATTAATTCATTTTACAAAATCTTGCACCATCCTTAGTTGGAGTTATGTTAGGTATGGCTCAATTAAGGACTAGTTACTTTAGGATTTATTTTCTCAATGAAACCAGGATATCCAACATTAGAAAGTGGGCTCTCTTTTTCTCTTTCTCCTTGCCTTTCTCCCTTTTTCTATTTTTTTATCAATCTAGTAGATTAGATTAACTTTAGTTTTTAGTTTTAGTCTAAATCAAATGTTTTAGCTTGACTACATGCTATTTTATTTATCTATTGTTCATTTATGCATTGTTGAATTATAATCAATAAGTATTTTCATTTTGAATCAATTGTTTAATCATAGTTAAATAATTTTGTTAGTTCCTTAGGCATAAGTTCTTTATTTAAATACATCTCAATCAGTCTAAAATAGACACTAAAGACTCTTGACATGATATGGTCATAATGAGATGACTGGGTTACCCTACGTACAAATACCTAGTAACCAAGACCTTAGGGAGATTTATTTGCACAAGTCTCCTTTTCAAGATAGGTAGGGATTAATAACCCATACCTAATTATTGGTTGTGTCAAAAATCCTCACAATGATCTCATCCTCCTCCTCTACCACCATCGTATTTTTTTGATACACCCATAAAATATTAGTTTATAATGTCAATTATTGCACATATGTGAGATATTTATATGCACCTAATTTAGAAGAAAATAATTGGATTTACAAGATAATTAGATCTAAAATACCTATCACATTAGAGAGTTATTCATGGATTTCAAATACCATCATCTCCCATAATATATACTTAATTAGTATTGAAAAAATTTGATCATGTTCCACATTGACCACATGCAATGAGACATTCTCCTATTATACAATGGACCCCTTAGATTCCTCAACCTTTTAGAGTCACCCATTATAAATGAGATTTTATGAGGAGTGATCATGATAGTTACCATACAACATGTGAATTATTATCATATTCTAATACACCTACATCTAGTACCTCTCACTCACAATATAAGACCCTTACACTATTTGATACATACCCTCCTCATAACACTCCCATTGATGTGATCATTGGTTATCATGTTTCAAATTTTGAATATTTCAAAAATATAAGAAAAAAATAAAAAAAATTCTATATTTTCAAAATAAATAAATAAATCTGGTCTTGACCATGACATGATTACTAGTTTACACTATTTACCCATGTTGTTTATCACATGCTTGGTGATTTAAATTATTTTGGGAATAATGGAGTGTTATTCCTATTTTAGTTAAGGGTCTAGATTAATAAATCAATATAGAATATATCAATAAATAAAGTCCTTATTTGTGAAACTATTTATTTTTTTCACCTTTCTAAAAATAGCAATAAATAAGAAGAAATATAACTTAGCTATAAAATAGACTAAGACAGCTGATATAGAGGTTGAAAATAGCTGTGCAAGATTGGACAAGTGTCATAAACTTAAATTTGGCTTTCATTAGGTGAAAGGACAAGAGAACTAAAAAGTGGATGCTTTATTGTCTAGTGCTATTATCTATTCCTATTGCTATTGTCCAAACTAATCACAAAGACCTAAAACTTTTTGGGTAGTTACACTATGCTTGTGTGAGCATGCTTATGAAAAATCAAGCACTCATTGTTGATGGAACTCATTGTGGAGATGATTTTTTATTTAAAACCCTAACCCTCCAACATGCTTGATAAAACAACATTTGAGTCACTTGAGAAAGAGGGGGGTTAATGTGAAAGATATACTAAATGTGCAATCTACACCCCTTGTGTGGGCATGCTACCTACATACCAATAATTTGAAGAGGGATCAAGCCATATGTAGTTCTCCCACCTAGTGTGCTTTTTGCAATAGTGTGATGTGGATGCAAATGCCAAATTGATAGTGTTTAGGGTGGTTAGGGATTGGTATGAGGATTTCAGTAGGTTTATAGCTATGTTGGGTGACTGTGTGAATAATAGGGAAGTTTTCCTTAATGATTTGTTTATATTCTTGCTTGCTTTATAATTTTGGTCACCTCCTTTATAAATGAGCTTTGAGTGGGATTTTATAGGGAAAAATTGGTCATGGGTTAGATGTATTCATGCTAGGCTGACCTAGTTAAGGATAAGGACCATATGAAAATTATCATTGGGGGTTAAAGTGAAAATGGATAGGACCACAAAAAATGAGACACTTCTTTATGGGGTTCTATAGTCCAAATAGGGCTCTCCTATCTAATAGGTTTGGGACTTGGGGGAATAATATTGGCATGGGGAATACTATCTCGCTAAGGTGGAATAACCATTCAGAAGGTTCTAGATAATTAGTAATGAGAAAAAAATGTCTAGAAGGGTTGTAAGAGAATTTAAAAATAAACTATGGATAAGGGGGTCTCAAGACACACTTAAAATACCAATTTGTACATTTTATATGACTACATTTACCCCCCTTTATTGTAGTGATGTAGTAAAGTAAAATACTAGGATAAAGAAAAATTAGAAAGCATACCTGAACTTACCTAAAGGGTGAAGCTCATGAGGATGTGTGATGCTGAGTGTGGATAGAGAGAGCACAATGTGCAACATAAATATATAAGAAAAACAAGGAGTAGATCAATTCTTACTAGACACACTATGTCTAAAATAATAACATGCAAAGGCTAGATAAAATAGAGAGGAAGATAAAGGAATGAATACACTTCATCAAGTATGAAAACTAATACAAAACCTATTATAATGTTGAGTGATGTTGAGTGATTCTAGGTATGTACTGTACCAAAAGTAATATCATGAATGGAGCTGAGTACTCAAATCCCTAAAGGTGGCTCAAGAATATAAAGGTTGGCCATTTGGCTCCATCATTGCCCACTATGTAGAGAATATATGTTATCATGAGTGTGTTAATCAATGTTTGGACTATGTATCCAATCCCTCTAAGTAAGTGGCTCAAGAATATAAAGTTTAGCTAGTCCTTTGGCTCCATCATTGCCCACTATGTAGTGAAGCTATGAATTGATACTGATATGAATGTGTGTCATATGAGATGTCTCATGAAGCCCATGAATGCTCTATAATCTGATAATGTGGTGTGAATAGCTAAATATGTATTAAGAATTAGGCCAATCTTAGCCACTCCAAAAGGTGAAGATTACGCTTGTATGAAAGCCACTCTAAAACTAAGAACTAGGATTATATGAAAGCCACTCCAAAATGATGCCAACCACCTACAGATGGAATAAGGCATGCAACTTCTGAGAATACCTAGTTAATATAATGAACTAGAAAGAAAAGAAGGTGAATCCACCACATACATTACCTCCAATCACTAGTGTCTATAACATGGATTTTTATCTTGAAGTTGTACTAACTACCCAATCTAAAACTTGAAGTGAGAGCCATCATGCCATGCATGATACCCCCTATATAAAGATAATCTAGGTAAAATTATACTAAAACTACCCAATTTAAATTGGACTATAGCTGATAAAAATATAATTGACCTTATCTTTCTATTTTTCTCTAAAAATTCTAGGTTTTTGACTGTTTTGATAGGAGCATCAAAAAGTGGACACTTTGCTATAAGGCACTATAGTCCAAATGGGTTGATCTTGTCTTCTACTATTTTTTATGACTCTTCTATGTTTGTCCCTCTTTTTATAGTTTATTCTACATGTTTTGAATTTTTATTTCTATTCTGAGTGTTTTGAAAACTAATTTTGACCAGTAGAAGGATCTGATCTCTATGATAAAACCCCTATTTATTGCCTCCTCTTCTGAGGGTTGGAATGAAGACCTTAGAATGACTTCACTCAGAATAAAGGGCATAAAAAGTGTGTTATTCTACAAAATACATGATATATTAATGATGATAAAAAAAATATCTCAAGATATAGCATAGTTTGTGTTGGAGATTATTAGATTAACAGGGGTATGCTTAGATAAATGTAACAATGTAATAGTATATACAGTATACTAAACTAAAACTAGAAGTTTGGTTATTTGTCAAGGAGGGATAGAGAATTATGTCCATCATGGTATCTAAGAAGTCAAGATAATGCATGATTTGGATCATGGTATTGCAAACAACTGAGAAGCAAGCAAACAAACAAACATTTAAGGCAAGAAGCAAGAAGCATAAAAAAGAGGCCAAGGGACCCAAAAAATAAGGGGCATGGGTAAATGTCACTTAAATTAGGAGAAGCAAGCATAAAATGCATGTTTAAATACCCATATACACATATAATTGCATACAAGCAAGATTGGCATGGGGGCCACAAGCACATACAAGAGTACAAGCAAAGGACATTAGCAAATATCCTAAGGCACACACAACTAAAAAAATAGTAATTAAGAAATGAAATCACATTTAGCTACTCAAAGCAAAAAAGTAAGGCATTTAAATGCTAAAAATACTATCACATCTAACTGATCAAAGCAAGAAGTGAAAGTATGCAAAACATGTAGTACAAGATTAGGTAGATGCTAAAAAATACACAAGTACTATATACTAGTGAGTGTCTATAGAATAATCTATGTAAGCTAATAAGTAATGTACATCAAAATAATAACTAGAGTGTGTGGTGTAATAATGACATAACCTGAATGGTGTAGTCATGTAGAAAATGCTTTGAGTGGGTAGATATGTCGATGTATATCTCAAATGTAGAAGTAGGATGCCCCCTCAATGGGTAGAGTGAAGCAATCAACGATCTGGGTGTCATTGGACACACTCAAATAAGATCAAGTGAAGTATGGTAATGTAGAAAAATAGATAAATAATAGCATAAAATTAAAAAAAATGTAAGTCTAGTATGGTAGTAGAAATGTAAAGCATGTATAATGCATACAATTGAAAAGTGTTTGGTGTTTTGAGTTATTTGAATATTTTTGTATTTTGACATGTTATATTATTTTTGGTATTTTGAAATAAGATATGTATAATTAATCAAAATTATAATAGATACAAGTAAATTGAGAAATTATGTATAATAAAGATTGAGAAAAAATGATATTAATCGATGAGTCTCATAAGAGACTCCCTATCATGGTGTCCTGTATCAAAGAGAGGGATTGTGTGTGATTTTGAAGAACAATGGAAGGGCTAAGATTGTGATTCTAAAAGTGGTATATACTATAATTTATCTAAAATATATATATTAGAAACTGACTGTGGGGTCCCCTTGTAACTCTAAGAAGTGGATGCAACTATGGGGCTCTTAGGGACCCATCTAGTAGTAGAAGAAGCTATCTAAAAATGTTCTCTATGTGTAGAGGCATGAAACCTCAATGATACTACCATAGATGTGAATAATATAGCTAGAAATTATCTAGAGTCTTAAAACTATTACTGATGTTGTGGTTTTTCTAAGAGAGGCCTCTGTGGAAGTGTATGAACTCTCTATGCTGGTGAGGGAGGCCTCAACTATATATGAATCTCAACTAGAAGAAGAATTGTAACTAGTGGAGGAGATGAAATTGGTTACTATAGAGTAGGATATGGATCTAAAGTAGGGAGTGGTAACTCATAAAAAACTCCACCAACTATAACAACCTAATTAACATGAATGCATTTCATGCATTTGTGAACTGTATAAAGTATTGCATAAAATTTATAGATCCATGATTGACCAAGCAACATGTTAAAGACTTCTACACTAGGAACAATAGTAAATGGTGTGTCCACATGTATTGGAATAACATATAGATAAATTACAATCTCACCTAATAAACTTTGTATGTTTCCACTAGATCCACTGATAACTATGTCCATCGAGGTGATATCCTACTTTGAATATCCCAATTGCTAAAGTAATGTCATAGTGCACTTGTTCATGATAGATCCATTTTATATGAGAATACTATGAATGGGATGTTGATCAATGTAGGATTTGATAAAGAGTGCATATTAATCTAAATCATCCTCAAATATCTCTTGCTCTGAGAAGGAGATTGAAGATCTAGCTATAACTCTAAAATTATACACACCAATCATGTTGCTCAAAGGATGTGACTCAACTAAAAGTGTCTAGTATGTAGCTGGTGGAAGGTATGCATGATATTTATGGTGAACACATAATGTGCCCCTTATATCCTATCTATAATGTTGTAGGAAAGGATCTAAGAAAAATTTTAGAGCCTTGTCTTATGTTTTTTTTGCCTAAGGAGGCTCAACTAGAATGCCAGGATCAATAAGGTTGCCATCTATCAAGTCCTATATCTTGTGTCATAAACTAATGCATTTATTTGTTATGTGGAATGGTGCCTTATGAAAATCATAGAATGCATTTTTATCATATCCATCTGGAAGAGTTATTATTGTATCAACTTCCCAAATAAGAGGGAGAGATAGGACATTGCATTCCAATAGCTACTGTAAGACTCTGGCTAGAGATACTAGTAGATTGGTAAAGGCTCATTGAGGAGGAATTGATAAAACCACTCACTGAAGGGGCTCTGAAGCAGCATTAAATATATGTTAATTTTGAGTTTTGCTATCATTAACCTTTACTTTATTTGGGACTTTACTATTACTCTTATTTATTGTTTTTGATATTCTTGTGTACTTGAGTTTACCCATTCAAAGTAATTTGATATCCCTTTCCTTTAGTGTTTGACATAACTAAATGAATGAAGAAAATGTTTTGAACATTATTGACTCATGCAAAGTAGGAAGAAGACTCTATTTGAAGAAATCTTATAATTCTTGATTGGCCATGGGGTTAGTCATTTTAGCCAAGATAGTCTTCTATATAAGAACATAATCTATGATATGCTCATTTGACCTTTGTTTTTATTGTGTAAATTGGACATAAAAAACCCTGTCACATATGTTAATGCTAAAATGAGATAAGAACATGTTAGTTAAAGGATTGAATGCTTTGATTGACTGATACAATAGACTATATAACCACTATAGATCATAATCCTTTAAACTCCATGGAAATAGCTTGGTTAGTAACTAGTCATTTGGCACATAGTCTAAGCATGTTGCATGAAAATATCTCAAGTGTGTCTCTAGGTCACCCTTGCCATCATATAGAGTGAGCTTGGGTTGAACAAAACTTGGTGGCAAGGGTGTAGAAGTAAATGACATGCCAATGGTGTATGAAGTAGAGCAAAAGGGTCCAAAGCCTATGTTGCTCTAAAGACACCTTGATAAATATATATCACCTTATATTAAAGATATTTAATATCTTGCACAAGGGTAGCCACATCAAGAGGCAAAGATGTACTAGCCATAACTGGTGGTGCCACATAAGAAGGTTGGGCTACTATAGAGGGTTATTGAGACATAGTTTCCCCCATAGTGTCATTTCCAACTGGTTGTTCTATGGTTTTAGTGGATTGAACATTATTTATTTTTTGTTGTTCTTCTTGTATTATTTTAAGCATATCAGCTTACATATCATGATTTTTAGTTAAAAGGTCTTGAAGTTCCATCTTATCAGTTTCATCAAAATTGGTATATTGGGCCATTATTAAAGCAGGAAAACAAAGTCAAAGTGGATTGAATTTTTTATAATAAGTTGTAATAAGAAAAATGTGATGAAAGAAAAGTACTAAATAAAGGAAATGTATAGTCCTAAAAACAACAAACTAGAATATGCATAAAAAGGATACGACGCTTACTAACATGTAAGGTAATACCTCAAAAGCATATGGACCTAATATATTCTACTAGGGTTTGAAAGAAATTATTTTAAAAATTGTTATAATGAATTTTAAAAATTAAATGTGAAATTTTGATTTATATATGTAGAAAAAATTAAAAAAAAGTACCACTAAAATCAACAAATAATTTTCCCTAGGGTTTCTAGGGTTTTTATGTGCAAACAAAGTAAGTCGGGTTCACCAAATGAATTAACTTATTTTGAGAATAATAGATTTTTATTACTATTTTAATTAAGGGTATGGATTAATAAATTAGTATAGAATATAGAAATAAATATAGTCTTGATTTGTGTAATTGTTTATCTTTTTCTCTTTTATAAAAATAGTAATAAATAAGAAGAAATATAACTTAGTTGGAAAATAGACTGAGATGGTTGATACATAGGTTAAAAATTGTTGTAAAGGACTAGAAAGGTGTTATAAAATTGAATATGGCTTTTGTTGGGTGAAAATATAGGAGTGTTAAAAAGTGGATGCTTTGGTGTTTAATGCTATTATTCATTCTTGCTGCTATCATGTAAACTGATCATAGAGACCTAAAATTTTTTGGGTAGTTGCACTATGATTGTGTGAGTGTGTTTAGGAAAAATTAAGCACTAGTTGTTTATGGAACTCATTGTAGAGATGATTTTGTCTTCAAAACCCTAACCTTCCAACATGCTTGATAAAATGACATTTGAGCCACTTAAGAAAGAGGGGGGTTAGTGTGATAGATGTAATAAACATGAAATCCACACCCTTTGTATGGGCATGCTACCTACATACCAATACTCTAAAGAGGGATAAAGCCATATGTAGTTCTCCCACCTAGTGTGCTTTGTGCAATAGTGTGATGTAGATGCAAATACTAAATTGATAGTGTTTGAGGTGACTGAGGATTGGTATGAGCATTTGAGTAGGTTTTTAACTATGTTGGGTGATTATGTACAAAAAATAGGAAAGTTTACCTTAGTTATTTTTTTGTATTATTTCTTGCTTTGTAAGTTTGGTCACCTCCTTTATAAATGAGCTTTGAGTGGGATTTTATAGGGAACAATTAGTCATGGGTCAGATGTATTCATGTTAGGCTGACCTAATTAAGGATAAGGACTAGATGAAAATAAATATTGGGGATCAAAGTTTAAATGGATAGGACTATAAAAAATGAGACACTTCTCTATGGGGTGCTATAGTTCAAATAAGGCACTCCTATCCTATAGGTTTGAGACTTGGGGGAACAAGATTGGCATGGGGAATACTATCTAGCTGAGGTGGAATAACCATTTAGAAGGTTCTAGATGACTGGTAATGAGTAAAAAGGTCTCTATAAGGGTTGCAAGATCATGCAAAAAGTACCTATGGATGGGGTGTCTCAAGCCACACTAAAACTACCAATTTAGGCATTTTATATTACTACACTTGGTAAATGTCATATTATTTTCATACACATGCATTTCATAGTGTGAACTATGAATTTGACATAAATAAGAGGTTAGTATTATGTTATTATCATAAAATTAATGAAATTAACACACTAAATTCCTAACACCTTTATCCTAGACACTAGGGAGAGCTTAGGTAATAAAAACTAAATGAAAGCATAACAAAAACATAAAAGACAATTCTTTTACCTTCCTTGGAGATCTAAATAGATTTTTTGATTGGCTTGATCAAATTATGCATCAATAAGTATTTGATAATGGAGGTTTCCTGGCTCCTTCTCTCCTTATAACCTTGGCTTTGATGTTGCTTGGCTTAATTTTAGGCATAGTAACCTTACTTGCTAGGCATTTAGGCATTATAACTCTATAATATCCAAGCTTGTTGAAGATATTTGTGCATAATAACTTTGTACCAAAATATATTAGGATTCAATAGGCAAGGCCTTGTATTTATAAAATTTAGAATTAAATCTCACCCAAGGTGATTCAAGGTTGAGTTTAGGCTTAGAATGGGTTCAAACTAAACCTAGGTGAGTTAAAACTAATTTTAGTTGAGTATTAGTTGTCAAGTACTTATGATTTTGAATTACTAGGCATGGATCTCAAATTAGATATTTTTGGATTTCAAAGAGTTTGATAAATCATAAAGGAAATGATAAAAGGCTAGGATATTTTAAATTTTTGAATTTCCTTTTTTAGATATTCATCAATTTCAAATGGATAATTCAACTAGGCATATAATCTTGTTTAGTTTGTTAATTGATTTAGATTATATGTTTATATTTTTCAAGATTTGATTTAAGCATGTAAGTGCTCCACTTAATAGGTCCATAGGCCAAATTTATAGTTGTTATGCTACAAGGTGATTAGGGATGAATCTATGAGAGATTATTGTTACATATGATAAAATACCCCAATTATGGATATCTCAACATAATTATGATATTTGATAAATGATGCACAATAAAATTTGAGACATTTAGTGATTATTTATCTTAATTTATAATGGTTTTTAGGAATTATTCTGAAGTCTAGTTGGAAACCATTCATGTCTAGTTTTAGGTGTCTATAGTTTGCCCCTTTTTGGGAAGGAATTACAAGTTGTAGGCATAGTAACATATTCTCAAAGAATAAAAAGTCCATTAACAATGAAAGAATATAATGGTTGAAGAAAAATCTCTAAACAATGTTTGGGAAGCCTATAATGATGCCCCCTCGAGGGAGTGGCTGACACATACGTTTGATAGATGATCCCTTGAAAAGAAGTAATAAGAAGAATGAAATTAACCCATCAGTGAGATTAATCCAATCGAGATAATGCTTTCATGAATTGATTTAAAAGGTACTATTTTTTTTAAAAGTATTTATAATTAGTAATAAAGGTTTAGATATTGATTTGACCAAAGGTGGTTATAATCAGTGGCACAAGCATATACCCTGGTAGGGAAAATAAGTCAAAATAATGATTTGCCCATAGATGGTTATAATCATTAAGATGAGTGAGATTGATAATGAGTTTTGATTTTGTCTTATCAGGGCATATTGGCAAGATTAACTCAAGGAAATAACCTATCATATATATTAAAGATGAGTAGGTGTAAATGTAGATGCGATGGCTTAATGACTAAAAAATCCATAAACAACCAAACATATGAAGATGCACAAAGTGATGAAAGAGATGAATATAAGAATTGATCAATTTGAATGATTTTTTTATACCTAATAATATGGAGATGCTCATCTTTATTATCATTGATAAAGCTAAAATGGTCAATGGGTTGATTTAATCAAGGAGGGTGGGAGGATCTACCAAGGTTACCAAGGAGAATTTTTTTTGGATCCATTGCTTGTATGATTTCCTCAGCTGATTTTTATTATATCACATGATGGTAGGAACCATGATATAAAACATCATGATAACTTGGCAAAAATATGCATAAGGACTAACTCCCAATCTAATAAATAATTGAAAATAATGCACCAATGATAAAGACCATGATGACAATGTTGATGTATGAATATGGATGGACTTGAGAATAATGTGAAAATAATCACCCAATGAAAACATATAGACTGAGTCAAGTCACAAAAATGAAATAAAACCAACAAGCAAACAAAAAATACAAATAAACAATTAAGCAAATAAACACATAGAAAGCTTGAAAGAAAAATCAATAGAAAGCATCCTATTGTTAACCAAGTCAATACATATGTATGAAGGCTCAATGGAATGATAAATGAGTGGTGCCCCCAAGAAAGGATACATGAAAATGGAAGGTCACACCCCCAATGGAAATGGAGTGGATTAGAACCAATAATGAATTTGCCACAGTAGGGTAGATCGAGGATGACTGACTAGGTTTAAATATGACACTTATTTTTGGATTTTGAAAATTTTGAGGTATCTTAACTTGTTATATATTAACAAGATACCACTCAAAAAATGATTAGAACATTGGCTTAGGTTACTCACAAAATGATGAGTGTATGGAAAAGGGGGACTAATTTGACCTCAACATGAATCGAGCATGGCCTACATAGTCTCATTAGGACCTCAAATCATAGTAGTTCTTCCAACACAAAAAGCAAGGAGATCTAACCAAGTAACAAAAAATTCACAAATTGAGGAAAATGGTAAGGTGAATGAGAATAGTAATGTAAAAGTGATGTGGTAATGCATGACAAAGGTGTCATTCCTAATTTTCCCATCGGAAGTTATAATTAGGAAATAATGACATAGGTTAGTGATACTAATTTCCTCATAGGTAGTTATAATTAGCAACAAAAGGTGGAACACTAATCTGAACAAAGGTAGTTATAATTAGTGGTACCAGTCAAATGTAAATGAAACATAACTTATCAGATCCACTATCATACTAATTTCATATACTTCTAGTAAAACACATAATTTTAAAATTGTTCAAATAAGATCAGAATCCCCTCATGGAAGGTGTAGGAAGAACCAACAAAACCAAAGTCAAAAGGGGTAGGTAGGGTAGGTAAAAACAAGATTTGGTCTAATACTGATGGGTATGGTGGGATGGCATATGATAAAATATAAGGAAGATGATAGGATGACAATTGGTTATAATGGTAATAGGTTATCCCCCAAGTGATAAGGTAAGGTAGATGGTGTGATTAAGGAATCCAAAAAATGTGGTTAGATCATATTTTAGCTTCACACTAAAATTCAATCAAAATGAAAATAGACACACTAACATGCATAATATTATCTTTCCTAGATCAAAGCGAGGAGTATGGTGAAGAAACATAAATGAACAAAGCACAACTAAAAATGGAAAGAACTCACACAATTCCTTACCAATTCCTTGAATGCTCTAAAAGGTTTCTTCATTTGGCTTGCTCGGATTATGCTTAAGAAGTCTTCATCAATGGGGCTTGGCAATCTCCATCTCCTCTTGGCACCATGGTTGGCTTATGATTTGTCTTTGATATGGCTTGAAAATGGCTTGGTTTGGCTCAATTTTGGCATTATAACACTATGTATTTGCTTCATGGACTAAATATTGCATTATAACATTACTATGTCCAAAATCTCTAAATGGAGAGGCAAATGAGTTTTGAAATCAACTTGAAATGAGTTAAATCCTAACCTAGGTTTTGTTAATTAACCCCAATAGAATTGAAAGGTATTCAAACCTCATGATTAGCATGGAATAGGTGTGCTTTGAGATATTTTGGATTTTGGACAACTCATAAAAGGTAATGATTACTTCCTAGGATATTCTTTGATTTTTGGATTTCCTTTTTGATAATACATTTAATTTCTCAAGGATTAATTCAATTAGGAATTTTATTAGGATTTGCATGTTAATTAATTCCTTTTAGTCTTTTGAATATTTTCCAAGTTTTGATTTAATTTATTTTTGGGTCAAATTGAATTTAATTATATGTGATGAAGCCAAATTCAAGATTTTTAAAAATAATTAGGCTAGATGTTCAATGATTGGTAAGAATTGATCTAAAGTAAAGTATAAAGCCATTGGTGGCTACTTTTAGGTGTTTACAATTTGCCCTTGCTTGAGAAGGTGTTGCAAGCTATAAGCATAATAACGTCTTCCCAAAGAGTAAAAATGTTCTATGTTCTTATGAATTTAATGACAATGGATGAACTATAGGGTACTCCCTTGAGGGAGAAGTTGAAAAAGTGGTCAATAAATAATCCTCAAAAGAAGGAAATGAGTGGACCAAAATAGATGATAACATAATGATTTTCCCAAAGTTGGGTAGAATCATTGAGAATGCAAATGGGATGGTGTACAATGGTTTACCCAAAGGTGATTATAAGCATTGTACCCTGATAGTGGAAATATGATATGATAACATAATGATTTGCCCAAATGTAGTTAGAATAATTGAGAATGTAGGTGGGATAGTGTAAAATGGTTTTCCCAAAGGTGGTTATAAGCATTGTACCCTGATAGTGGAAAATACGATATGATAACATAATGATTTTCCTAAAGATGATTAAAATCATTGAAAATGTAGGTGGGATGGTATATAATGGTTTTCCTAAAGTTGGTTATAAGCATTGTAGCCTGATTATGTTAAATAATATTGATGGTTGATGATGTAAAACATGATGATGAAAATTTGATATAGAGGATAAAGATGAACTAAGACAACTTGATAATAAGGAGATGCTCATACAAACCAATCAAGGTTAAAATTATTTCAATATTTAATTACTCTATTTGGGATATGATTTGGTGCTCGTGATGAGGAGATATCGATGTTGTATTACTATGTAAACTTCTTAAAGTTGATTTTTGTTGTAGCACATGATGGTATGCATCATGATAGGACACTATGAGGACTTGGCCAAAATATGCATAAGGACTAAATATATGAATCTAGATAGATTCAAGCATAGTACACAAGAAATCATCCAATAAACACACATATACTTAAAGCAAGGAAATGTTACTTAAAGAAAACAAATAGGCACATAAACAAATAAACAAAACATAATGAAAAATAAATGAACAAATGATGGTTAGTCACAGTATTAGTATAAAAAATGTAACACAAATAATATGATGACCATTGCCCTTAAAAAATAGGTGAAAATTTAACAAACAAACAAGATGAGGGAATAAAATAAAAGGAAGGGGGTGGCTGAGCTGTCTTCAGAGCACTAGGTAAGTGGATGCTGTCTTCATAGTAATCTAGACGTAATATCCAACAAAATTTTAGGCTAAATGTAGTTTTCCTAGGATATGGGATATAATAAAATGATGATGATAAAAAAAACATGATGAATGTGATAGAATAATAGGAACTCTCAAAATGGTGAGAATGTGGAATAAAAGGCTAAAAAGGGGAAACTAAATGATAAGTGATTTATTGTGACTTAGTGAGGGTTCATAAAATCTTTAAGGCAAATAAGTGGTCAATGTTTTTGGTTTTTCTATCTCAATTTTAAAATGTTTTTGGAATTTTAGAGTATCTCAACTCAATCGAGAATGTTGAGATACTAAACAGTCCATGCTCGTAAAATGGCAAGAGCATGACTTAGGTTGATCATAAAATAGTGAGAGAATATGGAAAAAGGGGGATTGAGCTGACCTCAACAAGTTTTGAGAACTACTCACATAGTCACAAAATGGCCTCAAGTCATAGTAGTTCCACATTATAGTGGAGGAATTTGACTAGTGTAGATGTCAATTCAAACAAAATAGGGATAGTTGGCATAATGGAATAGTATGACATAGGAATGGTAAAGTTGGTATGTCAAGGCACAATAAACAAATGTTGCCCCTAGTTTTCCATTAGGTGGTTATAAATAGGATATAGTGGATTAGATCAATGATACTAATTTACCTATAGGTGGTTATAATTAGTAGCAAGATCAATGAGACACTAATTTTCCCCTATAGGTGGTTATAATTAGGATCACATAAATAAACATGATTAGAATGAAACAAGAAATGAAGGATGCAATTACCAAAAATTCTATCATACTGCTCCAAAATACTCCTTTTGTCTAGAATTATTGAAGCAACTACTGAAACTAATCTAATTCTTTATGCTAAAAGCATGAAACTAATAGATGAACCAATGTTAAATGCGATAGGTGGGGAGTGATCAAAACATGTTAGGTTGATAAAAAGGAAAGGTAGGATGGATAAGTGGAATGAAAAAGTGATTGGATGTTAGACTAAAGGGATGGTAGGATGATAGAATGGTATAAACAATAATATTGATAATATGGTACAACTTGAAATGGTCCTCATAGATAATACACCAAGTTATTCAAGTGTAGTACCACTTGAGGTGTTCATCTCCATCTGGTGTGGCAATCTTGTATGCTCTTGTGCCATAGTCTATAACAATGATGAAGGGACCTACCTAGTTGGGTTTGAACTTGCCTCTATGCTTCTTCTCAACTATGGTATTATTTTAGTTCTCTTTGAGGATAAGATCACCAAGATCAAATTATCTATGCTTCATGTGCTGATTAAGTGGCCAAAAAGTTAGTTATGATATGCTTATAGATTATTTCATCAAGTAACTCTAGCTCTTATAGGTGAGCTACTTGATAGTCTTCATTGTCTAAGACATCATTCAAAGAGATGTGTAATGGTGGTAACTCAACCTTAATGGGAATAATGGACTTAGTGAAATAAAAAAGTGAGTATGGAGTGGCTCCCATGGGAGTGTGGTTATTAGTATGATATGCTCAAAGGGCATGGAATATTTGAAGGTATCAATCATGACTAGCATTATTGATAATCTTTTTAAGGATGTTGACAATGGTTTTGTTTGATGCTTCTGCTTGGCCATTACCTTGAGGGTAATATGCTATGGAAAAATGTTGAGTAATATTGTACTCAACACATAATGACTCAAGATCCATATTTTAAAATGATCTACCATTATCAGATATAATTTTGAAATGGATTCTATAGCAGCAAATGAGATGGTTAAAGATGAATTTTGAAATTTGATTTCTAATCACGTGAGGGGTATAACTTCAACCCACTTAGTGAAATATTATGTGGTGGTAATGATATGTTTATGGCCATTTGATGAGGTGGGGTTTATCTTCCCAATGAGATCAAGGCCCCATTTAGAAAATGGCCATGGTATCTGTTGACGCTGGAAAGTGCACCCTGCGGCAGGAAAATGGATTCCTGCCCTCTCCCCATAACATGGAAACTCCTCTCTCGCCTGTGGGATGGTGAAGCAGGAGAGGAGAGTCTCTAGGTATGGGCTAGTTCCCTCTAATGTATCTTGTTTGTTTCAGGTAGCGTGAAACATAGGTATATAGGTATACACTGGGGGGGATGAAAAGAGAGAGAGAAAAAACATGAAAACAAACAGCCTACTCTAAAAGAGGTGATACATCAAAAATAGGTTGACCTTCCAGATCCACTCTCAGAATCAAGTGGAATGCAAGTATACTCTACACATCTGGTAGAGGAACCAGGCTGCTAAGACTTAAGGGGGAGGCTATAATGGAAAATACATAACAGAGGTTTACCGAGGTGCTGTGGAATGCACACTTGCAAGCAACTTACTCTGTTCTGTCCTTCTCAAGTATTGCTCTTCTCCTTTCAGCTACAGAACTGGCGCTTGTAGATAGCTGGTCTCTTGGTATTACCTGTGAAAGAATGGAATATAATGACTAAACACAAATAATACTCATGGCATACACAACAAATCAATCCAAGATGGAGGCAAGAACTGTATTTTTATTGATTCAGGTGGAGAATTTGTAGAGCTGTGCTCTTTACAAAAGTGGGGAAGATGATGATAAATGAACAAGTCTATGCATTTATACCAGAAGAGCCAAGAGAAGTCAATTGAGAAGAGTGAAAAAACATTGTAGCTGATGTCACAATTCTGCCAAGGCCATGCTTGTTGCCTCATTTTGTGTGCTGGTCTTCTCCTCCGATGGCTGGGTGGGTTTTTTTGGTGCACTGCAAGTGATTTTTGCTACCATCTATTGTGAGCAGTGAATTTGCCGCCTGCTACATGGACTATATGTAGGATTTCCACTGACATTGGCTGATAATCTACTGACGGTGGTAGTTTTGCCGATGTCAGTCGATGTAAGATGCCGACGGTGGCAGTTTTGCCAACATCGGTTGATGTCGATGGCTTTTCTCTTTCTCCTTTGTGTTGTGGGCGGCGAATTTGCCACCCTCTGCATGTGTGTAGGTGGTCTCATTTTACCCACCCATGTAGTGGGTGGCGATTTTGCCACCCTCTGCATGTTGTCTACCCTCTTTTTTTCCCAAGTGTTAAATGCTCCATTTTTTCTTCTCTTCTCTTATGGACGTCTGAAGACTCTGCCTTTCACTACCGTGAATGTCAACGAATGAGGCCAATGAACTAATGCTCTGAAATGGAGCTATTGAACCCTGAAGGTGGACCTCGCAACCTGAAATGACTGGCCGTGTAATGTAGGTGTAGGAGGTGACCGAGATTTTGCCTGAGGGGCAAAATTGGGTCAACAGTATCAACATTAGTTTCAAAGTCTTGGCTAGGGAATGAATCAGATTAGCATGTTATTGACATTTATCACATTTTTTCACATATGTAGCTACATCTACATCCATAATTAGCTAATAGTACTAGTATGCAAGATCAATTTGAACAAGATATCCCTACTAGTGTGGGCTCCACATAACCCTTCATGAATTTCAAATAATGTTATTATATATTTTGTTGAAGGGGAATAATGAAGAAAAGCTACATCAAAACTGTGGCAGTATAGGGTTGGTCTGAGCAAGTTATAAAATTGGGCATTGTGGATGAAGGATTTGGTTTATTTTTGGGATAAGTTTGGTAGAAAAACATGGTCATGTAGGTAAGTGTATAGGTCTAAATACCAAGTATATTTGGGACCAATAATATCGTAGATCTTTGCAATGTTGATGGTTCATGAGCTAGTACTAGCAGATTTTCAATGAAAAATTGGTAGTATTTTGTAGTGTCTATATGTTAAATGAGTGAACTAATGGTGGCCATTGCATCTATTATTCTATTACTTTCCCTTGCTATATGTTCAAACTAGATATCAACAATATGATGCTTGAGAGTGTCAACCATGGTTTTACAGGGAACCATCTTATCATCTTTGGTTTAAAAGTGGTATATAATTTGATTGATGATTAACTATGAATCACCATAAACCTTTAGATGAGATATGTTCCATTATAATGCCTATCAAAGCCCTACAATGAGTGTTTAATATTTGACCATGTAATTGGTACAAGGAAATCTAATTTTTAATGACTTAGAGTTTAGATCCCCCTATGGAATGATAAACAAAAGGCCTTCCCCCAATCCATGTGCTATAGATGAACCATCAAAATACAAATTCTAGTACTAATCTTCATGAGATGTGTCAATGATGGTCATGATGGATTCATTAAGAAATTGGAATGTGAGCAAGGGGCACTTCAATGAGTTTTTCTACAAGAAATTTCCCCTTGATGGCTTTTTAGTTCACATATTCTATCTCAAACTCACTGATAAGCATGATCCATTTGGCCATGCAGTGTTGTAGCACTATTTTGGATATTAGATACTTGAGAATATCTACTTTTAAAATGACCATGGTCTTATTATTCAACATTTAATGTCATAGTTTCTAAGTTGTAAAGACCATGGATAGCTAGGCTTTTTCAATGGGCATATAATTGTGTTCATACACTACCAGTGAATGGATTAGATAGTACATGTCATGCTCTTTTCCATTATATTTTTGTTGAGTTATAAGTACACCTAGGGCTTGATTTATTGCTGATAAGTATAAAATGAATGGTTTCCATGACATAGGAGGCAAAAGAACTAGTGGATTTGTAAGATAGTCTTTTAGCTTTTGAAAAACTTTTTGATAATTGACAACCCAAATAAATATCACACCTTTATCAAAATACATGTAAAAGGATTAAACTTGTCAACAAATTAAGATATGAAGCATCTAATGGATTGGATATTGTCCTATAAACTAAAGAGCTACTTTAGATTGGTTGGTGATGGAATCTTTGTTATGGCTCATACTTTCTCTAGATCAACTTATATGCCCTTTTGAGACATAATGAAGACAAGGAATTTTCCTGAAGTAATTTTGTATTCATTTATTCACTCAAATATCCTCCTTAATGATGTTGGATAATCAGCCCTAGTCTTTGATTTGCCTAGTATGTCATCGATGTAGTTTTCAAAAATGTCATGCATCATATCATGAAATATGACTATCATGGCTCTTTGATAGATAGTACCTATGTTCTTAAGACCAAATGGCATAAATTGATAACATAAGGTTCCCCAAAGAATGGTGAGCACTATATTATGTTGGTCTTTTGGTGCTATTCAAATCTAATTGTAACCTGAGAATCCATTTATCAATGAAAGGATCTCATAACCCATTGTGGAGTTCACTATCATGTCAATGTTTGGTAATGAAAAGTCATCCTTTGGACAAGATTTGTTAATGTCCCAAAAATTACTATAGATTTTGATTCCTTCTATATTTTTACTAATTAGCACTATATTTGAAATTCATTCAGAATAGTTGATTGGCCTAATACATCTTGTTGGGTGAATATTTTGTCGTCAACTAACTGATGACAAAATGGGGATATCAACCATAGCATAGGGAGATTTACACCACAAAAAGTATGGGTTTACCAGATCTGGATGAAGTAAATCTCTCCTCTCATCAAGGGGAGGTTCCCTATAAATACTTACGTGCTGGACATATGTATATAATTAAGTAGAAAATAACACATGGGGGTGGTATAACAGCATCTACCTCTCTTTTTTCAGAGGTAATGTACAAAGAACAAAAGAGGGAAAATCCTGGCCTTAAGCTAACAACACTCCTCTTCTTTCAGGAATGGTATCAAACGAAGAGCAAGAGATCACCTAAAGTAACAAAGTCCACAAGAATGCTCACACAAGCACAAAGTCTTCCGTAGCTTCTTTCACCGATTCGAAACAAGTAAAACCATAGAGTAAAGTGAAGCACAAAGTCTTCACCTGAAACTACAAAAGATAACAGAATCTCAAAGGTAAAAGTAGCACAAAGTCTATCTTCTACCCTCTAGAAGCACCCTCAGATAATATAAACACACCCACTTTGCTTATTAAATCAGATGAATAAGATATTACCAAAAAAAAGGACATAAGAACTATTTCCTAAATAACACAGACAATCTCAACACAAAGTCTGAAATAACCTACTTCTCATTCATTTAATCAAAATATGATTTACAAATCTGAGCACAAAGTCTCAAAAGTTGCTTCAATTTCAGCAGAGTGTTTTGCTCTCAATTTTTCCAAGATAATTTACAAATGAGGTCTCCACTATATATAGGGAGAAAATCCTCAAAAATAAAAAATAATAAAATATATAAAATATCTTGGTCAAAGATGACTCATCTTTGACTTTTAGATATTTTTCTAAAATATTTACACGTAATTACATTTTTCAAAACTGCATGCATTTTGCACAAAACAAAAGTGCATAAGGATAGAAGAAGAAAGAAGGGGAGAGAGAGAGTCAATTCTTGCTGCCAAACTTTTTCAGATGAGCATTGTACATGGCGATTGATGCTTGAATTCCCATGTTGTTTGATGAAACTGCATTCTTGAAGACAACTCTTGCTCTGATCAGTGTGTCTTTCAATCCTATGATGGCTTTAGAGTGGCTAGTTAACCTGGATTTCAAATTCTCCAAAGTTAACTGAGCATCCAGAATGCTATCCATCAAAGTCATTGAGAAAGATGCTTCTTCAAAATGTTTTCAGATCATCTCTTTGAAATTATGAATCATTTCATCTACCAGAAGGAACTGATGATCTTTGGAGGTCAAGTTACATGGCAGTTCCTCTAACTTGTTCAACAGGCTCAGGTCACTCTTTTCACTAGCTTCCTTGAAAGCTTTGAGATCATCAATTAAGTCTTTGAGCACCTGGATCCTGAAGACCATTGACTCCTTGATCTCAACATAGGATTCTTTGTTGGAGATGACACTGATAGATATCAGGGTACTCTTCTTGAGATCTTTCATTTCCTTCCATCTGTCGAGATCTTTCTCTAAGCTGTCAATTTTCTGAGAAATAAGGGAGAAAAAATCATCTACCTGAGCCTGTAACTTCTTCATTTTACCTATTCTTTTCGCAACTTCTGACAGCAAAGAGACTCCCTGATTGTGCATTCTTTCAACATAGTCTTCCATGAATTTTCACTTTAAATAGGTCTTTTCAGCTTTCTGAATGACTGGATCATCCACAAAAAAGGCCTTCAGAGTCGCTACTTCAGGCAGAATAGTGAACCTTCTGATCACTGTTGTTAACTACTTTATTTTGGCTTTATAATAGTCCTTCATCTCCTTTTCTCTGTCAAATTTTTAGACCATAATGTCCATGGCTAACTGAAGATTGCTCTTCGCACCTTCATGAGTAACTTTGCCAAGTTCAACACGAGAGATGGAATAGCTGCTCATTTCAAAACCCTCAAGGGTTACGTCCTGAGGAGGCTTGGCAATTTCCAAAAAAATTTGCCCCTTTTCTTCAACCAACTTGGAGAGGATTTTTGGCCTCTTAGGAGCCCTTGCTTTTGCTGGCACTATCTTGCCAAAATTGAATTCATCCGGGGAGATGGCCATTTTCTTTCTTTTCGGTGTGAAAGCAGACATCCAAGGTGGGAGAGAAGTACTTATTATAAAAATAGTTGCCTTTGCCAGTGTCACTATAGCAACTTCCACACTACTGGTGGTGATAGTAGTTGCAGTCAGAGTAACTGGCAAAATTGTATCAATTACTGATTCTGGCTCAGGGGCAGGGCTCAGTGGCAGGTTGAAAGACGGAGATAATAGACTCAGAATGGACCCAAAAGAGCGAGGGGAACCTGCGGAGGGACCCTGAGGATCGCCAAATACAACCCTGGAAGGAGAAGCAGCTCTGGAAGAGGGAACACTGATTGGGGAGATAGGAGAAACGGGCACCATAGGAGATTGAGGGGGGGAAGGAGAGGTGCTCTGTAGTGGATGTGCTTGTCCCAGCAAGAGTGGAGACCCAACACCTGGTTATTCTGAAGGTTGATCTTATGTCTTCATGGGCTGAGCTATTTGTGCCTCAGGGCTTTGACCTTTGGTTCCTTCAGCTGCCATTTTAGGCCCTTGTGTAGTTTTAGGCTTCTTGGACACAAAAATGATCTTAGGCTTGTGAGGTCTAGAAGGAGAAGGAACGTCACCTTTGTTTTTTGTTTGGTTTTTTGCCTTCCTCTTCAATTTTGCTTGGTATTCAGCCTCTGATCCTGTAATGAATTCTTTCAGGGTGATCCCTTTGGCTGTTAACCAATCATTGGTGTTAGCCAATATTGGTTCAAATCTTCTCCTCAAAGAGGTCAGTTCCTTCTGAGACCACTGAATTGGAGGGAGAGGGGAACCAACAACCTTTTCTACCAGATACCTATTGTTTATGATGTTTCCATCATCGATTAAACTAGAAGGGATCTCTACAAGCTCAAGGTATTCTATCTGCTCCAGCGTTAGATGGCAATAGTCCATTTTCCTTATTTTGTCAGACGTCCTCAGGTCCACCTAGATATCCTCAATCATGGGTTCGTGGAACTGTGTTTTCCTTCAGATCTTCTCTTTGACTCCCCTATAGTCAAATTTCTCCTATCTCTTGAATGGTTTGATGGTAACCATCTGCATTTCTATTTCCATGAACCTGGCTTTGGTTGATGTAGCAACTGAAAACCTACCAATCTAGATCGAAAACTTAAAACTGAGTCTCTTCAATTCTATCTGTTTAGTATGCATGACAACTAGTTGTCAGCACAGTTCCATTAAAACTAATTTGTCTGAAGGGAACCTAGGGAGCATATAAGGGTAGCCTTGGTAAAAACCAACCTGAAGATAACAAAAAGTAGGGAACTGGAGGAACATATAGCCATAACCGTTCACTACTGCCCAGGCCTCGTCTGATATTCTCTTCTGCTCCAACTGAGGATCAAAGAGACACAAAAATACGGTGAAGAATGCATCATTTACTCATCTGAAATGACGTGTTGACCCTTGAAGCGTTAGCTATGGATAATATGAGTAGACCAGGGTGGTCTTTCTATCTCCCTCTATTGTCAAACCTAGGAAAGATCGCATGGCAGCAGCTATGTAGACTAGGTATGAAGTCATGTAGAATTTAAAAGAAGTCTATACCCTGGTCAGCTATTCATGGATGGTGTTGCTGATTTGTTCCCCTCAAAAGATGGTTTGCTTACCCTGAAGGATGATCTTAATGAATGGATACATCCATTCATGGAATTGTGAAGAGGACGGGAGGCCCCGTACTCTGCTGAGGAGGGTGATTAGGTCACCAACTTATTCGACGAAATCACTTCTAGGGAAGCTCTTCGGCCATCTAGAGAGGCCGGTCCTCGAGGTCTTGAGCCATTTATAATTAATCACCTTTTTTGCCCTCTCAGGGTCTTTGTCATATTCCTTTTGTGCATCCACAAAGTTGATTTGGGTTACTATGGTGGTTAGAGGGCACAGGAAAACCTTATCGATAAAGTCAAGATCCAACCAAATTATCATACTGCCACTGGCATCTAAAATCGATCTGGTCTCCTTGTTGTAAAAATGTGCGCATTGGAGGATGAATTCTGCATGATGCACTACTATCGGGAAGGCAATAGCCAGGTGGATATTGCTCTCAACAATTCTTTTTATCCCAGTACTAGGATTTGTTGCCTTGGTTCACGCTAGGAATTCGGCCATGTCCACGTGGCTAATCTCAGTATCTTGAATGTCGTCGACATTCAAGGTGACTGATGTGGGTGGGAAGATGCCCTGGTACTTGTATTTCATGTTTTTCACCTTTGAGAGAGACGCTTCCAACATAGAGGACAATCTTGATTGGATGGGAGTAGATGTACAGGAGTTCACTGAAGGTGTTGCAGCCATGATCACAGACGAGAGGAGAGTGAGCAAAAGGAGAGTGCAATTTAAGTGACATGGGTTACTAAAGGTCACTTAAATAGGGAAGGTCTAGCAAAGGAGCGAAAAATGAGGAAGAAAAAGCATGAAAGGGAAAACTCAAAAAAAATTCTCAGAGTTAGCTGAAAATTAAGAAAAAATGCAGGGGCAGTGAAAATCACCGCCCTTGCAAGCAGGATGCAGGGGCGGCAATTTTTGTCACCCTTACAGGTAGGAAGCAAAAAGGCAGGGGTAGAAAAAATCACCACCCTTGCACTGTATTTGGAATTTGCGTAAAGGCGGCAATTTTTGCCGCCCTTACACGCAGGGAAAAAAATTGTGTAGGGGCGGCGATTTTTGCCACCCTTACACGTGGGGAAGAAAACCGTGTAGGGGCAGCGATTTTTGCCACCCTTACACGTGGGGAAGAAATCCGTGGGTAGAAGGGGAAGCCCACGGTGGGGAGGGAGGAGGAAGAAAAACTAAAAAATAACTAACTAAAACTAAGGACAAAACAAAAGAAAACAAGAAAAGAAATCAAAAACAAAACTTACCTGATAAAACGTGCATGCCACGAGGAGGGATCCATGAGTTTGGGCTTCGAAACATCACTTGAGGCACTCAGGTGCAAGAGGTAGGAGGAGAGGAGGAAGCAATGAGAAGAATAAGGCTCAAATCGGAATATATGGGGTGAAAAATCCACCCCAACAACCCACTGTGTGCAGCCATTAATGCTTGTGCGAAAATCAAGACGTGCAAGGGTGGCATTTTTCACCGCCCTTACATGTAGTCGGTCTATTTGCAGGGGGGGAAAAATCACTGCCCTTGTAGGTCAGAGTGTAGGGGTGGCAAAATTTGCCGCCCTTGCAGGAAATGTGCAGAGGCGGCAAAATTTGCCGCCCTTGCACAAAAACAAGGGAAATGCAGAGACGACGATTTTTGCCGCTCTTGCAGGGAAAACAAAAAGAAACCATCTCTGGAAGGAGAAAAAAGGGGAAGGGAAAACTTGGCTTGGATGAGATAGTAACCACTCCTCATTCTGAGGCCAAGATGAAAATGAATTTTGAAATTCGTCTTGAAAAATAAACTTAGAGAGACAAAAGATGAAACGGACATGTTTTGTAGGGGGTTATTTTCAAAAATGAGCTAAGCTCATTTTGGAAACAATAGCTGGCTCTTGTTGGGGAACTTCCATTTAATCGAATTAATCAGCAAAAGCATAATCCAGTCTCTAAGTGCCTTCATCCAAGCCATTGGGCTACAGAGTCGAGTGAAAAATGGAAGAACAACAGACAAAACATAAAAACTATACATATTTTACAAATGAGCTCATCTGAGCTTCAAAGATTGAAAATATTGAGATGCTATCCACTGTGAGGTAGTGTAAATGGTGTTCCATCTTTATACTTCCAACAAAAAGCTGGCCTCACCATAGAGCTATCGAATGGTGAACATACCCTTCCATAGAGAGTCAAATTTACCATGCATCCCTTTTGGTTCTCGTCGCTTGTCCCATAACAAGACTTGATCTATGACTTGGAACTCATGCACTCTAGCTCTCTTATCAAAAAGGGCTTTCACTCGGTCCTGATGTTCCTTGATATGATCCACCACCATAACTCATTGTTCATTCAGCTCGATCAGACACATGAGTTGCTTGTCAACTGAGCTTTCGAAGGTTGAGTCTTTGATTGCTCTGGTTAATCTGAGTGCTAGTAGTTCAAGGGTGATGGGAATTTTTGCATTCAATCCATACAGAAGCTGGAAGGGTGACATACCTATAGCCATCTTAGGTGTTATTTTGTTGGCCCATAAAGCATCATACAAAGCTTTGTGCCATGTTCTCTGATTATCATCCACCAACTTCCTGATTATGGTGACCAGGTTCTTGTTACTCGATTATGCTTGTCCATTTCATTGAGGGAAATAATCTAAAGTGTGAGATAAGGTAATCCCATAATGAAAACAAAATTGAGTAATTTCATGCGATGAAAAATAGGCCGCATTATCTGTCACAATTTTTAGTGGAACCCCAAACCGGGAAATGATATTTTCTTTGAGAAAGCTGCATACCACCTCAGACGTAGCGTGCTTGGTCAGAGTGGCCTCCACCCACTTGGTAAAGTAATCTATTGCAGTGAGGACATAATCATGTCCAACACTTGAAGATGGTTTGACTACTCCAATGAAGTCAATACCCCATTGCTAAAAAGGTTCCTCGATCACAACTGGCTTGAGGGGCAAAGCAGGCAGCTTAGGCTTTCCAATGAATTGTTGACACAGCTCACACCTACGCACCCATTTGTAAGCATCCTGAAAAAGTGTGGGCCAATAGTACCTTGCTCATAGAATTTTGTGTGCCATCACCGGTGTAGATAAATGTCCTCCACAGGCCAAATTATGAAAAGATTCTAAAAGTCTTTCTTGTTGAGCTTTGTCAACACAACGAAGAAATGCCCCATCTAGGTTTCTCTTGTAAAGACCATTGTCCCACAGAACATAACCAATTGCTTTCAATTTAACATTCTATTTTTTTTAAAAAAAAAGATGAGCGGGACACTCGCCATATGTTAAGAAATGAGCAATGTTAGAATACCACTCATCAGTAGTGGTGACAAAGAGAACTATGGGCATGCTTTTGATCTCTTGTTCTTCACTTTTTACTCCGTCTGGAATGTTATTGGTGATAAATTGGTAGAGACCCCTTCCTCGTACAAGCTTGGTTGGTTTGATGTCCAGATCAAATTCCTGAGTTTTGGCAATCCAGTTACCTCTCTTTGTACTGAACTCTTGCTGAGTCAAAATAGATTTTACTTTTGTATCTGGTACGATAAATAGAATTCAAGATATAAAACCTGAAATGCTTGACAGCCTTGACCATGGCGTATGCATGTTTCTCCATAAGGGAATATTTCAACTCATGATTTTTGAGTGGGCAACTCATGAATGAAACAGGAGATTCTACATTTTTTGAATTTAGTTGAACCAAAATAGCTGATAGTGTATGCTCAGAGGCATAACTATATATCTTGAAACCTTTAGTATAGTCCGGACAGACCAAGACTGGTGCCCGAGTAATTGCTTCTTTAATTTCTTTGAATGTTGATTTGTCCTCGGGATTCCACTTAAATGTAGCATTACTCTTCATTATATTGACAATATGACGGGTTTTCTCAGTGAATTTAGGAACAAACCTCCTAAGGAAATTCACCTTTCCAAAGAAAGAGTGAACTGCTGTCTTGCTGGTAGGCAGAGTAAGTTCTTGGATAGACCTAACTCTTTCTGGATCAATTCTAATCCCTTCTCGGGACATAATGTGTCCAAGAAGTTTTCCTTTAGTTACTCCAAAGACAAATTTCTTCAGGTTTAAAGAGATACCATTCTGACGACAGCATTCCAGTATCCTTTGCAAATGGTAAACATGTTCAAAACGATGCTTTGAAAACACTATCAGATCATCTAGGTATATGATAATGAATTTTCCCATTTTATCTTTGAAAGCAAGATCCATTGCCCTTTAAAATGTGGTGCCTGTATTTATTAGGCCAAAAGGCATTCTTTGGTAAGTGAATGTGCCCCAAGGTGTGGTGAACGTTGTCTTGTGTTGATCTTCTTTTCTGACTTCCACCTGGTTGTACCCTGAAAAACCGTCTAACATTGATAACATTTTAGAACTTGTTACCATCTGTAGGACATGATCCATGATAGGAAGGGGGTAGTTATCTTTTAAAGACAACTGGTTCTTGTTCTTGAAATCCACACAGATTCAAATTTTGTCATTCTTCTTCCTGACGAGTACTATGTTGGCAATCCATGTTGAATGATGGATTGGAAAAATTATCTGGGCATCTAGCATTTTTTGTATCTCAGTTAAAATAGTGCCTGAGATTTTTGGATTGTATTGCCTAGACTTCTATTTGTAAGGTACAGAGTTGGCTTTCAGGGGAATATCATGACAGATGTCATTTGGCCTGAGTGATTTCAAATCATCATAGGAATAGGCCAATACATCCATATACTGGTGAAGTAGACTAGCAAGCTCAAATCTTTCCTTGGGAGTGCAACATTTTCCAATGTTTACCATTTTAGGATCGTACTTGGTTCTCAAATTTACCTGATCAAAGTCTTGAGAGGACTGTGAATCTGTGCGCTATTGCTTAATAAACCTATCATGGTTATCAAACAATTTCTCTAAGGATACCAAGCCCTTTGGAATTTTATTCCCTTTAAGTTGTAGGAAGTCCTCACCTGCATCCGTATTGGTCTTAGGGGCCGCTTCACACTCACGGGGTTCACTTCTTTCAAAATGCAGTTGTTCGAAACTATCTTTTTGCTCTAAGAAGGTGATGATTTGATCATTGTTGTTAAATACCTACCAGTGGTTGGCATTATCTGGTACACTTGGCCAAAAAACTAGCTCTATAGTGTACCTATCTCCCTTAAAATCTAGGTGAGGGACTAAAAGGGTGGCAAAAATAGCCAATGCATCTGCTTAATTATTAAATTCCCTTGGAATGGCGAAGATATTGAAAGCATCAAAATTTTCAATCTGATCCTAGACCAGGTTGCAATAGTGGCGCAACCTTTCATTTTTTATCTGGTAGAGGTTCCTCACTTGGCAGACTATCAACTCAACATCCCCTTTAGCATGAAGTTGTCTAATACCCTTTTCCCTGGCAGCCTGTAGTCTGAGCAATAGGGATTCATACTCGGCTGTGTTGTTGGTATTACTAAACTGCAATTTGTAGGACAAAGGAAAAATATCTCCCTGAGGAGCTACCAACACAACCCCAGCTCTTGAACCGGTAGAAGAACAACTACCGTCAAACTCTAAGGTCCATATCTCGTTAGCCATTGCTTTTCCTTCAAAAACTTTCCCACTTCGAGGAAGAGGTTGTTCCATGTGTTCAGTTTGCTTTGGCATTTTTTTAGCTGTATCGGCTGAACACAATCTCAAGTTATCCCCTGAAGAAGTTTCATTAGACATCTCACGAGTTCCGTTCGTAGATAAGAAGTAATTGCCCATGCCCGAGGACTCAAATAAAATTTGAGCTTCCAGTGTCGATGATCACGTAACTACGTACCTTGCTTCTTTTTTAGGAAGTAACTTCTTCATGACGCCTTAAACTGGAATCCTTGCTTCGGATAAGTCCATACTTAGCTCACCTCCAACATCCTTGCAGAAATTCTGCCCAAGCAGGATGCCATAAGTTGGCACATCGGCCACTAAAACTGTCATTTTTATCCATTTTTCTGGAAAAGTTACAAAGGCATATTGAGCATCTTTTATCTGACCCAGGAGAGGGACTTGCTCATTTTCCATGGAAAAACACCTCTCAAAAGTTTTGGCCAAGGTCAGGCCGAGGGAATCTGCCACCTTTGTGGGCATGACATTGTCTAAAGCTCTAGAATCTATAATACAATTACTCATTTTATAACCATTTATAAGTAGGGAAACATAGAAAGGTTCTATTTTCCTAGGAGCGATAGGAGTCACAATCAGATTGTTTTGGGCTGGTTTGTCTTTAGGGAGATCAGGAACAACTTTTAAAGAGTCTTGTCCTACAGGGGCAGCTTTATTTTTCACATACTCTGCTAACCTATCAAACTGTTCTGGGTTAGCTCTTAAATATTTGACTTCTATCATTTGAATTTTAGTCTTTCTAGCATGGTCAATTATATCAAATAATTGGAAAGAACTTGCAATAGAGGAAGAAAGTCCATCATCAGGGGTTTTAACGGGTATGGCACCGGTCTGAGTAGAAGAAACGGAGGATATCGGGTGATTGGGAGTACTCATTTTTTTATGGATTACCTGATCTTTTGATTGTGGAGGTAATGGAGTCCCGTATTTGGCAATAGAAACTACTGGCCGGGGCTCTTCATCTGCCTTTTTTTGTCAGTGTGTGAAGCCGACTGATTTTGAGATCTGGTAAAAATAGCGTAAGCTCCCTCCGAATCTTCCCCTTTACTCCCAGCTTCATCCTGGTAATCTAGGAAATTGATATTGGAGTCGCCAGCTAATTCCTCTTTCTGTTCATCAAAGAGGTCAGAATTTTCTTGTTGGTCCAACTGTGGTTGAAAAGAGTTATCGTGCTCAGCTTCTAGGTATCTGACCACTGAATTAGCAGGTGTTGCTTCGATGGCTAACCTCCTTAGAGCAAGAGATAGGCGGTTGGATTGCCCTTGGTTCCGGGTTGCATTACCTTGATATTGCTGATTTTGGAATGATCTTCTGGGTACATCTCGATAAGTAAGAGCAGATGTACCTTGGTATATTTGTCTTTTCAAAGCTATCAGTTCATTCATTAATTTTTGCACCATAGGTTCTGTAGTGCCCATGGAAGAGCTTTTAGCAGATGAAGGAAATTTATTTTTACTAGGATCTTTCCTAATCTTACCTGCCAAGATAAGATCATCTTCAATCTCAGTAGTCAAACCTTGAGCCAAAGCTAGGTCCATAGGGCCAGCTCGTCTCAATAGAAAACTTACTTCGGGAAGCTGTGAGTTGATGAAAAAGCATTTGAGATTTTCCAGTGTGGGCTGAGCCACAGTCAGAATTCGGTTCCTCAACTTGTTGAATTTAGCTATGAAATCCCTCATGGGTTCCTAGGATTATTTCTTCAATTGTGTCAGCTGCACCAACAAAGCATGCACATCCTCAGTGGGTTTAAATCTAGCTTCAAATTTGGACTTGAGCGTATCCTAGCTTGTCACTGATCTAGCCTACAGGTGATAAAACTAATCTGCGATAGCTCCTTATAAAGTTTCCACAAAGAGTCTTACTGCTACATCTTTAAATTTGACCCCAATTACGCCACATGCTATGGAAAAAGTGGCGATATGCTCATCGGGATGAACCTTTCCATCTCCAAAAAACTTAGGAAATTTTTTCCTAGAACTACGAGGTAGTTCATGCAGAGGTGGGGTTAAGTTAAGGGGGCCAAAGGAATTACCCCACGGACCTTGAGCCATTATGATAGGAGGATTAAATGGCGGGATAACAAACTTTGGTGGAGTGTTTATAGGCAGGTGGCGATTAACAGTGGGAAAAGAAGTTCTACGTTGTGTTGGTGACCTGACAAGGTTAGAAAGAAAACTCCTAGACCGTTGAAGGAAACAGATCAAAATTACTCTGTTGCACCAACTCAAACACATGATTAACAACACCCTTAGATCTCTGACTTCTTATGTAGCATGGGGTTGCCAGATTTTCAAAATGAAAATGGGATCGAAACTATTTCAAATTGAAGCTTGAGGCTTCAAAATGCACGTTCTTCCTAGCGGCTCTGGTTTTACAGACCAGATAATGTAATGGAGATGGAGGGAAGTGGTAAGGCTATAATGATAATGGGTAAGATATAGAACGGAGTTTCCAGACTAATATAATGGATAAGGATATGGACTATTTCAATCTGAAACTTAAGGTTTTAGACTGCACATTCGTTCCCCAATGGAGTCGCCAAAAACTGTTGGGTGAATATTTTGTCGTCAACTAACTGATGACAAAATGGAGATATCAGCCACAGCATAGGGAGATTTACACCACAAAAAGTATGGGTTTACTAGATCTGGATGAAGTAAATCTCTCCTCTCATCAAGGGGAGGTTCCCTATAAATACTTACATGCTGGACATATGTATATAATTAAGCAGAAAATAACACATGGGGGTGGTATAATAGCATCTACCTCTCTTTTTTCAGAGGTAATGTATAAAGAAAAAAAGAGAGAAAATCTTGGCCTTAAGCTAACAACACTCCTCTTCTTTCAGGAATGGTATCAAATGAAGAGCAACAGATCACCTGAAGTAACAAAGTCCACAAGAACACTCACGCAAGCACAAAGTCTTCCGTAGCTTCTTTCACCGATTCAGAACAAGTACAACCATAGAGTAAAGTGAAGCATAAAGTCTTCACCTGAAACTACAAAAGATAACAGAATCTCAAAGGTAAAAGCAGCACAAATTCTATCTTCTACCCTCTAGAAGCACCCTCAGATAATATAAACACACCCACTTTGCTTATTAAATCAGATGAATAAGATATTACCAGGAAAAAGGACATAAGAACTATTTCCTAAATAACATAGACAATCTCAATACAAAGTTTGAAATAACCTGCTTCTCATTCATTCAATCAAAATATGATTTACAAATCTGAGCACAAAGTCTCAAAAGTTGCTTTAATTTCAGCAGAGTGTTTTGCTCTCAATTTTTCCAAGATAATTTACAAATGAGGTCTCCACTATATATAGGGAGAAAATCCTCAAAAATAGAAAATAATAAAATATATAAAATATCTTGGTCAAAGATGACTCATCTTTGACTTTTAGATATTTTTCCAAAATATTTACACGTAATTATATTTTTCAAAATTGCATGCATTTTGCACAAAACAAAAGTGCATAAGGATAGAAGAAGAAAGAAGGGGAGAGAGAGAGTTAATTCTTGCTGTCGGACTTTTTCAAATGAGCATCGTACATGGCAATTGATGCCTAAATTCCCATGCTGTCTGGCATAATTACGTTCTTGAAGATGACTCTTGCTCTGATCAACACATCTTTTAATGCTGTGATGGCTTTAGAGTGGCCAGTTAACCTAGATTTCAAATTCTCCAAAGTTAACTGAGCATCCAGAATGCTGTCCATCAAAGTCATTGAGAAAGATGCTTCTTCAAAATCTTTCCAGATCATCTCTTTGAAATTCTAAATCATTTCCTCTGCCAGAAGGAACTGATGATCCTTGGAGGTCAAGTTACATGGTAATTCCTCTAACTTGTTCAGCAAGCTCATGTCACTCTTTTCAGTAGCTTCCTTGAAAGCTTTGAGATCATCAATTAAGTCTTTGAGCACCTGGATCCTGAAGACCATTGACTCCTTGATCTCAACATAGGAGTCTTTGTTAGAGATGACACCGATAGATATCAGGGTACTCTTCTTGAGATCTTTCATTTCCTTCTATCTGCCGAGATCTTTCTCTAAGCTGTCAATTTCTTGAGAAATAAGGGAGACAAAATCATCTACCTAAGCCTACAACTTCTTCATTTTACCTATTATTTCTGCAACTTTTGACAATAAAGAGACTCCCTGATTGTGCATTCTTTCAACATAGTCTTCCATGACTTTTCCCTTTAAATAGGTCTTTTCATCTTTTTGAATGACTAGATCATCCATGAAAAAGGCTTCCGGAGTCGCTGCTTCAGGCGAAATAGTGAACCTTCTAATCACTGCTGTTAACTGCTCTATTTTGGCTTTATAATAGTCCTTCATCTCCTTTTCTCTATCAAATTTTTGGACCATAATGTCCATGGCTGACTGAAGATCGCTCTTCGCACCTTTGTGAGTAACTTTTCCAAGTTCAACACGAGAGATGGAATAGCTGCTCATTTCAAAACCCTCAAGGGTTGCGTCCTGAGGAGGCTTGGCAATTTCCAAAAAAATTTGCCCCTTTTCTTCGACCAACTTAGAGAGGATTTTTGGCCTCTTAGGAGCCCTTGCTTTTGCCGGCACTATCTTGCCAAAATCGAATTCATCCAGGGAGATGGCCATTTTCTTTCTTTTCAGCATGAAAGTAGACATCCAAGGCGGGAGAGAAGTACTTGTTGTAACAATAGTTGCCTCTGTCGATGTCACTATAGCAGCTTCCACACTACTAGTGGTGATAGTAGTTGTAGTCAGAGTAATCGGCAAAACTGTATCAATTATTGATTCTGGCTCAGGTGTAGGGCTCGATGGCAGGTTGAAAGACAGAGATGATAGACTCGAAATGGACCCAGAAGAGCGAGGGGAACCTGTGGAGGGACCTTGAGGATCACCAAATACAACCCTGGAAGGAGAAGTGGCTCCAGAAGAGGGAACACTGATTGGGGAGATAGGAGAAATGAGCACCATAGGAGATTGAGGGGGGGAAGGAGAGGCGCTTTGTAGTGGCTGTGCTTGTCCCGGTGAGAGTGGAGACCCAACACCTGGTCATTTTGAAGGTTGATCCTGTGTCTTCATGGGCTGAGCTGTCTGTGCCTCAGGGCTTTAACCTTTGGTTCCTTTAGCTACCGTTTCAATCCCTTGTGCAGTTTTAGGCTTCTTGGACACAAAAATGATCCTAGGTTTGTGAGGCCTAGAAGTAGAAGGAACGCCACCTTTGTTTTTTATTCAGTTTTCTGCCTTCCTCTTCAATTCTACTTGCATTCAACCTCTGATCCTTTAATGAATTCTTTCAGGGTGATCCCTTTGGCTGCTAACTAATCACTTGTGTTAGCCAATATTGTTTCAAATCTTTTCCTCAAAGAGGTCAGTTCTTTCTGAGACCACTGAATTGGAGGGAGAGGGGAACCATCAACCTTTTCTACCAAATACCTACTGTTTATGATGTTGCCATCATCGATTAAACTAGAAGGGATCTTTGCAAGCCTGAGGTATTCTATCTGCTCCAGCGTCAGATGGCAATAGTCCATTTTCCTTATTTCGTCAGACGTCCTCAGGTCCACCCAGATATCCTCAATCATGGGTTCGTGGAACTGAGTTTTCCTTTGGATCTTCTCTTTGACTCCCCTGTAGTCAAATTTCTCTCATCTCTTGAATGGTTTGATGGTAACCATCTGCATTTATGTTTCCATGACCCTGGCTTTGGTTGATGTAGCAACTAAAAACCTGCCAATCTGGATCAGAAACTTAAAACTGGGTCTCTTCAATTCCATCTGTTTAGTATACACGACAACTAGTTGTCAGCACAGTTCCATTAAAACTAATTTATCTGAAGGGAACCTGGGGAGCATATAAGGGTAGCCTTGGTAAAAACCAACCCAAAGATAACAAAAAGTAGGGAACTAGAGGAACATACAGCCATAATCGTTCACTACCACCCAGGTCTCGTCTGATATTCTCTTTTGCTCCAGCTGAGGATCGAAGAGACACAAAAATACGATGAAGAATGTGTCATTTACTCATCTAAAATGATGTGTTGACCCCTGAAGCGTCAGCTATGGATAATATGAGTAGACCGGGGTGGTCTTTCTATCTCCCTCTGTTGTCAAACCTGGGAAAGATTGCATGGCAGCAACTATGTAGACTAGGTATGAAGTCATGTAGAATTTAAAAGAAGTCTGTACCCTGGTCAGCTGTTCATGGATGGTGTTGCTGATTTGTTCCCCCCAAAAGATGGTTTGCTTACCTTGAAGTATGATCTTAATGAATGGATACATCCATTCATGAAATTGTGAAGAGGACGTGAGGCCCCATATTCTACTGAGGAGGGTGATTAGGTCACCAACTTCTTCGATGAAATCACTTCTAGGAAAGCTCTTCAGCCATCTAGAGAGGCCGATCCTTGGGGTCTTGAGCCATTTGTAATTAATCACCTTTTTTTCCCTCTCAGGGTCTTTGTCATATTCCTTTTGTGTGTCCATGAAGTTGATTTGGGTTACTACGGTGGCTGGAGGGCACAGAAAAACCTTGTCGATAAAGTCAGGATCCAACCAAATTATCATACTGCCAGTGGCGTCTAAAACTGATCTAGTCTTCTTATTGTAAAAATACGCGCATTGGAGGATGAATTTTGCATGATGCACTGCTACCGAGAAGGCGGCGGCCAGGTGGATGTTGCTCTCAACAATTCTTTTTATCCCAGTACTGGGATTTGTTGCCTTGGTTCATGCCAAGAATTTGGCCATGTCCACGTGGCCGATCTCAGTATCTCGAATGTCATCGACATTCAAGGTGACTGATGTGGGTGGGAAGACGCCTTGGTACTTGTATTTCATGCTTTTCGCCTTTGAGGGAGACGCTTCCGTCATAGAGGACAATCTTGATTGGATGTGAGTAGATGTAATGGAATTCGCTGAAGGTGCTGCAGCCATGATCACAGACGAGAGGAGAGTGAGCGAGAGAAGGAGAGCACAATTTAAGTGACATGGGTTACTAGAGGTCACTTAAATAGGGCAGGTCTAGCAAAAGAGTGAAAAATGAGGAAGAAAAAGCACAAAAGGGACAACTCAAAAAAAAATTTGGGAGTTAGCTGAAAATTAAGGAAAAATGCAGGGGCGGTGAAAATCACTGCCCCTGCATAAATTTGGAAGAAATAGCAGGGGCGGAAAAAATCACCGCCCTTGCAAGTAGGATGCAGGGGCAACGATTTTTTCCACCCTTGCGGGTAGGAAGCAAAAAGGCAGGGGCGGAAAAAATCACCACCCTTGCACTGTATTTGGAATTTGCGTAAAGGCAGCGATTTTTGCCGCCCTTACACGCGGGGAAGAAAACCGTGTAGGGGCGGTGATTTTCACCGCCCTTACATGCAGGGAAGAAATCTGTAGGTAGAAGGGGAAGCCCACGGTGGGGAGGGAGGAGGAAGAAAAACTAAAAAAGAACTAACTAAAACTAAGGACAAAACAAAAGAAAACAAGAAAAGAAATCAAAAACAAAACCTACCTAATAAAATACGCGTGCCACGAGGAGGGATCCATGAGTTTGGGCTTTGAAATGTCACTTGAGGTGTTCAGGTGTAAGAGGTAGGAGGAGAAGAGGAATTAATGAGAAGAATGAGGCTCAAATTGGAATATATGGGGTGAAAAACCCACACCAACAACCCGCCACGCGCGGCCATTAATGCCTGCATAGAAATCGAGACATGTAAGGGCGGCATTTTTTGCCGCCCTTGCATGTAGTCGGTTTATTTGTAGGGGGGCAAAAATCACCGCCCTTGTAGGTCAGAGTGTATGGGTGGCAAAATTCACTGCCCTTGCAGGAAATGTGCAGAGGTGGTGAAATTTGCCGCCCTTGCACAAAAACAAGGGAAATGCAGAGGCAGCAATTTTTGCCGCTCTTGCGGGGGAAACAAAAAGAAACCATCTCTGGAAGGAGAAAAAAGGGGAAGGGAAAACTTGGCTTGAATGAGATAGTAACCACTCCTCATTCCAAGGCTAAGACAAAAATGAATTTTGAAATTCGTCTCGAAAAATGAACTTAGAGAGACAAAAGACAAAACGGACATGTTTCGTAGGGGGTTATTTTCAAAAGTGAGCTAAGCTCATTTTGGAAACAACACATCTCACTTTTAAGATTTTCTCCAACAATTTATTTACCAATACAGTAATATGAGTATGTATATTACATAAATTTTATTTCACTGGTTTGGCATTAGGATGTACCACAAGGTGGTGAATAACCAAGGTAGGGTCCAAACCAAGCATGTCATAATATGCCCATGAAAATATGTCTATAAATTCCCTTAATAGGGTTTTTAAGACTTCACACTCCTCTTTAGTGATGGATGCACCTAATTTAATCCACTTTTGGTCATCTGGAGACCCTATGTTTATCACTATTGTATCTTCCACTAGAAGGGTCAAATCGTCTTCAAGAATAGTGGTCAAAGATTTGAACTATTTTAAAATGTTAGATTCCTCTATTAAGATTGGTTCCTCAGTTTCTCCTAGGCATGATGAATCAAAAACATTTAAGGGTAGGGATGTCCATTTAACAAATGTTGTTTGGAACTCCTGAATGATGCAATCAAAAGCTTGTTATAATTCAAGTCTGAATTTAGCCCATAGGTAAGTTTTTCATCATTGGTATCCTAAATGATTTGCTCAAAATCCTATTCTTCTTCAAGACTAAACTCAGACTCATAGACAAATTAATCATTGGTGGTCTCCTAGTCTATATTTAAAGAGGGTTGAACATCTCCATCTAATGGTGCCTAAAATACGTTTTCACCACTAGACTAGTCTTTATCTTTACTTTTTCCCTGGTCTAAAAGCACCTCGAATAGGTTTTCACTTTGGGACCATAATGTTTTATTTGATTATTTTTGGTTAAGGTTGTTCACCTGCTCTCCAAAATAGGCTTCAGGATCTAACTTTATTGAGAACCCTTTTTTATGGTCTCCCAATTGAACAATATCCCTAAGGCCTAGAAAATCACAAAAGGCCTCATCATTTTGGAACTCATTAACTAATATTTGGATTCTTATTGGTCCTAGTCTATTAGTTGGGGGTAATATAATGGTAGTGGGTTGTGATGAATGACTGGTTGAAGGGTATAAATGGTTTTATTATCAAATAGATTGGTTTTGGATAAGTCATTGAATGGGCTATGATCAGACTCTATTTTGCTATTAGCATCATCATCACTAGTCATTGGTGATAGAACTTGAATAAGATATGTGGGGTTACCCTCAAGTAGTTTAAATCCAATCCCATAGGTTCCTTTTTAATTATTCATAGAAATTGGCTCAAGTGTTCCCTATTGATTTAGCCTGAGACCTCCTTCATAGTCTTGATTTTCCATGATCTGATTAGGAATGGGATATTTGGAGTTATTGTAACAATCAACCAATTTTTCATTGTATAATAATGATTCATCACCTATGAGAAGGTCTTGTGCTTGGCCATAGGCTGGTATGAAAGTGAAGGGTGTTGGACTATGTGGATGGCCCTTTCCATTTCTTTGCCATTATATGAGTGGTTTGGATCTTAGTCTTCCAAAGGACTTGGGGTTTTATGGAATATTTTTAATGTTAAAGGTGTCATGGGTTAAGTATTCTTTTGGGATATTATTTGATATAGTGTAATGATTAGACATATTTAGAGGCAACATGTGGGAATGGTAATCAAGGGTATTAAGTCAACGCAATTGGCCTCTAGTGAATTAACAAGTATTTTCTTCCCCTTGTCCTCCTTGGTAATTGGATTCATGTCGAAATGGTAGTTATAGGTTTTGAACTCAGTGTCTAGATGTTTGTAATTCTCATATGGATGCAAATATCTTATAATACTAACCTCCATCCTTAAATGAGAGAATTTGATACATTAGTATAATATTGATGGGACTGCATGAATCTCATATAACTAAGGTCTACCTAAAAACATGTTATATGACAAGTCGAGATGTAACACATGGCAAAGTGTATCATGGGTCATGGGTGCAATGATAATTGGCAAACTAATGGTGCCTTATGATTATCATTATTCATTATCATACGATTTGATGGTGATTGTTTCTACTTAGAGATCTATTATCATGTACCCAAGAAGCTTGATGAGATTTAGAGACACTATGTTTAGACTTGATCCATTGTCTATGAGGACACATTTTACTTTGTGCCTCATTATGTAAACTTAATTATATAATGGATTATTGTGCATCAGGCCAAAGGATGACATATCACTTTGGTTGAAGGTTACTTGTTGGGCTAGAGATAGGTGTCCAACCAAAGCCTGAAATTTGTCAAGAGATTTGTCATTTAGAACTATGGATTGACCAAAGAATAATATCAAGATGTTTTTATGGATGGTTGACATATGAAACAAATCTAAAATGAAGATCTGTGCCAAAATCTTTTCTAATTTTTCCATAATGTTAAACATCTTTTCTTAGATAGTGGTTAATGGCTTGTTCTGAGGTATAATGATTAGTTGAATGATGGGTAAAGTGGTAGATGGTTGTGGGCCCGGTATGGTAATATTTGACCACTGAGTTATGATTACACAATAGAGATTAGATATAGGACCATTGTTGCTAAAAAATGATGGTGGATGGGGACCAAATAAGATAAGTCTTAGTTGTCGATGTACTTGTGCATGGTTATGGGCTAATGATTAATTATCACTATAAGGTCCTAACATGAGATTCCCTACTTGTTGGTTTGCCTATGTGTGGTCCTAGGTCAAGGAAGGATTACTAGAATGGTTTGGTTGATTTGGTATGATTAGAAATGGTCTTGTCTAATTAACACTTAATCTTGGATTATTGGAGATGGTGTTAACACAACTTCCTATAATATGGCCTACAATTGAGTTGTAGTCATGTGCAATTGCATGGCATGTCTATTTGTTGTTGGCATTATTCAAACCTTGGTTTTATCCATTATTTTGAGGTTGTTAGTTCTAATTTTGGTTATATTGAGTTTATTGGTTTTGTTGGTTCAACCTTGTTTTTGATACTATTGTTGTTGATGTTGTACTTGTCATTGTTTTTATTGTTTTTGTTGGGGAAAATGATTCTAATAAATGCCAAGGCTCTGATTAGAGGTGGAAGCTCCATGATCTAATCTGATCTCTCTATTTTCTAACATATTATAAATTACATGTCTAATTTTCACACAATTCTACAAATTATGGTCATTATCCCTATGAAAATTGTATAATTGTTTTGGCCTATGCTAATTTGGCAGGTTAATGCCCTCATGAATTTGCTCTTTCTAAATAAGCCATATAATCAAGTTATCTACTATGAGTTTGCAAAAGACTAATTCAATGGGATCTCTAAGGTTAGTAAAGGCATGATGAGTAGTCACATTTCTCCTTGGAAGAGGAGGGTTTTGCAAAGGCATATGCATTTATTGGGTTTGTTGCATTTGTTACACTAGTATAGGTTAGTGTACTTAGTACATGTATTATGATTGCTAAAAAGGTTGTTGGTTAAGAGTTATTTGGAAAGATGGAAAAGGCTAAGTAAATGGTGTTTGCACCATTTATACCTATCATGAATTTATTACTTCATTACCTATAACATTCTTGTTGCAATTGAATTGTTTGGGTCTATCATTGTTATTGTCCTATGTTGATTGTGATGCTTGTGCTTGGACTTGATGTTGATTTTGGCCACTATTGTGATTTTGATTTGAGCTTTGATTTTATGAGGCTAGTTTAATGATCCCTTTATTAATGAGGGATATTTTGATTATCAAAACTTTTTCAATGATCTTTTTTAACGTGTGCACATATTACAACTCCAAATTATAAGATATCTTTCTATGCAATTTTTTGGTAAACATAGTGGCTAATTGATTGTCTGGTAGATTATAGATAAATCAGCTTGTAAGGGCTCTCTATTAATATAAATATCTTGCAAATATTTCACTGAATTTCTATTTGGATTGTGTTAAATCTACCAATTAAGTCTCATGCTCAAGATTGTACAAGAAGTGTTATACGAACTTGTCTAAGAGATTATCAAAATTAGGTATTGTATTCTTGGGAAAATTTAGGAACCATTCTAATGTTTGCCCTACTAGTCTTCATGGAAATAAAAACAATAGGTAAATATCATTATAGGTCACTAGTTGGCATGTAACAAAAAAATCTATTAGATGGGCCTTAGGGTCACCTTTCCCCTTGTATTTGTCAATCTTTGGTGGCTCATACCCTGGAGGAATTGGTATATATAAGTACTCCATGTTGAAATGGTAAGAATACACATCAACCAAATTAAAATTTTTGGTCTATTTCCCTACTTAGATGAGGGTAATTACATCCTTCATTTGTTTTAGTCCTTGTGTAAGGAAATTATTGGGATCATTGGCTTGTTGAGGTGAAGGTTGAGTGGTCAAAATTAGATTAATTTGACTAGGGTAGAGTGGAGGTATTTACTTGGTAATGTTTGATTGGATAGGAAATGAACCAGGAATACACATACATGGATTAGGGTGTAGTTATTGAAATTACACTTGTGATTGTGTGATATTTTGGTTAGGATTGGGTATGTAGGTTTGATGCTATAGTTAGGATGGAGGAATATAGACATACTATGCCTATTGATGTTGAATAGGGACATGTTATCAATTTTTCATACCTTGTTGATTGAGGGGAACTTGCAACCCAAGAACCTATCTTTGAACTTATGGTACATTATGTATGAAAGGCAACTATTGCCTAATAGGTACTTGAAGAACATTGAAACCTATTTATTGTGCCAATCTCTATTGGTAAGTGGATGCATGTTGGATATTTGACATCTATCATTAACTAATATTTACATGTTGTTGGTTAGATATCATTTGGTTTTGGATCAACATGTTAGTCTGTGATTGAAGAGGTATGTTCACTACTACTTGGCAAGGTGGAACAATAGTTACCCATATTAAGGTGGCAATATGTTTTGCCTTTGTTGTATGGGTATGTTTAATGGTGCCTATTATTATGGAATATTACTCATCATATGTTAGGGTGAAGATTCATCACATTTTTTTTGGTATGGCACTGGTCATTATCTGACTACTTAATCCTTTTTGTTGGGTGATTAAAGAAGTAATTGGTTGAGGATTAGGTAGTTGGATGAGATTAGGAAGTAGAAACTCCTACTCCTTGAGTTTTTGGTGTTACTTAAAGGCACATTTTATTGTTTGTGTGTTTATCCACTAATACCACTTTGGTTTAAATTAGATGTTACTAGTGTATTGTCCACTACATTTTTATCACTATTTTACATAGAAGTAGAAGACACTTCCTTGATGATTAGAGTATTGAACATGTTTTCTACTGAAGTGATTTGCATAATTGGGTTAAAACCTTGATTTTATTGACCAATCAACTCAAATAAGACTCCCATTGAAGGAAGTGATTGAATAAAAGGTGCATTTGACATGGACATATTATTCAAGTTACGTGATAGTGTCTAATATGCTATCTATATTTGAATGAAGTGGTCCTCTATGCAGCCGCTTTATGTGACAAGAATATATGGCTATTGATATGACATTAGTACTGTGACATGAAGGTTTCTAAAAGAGGTTTGATCATTATTCTAATTATAAGACATGTTATAAGGCCCTCTTAGTAGACTTGGAAAATTATCATGCCCTACCTCTATGGATTTATTATGATCATAGGCTAATGACATTGTCATGCAATAAGGTTGTTATTAGATGCTATTTACAAATGTAGGTATGCTATCTAAATATTGGGCTATCTATTCTTGGTCTTATTACATGTAAGGAGGAGTGATATCCAAATAATTAGCCAAAGGATCTTGACTCTGTTCCCCTATTTGAGTATTGTATGGTGGATAAGAATATGTCTCCTAAACAACATTATCTCCATAAGGGTCCTAAACAAAGTCCTCTTGTGTGATAACATTTCCATATCATGTATTGTACATAGTTCCACTACATATATAGTGAACCATGTTTAAGTCTATGATAAACATTTCACAACAAAATGTAATTAGAGTTATACAAACTCTAAAAATCTATGTCTGGAAAGACAAAGATGTTAAAAATTTATCTTGTTCATGGGTAGAGCTGTACCCCCAAAAAATCAATACAAATACTTGGTAAAAATAGTATAATGTTAAATGTTTCACACAAACAAGGTCAAGTAAAATGACCTAAAAATAAGATGCCGAACTCTAATATCCAAAGATGTTCTAAATAGGTCTAAAAATAGGAAAGAGATATGTCAATAGGTATTTTATCCAAATGTAGAGTAAAAATATAGGCTCTAATAGGATATTCTAGGATTTTGGATAAACATGATGTTAAAATCTAGACTTGAAATAGAGAGATGATGATTAATCTAAAAAACTTAGAATAATTTGGTAAAGACTAGGCACTTGATTCTAGACATAAAAATGATCAAATTGGTATAAAACACAAAGAAAAGGCACTTTGAAGATGGACTAATTCTATCAAATAAAGGCACAAATAATAAAGTTTCCCAACTTGAGTAATGGATCAACCTAAGTTATGCAACCCAAAAGAAAAAGATCTGTGTATCAACCCCTATGTGTCTAGGCCTAAACATAAATCAATGAATGTTTGGATCTAGATTTGTAAAAGTTAATTGAAGAATCAACTTAGTAAAAATAAGGTTTTAATAACCAACAAGTTAGGAAAATTTGAACAATATGACTATACTAAACAAAGATCCAACAACACACAAATGATTGGTTTCAATAATATGAAACTTGGACACAAGATAAGACAAGTCTACTGAAATAATTTGGGTAGTGTAATGATATTATCACTCCAAAAAGTTGTGAAAATGTTATGTTTCAAATAATTATAAGGCACAATAATTGAAATTATTTCACATTCAAATGCCATATTTAATGTTTTTGACATAAAAGTTTTATAATTTAAAGCAAGGTGTCAAATGGACAACATAACACCTCCTTAAATAATGGAGTAATATATATAAACAAACTCATTCAAGTGGTATAAAAAATAAATTTTTCTATCCAACACACCAAGTAATAAAATAATAAATGATAAAATACAAAAAATTATATCATCTTAGATCCTATCAAGGTGTGGCAAAGTGGGGTTGACTAAAACTTACAAGTTATGATTGTCTAGATTGATCCTAAGTGTGGTTAAAACAAGAGAAGAATCACATCAATTGAGTTCATACTGATCAAATTATCATGCAAGTGTATATTCCTTTGTAGGATGATACCATCATTGGAATTTTTAGTGGTATCCCCTATTTGACCAGACTTGACTCGGGCCTTCGTTACTAAAGGAGAAGTTAGATACTCAACCCCATGGCTCTAGTAGTATGTGTTCCTATCTTTGTATATCCAATCCCTAGGTCAATTCCTCTATAGAGAACCCATGAGAGGTAATTAAATCCCATTCACAAGCCAAAATTCATGAAAATAAAGACTTAAGTAGAAAGACTTTAGGGTTATTTTTAGATCACCCAATACCATGCAAGTTTTGGGGAGAGCCTAGACAAATTTATTTCTATGCCTTGGATAAGGCACTAATGAAATGAAAAGGAAATTTTGATCCCATGATTTCTTTATAGGGGACTGGGGAGACCATACATGCGCTATTATTTTTATGAAAATAAAAAATCAAAAAATAGTTTGCAAGCAATTATGAGTGATGTTTGATTTTAGACACCAAATTGAAATGTGATGATGTTATTTACTTGGCCCCTTGACTTAAGTGAAAAATATTGAAATAATTTCAAAAAATCAAATTAAGAAAAAAACATCTATGTTCATTTTTAAGCCCAAAAATATACATGTTCAAGATTTAGCCTAAGTTAATTTTTAAACACCAAAAGCAAGTGTTCAAGACTTAGCTATTATTTTAAAGCCCCAACAATGAAGTGTTTTCAAACATTAAAAATCCTAACTCCTTTTAATCACCAAAGACAAAATGTGTGACATTTAACATGTTCATTTCAAAACAAAAACAAAATGTGACTTGATTTGGCTAGATTCCTTTTTAAATCCCCCCCCCCCCAAAAAAATGTTTGATTAGTTTAAACAAATAAATTGGTGTTCCAAATCACATCCATGACCTTTAATTTTTAGATAATAACATCATAATTTGAATAAATTTATTGTATGGGAAAATTATGTTTGAAACTTAGCTCTCAGGTCTTATTTTTGGACATAGTGACTATATCTAGTTAGAGATGATTGATGCTGATTCAAGGCAACTGTGGTAGTCAATTCATAGAGAACCAATTTTAGTTGAGAATAATTGATGTCAATTGATTAAGACCATCATCGATCACCTATGAACCTGAAGGCAAAACTACAAAAGATAAACATGTTCGGTTAGGCAATGGTTAGCACAAAGATCATGAAAACATGCAAGGCAAAGTTTAGTTAATGGATTTAAATGCCTTTGAAACCCATAAATCATGAATATGAATGATAAAAAGAATCAAAATTCAAGATTTATGAATTTTTTACCCCTACAATCTAACCATCAATAGTTTACATAGAATTGGGGGTGGTTGAGCATAACTATGGCCAATTTAGGCCAAACCATCACTGATTATACATGACCATCATTGGTCTCTGTGTAAATATAAGAAATATAAAGAAAGAAAAATACAACCAAAATAAGGTTAGAAATGCAATTTTAAAGATATTTAAGCATCCATTTCTTAGTTTTAAACTTTCATATTTATGTCCTTGATATGTGTGGTGCTCATGATCCCATAAGGTATGCCATTTGTGATCAATAAATCCAAGAAGGGTGGTTAGATCATATGTTAGATTCATAATGAAAATCAATTAAAATGAAAATAGACACACTAACATGCATAACAATATCTTTCCTAGATCAAAGGGAGGATCATGGTGAAGAAACACAAATGAACAAATCACAACTAAAAATGAAAAGAAATAACATAATTCCTTACCAATTACTTGAATTCTCTAAGAGGTTTCTTCATTTGGCTTAATAAAATTATGCTCAATAAGTCTTAATCAATGGGGCTTGGCTATCTCTATCTCCTCTTGGGACCATGGTTGGCTTATGCTTTGGCTTTGATATGGCTTGAAAATGGCTTTGCTTGGCTCAAATTTGGCATTATAACACTATGTATATTCTTCATTCCCTAAATCTTACATTATAACATTACTATGCCCAAGCTCTCTAAATAGAGAGGAAAATTCTTACATTTATAGGTTTTGAAATCAAGTTGGAATGAGTTATACCTAACCTAGGTTTTCTTAATTAACCCTAGTAGAGTTAAAACGTGTCCAAACCTCATGATTATCATGGAATAGATGTGATTTGAGATATTTTGGATTTTTGATAACTCATAAAAGGTAATGATTACTTCCTAGGATATTCTTTGATTTTTAGAGTTCCTTTTTTGATAATTCATTTAATTTATCAAGGATGAATTCAATTAAGACTTTGATTAGTATTTAAATGTTAATTAATTCCTTTTAGGCTTTTGAATATTTTTAAAGTTTTAATTTAATTGATTTGGGAATTTGCTCTAAATTATTGATTTTTTAACCAAATTGATTTAATTGCATTTGATGAATCCAAATTTGAGATGTTTATAAATTCCGAGGATAGATGATCAATGGTTGGTAAGAATTGATCTAAAGTTAGGTATGAAGCCATTAGTGGCCACTTTTTGATGGATATTTGTCAATTATGTCATGGTGATGTCATATGGTGGTGTAAAATAAGTGTCCTGGAGAGTGGATGAAGTGCCTTGATAGTCAAAGTGATAATGAAAAAGTGTGTAATGTGCTTGTCCTAGTGTGCTTGAAGCTAGCTTGGTTGATCTTAAGAGTTTAACTATTTAGAGATGTTCAGGGATGAGTATAGAGTATTTCACATGTGTAAGGGGTCATATAAGAGGTTTTATATGATTTGGGTGCTTATTTTCATAAGTGGATTTCATTTGGTTAATCATTATTTTCATCTAGACATTTTAGGTCTAGTGGCAGAAAATTTGAGTAGGTAGTTTGTTGATATCACCATTTCCACATGTGGATGATTCAAGTGGAGTTGGTAATATAGTTATGATCAAATTTATACCTATTTTATATGTGATAAATCTTAGTTAATGTGACTAAGTGAGATAAAAGATATGCAAGCTCAAATTTGGGCTCCTAGGTAGTTTAACAATGTTTTCCCATACTTAGCCAAATTTGCATGAGGCAAGGAGTCAATTAAGAAATTTGGTATTGGCATATCTCACATGTGTAGATGTTTCAAAAGAAGTTGATCATATGGGTTTGTTTATTTTTATGCCTAGTTGATATGTGATAAATTTAAATTCATGAAATGAAGCACATCAAATGATATGCATGCTCAAAGTTGGCCTCCAAGATAGTTCTTGACATAGTTGGCTCTATGGTAGAAGAAATTTGAGTGAGTAGATTAATGGAGTTATATCTCACATGTGCAAATTTTTTAGGAGTAGTTTGACACATGGTTGGATTATCCTATGTGATGATATCATACGTTCCAAATTTTAAACCATGCATCTAAGTGTAACAAAAGTTATTGAGGTCTAAAGTTGGCCTTCTAGGTAGATAGCAATGGTCCCCATACTTAGTCTGTTTTGCATGATGTTAAAGATCAAGACCGAATGAAAATACAATGGTTTGTAAGAAATTATACAAGATTGGTCTAACAACTCATATTTAGTGATATTATTTCAAGATGTCTAATGGTTAAAAAAGTTAAATATTGAGCTCCTTATAAAAGGATCAATGGAGCATGTTTGTTCCAAAGTGTTAGGAAGCAATGAGATGAGGACAAGTGTTTGAAGTTTAATTTCAAGTAGAGATAAAGATATATCTTCTTCTAAGGATAAATTGTGATTGGGTGTTCATATTAATCAAGATCAATAGTGTGTATTAAAGTCAAGAGGTCAAAGTGATAGTTGTTTAACATTGTTAAAGAAAGGACAATCTTGAAGATATTGATGAAGAAGGTGTGATCAAGGTTACAAGATTACATAAGATGAGGCCAAGTGTCTAAAGTTTAAAATTTGAGTAGTGGTGCACTTTTAGTTAAAGTTTAATTAATATTGATAGTGTGTATTTAATCTAAAGTAGTGAGGATAGAATATGAGGACATGATGTTCAAGGTTTAACTATGACCGTTTGAATTCAACAAAGGAATGACTAGTGTCTGGTTTTTGGACCATTTATTTCAAAATATGAATAATTTTCTCATGGTGTCAAAATATAATTTATATAAGACTCCAAATCACATATGGATATATAAATTTAAAGGTTTGAAAGTGTGTACAGTCAAAGTTATGAAGGTCTAAATTTGATTGTGTGTTCTAGTGTGTTTTACAAGTGCCCTGAGAAGCATATTCGATATTATTTTGTTGTTTTTATGTCTCATGATGAATTATATATTTTATTATGTTGTATAATCCATAAGTTCCATCTATACACATTATGAATGTGTGACCAATCGTATGTATTATGAACAAAGGTTTAGAAGTCAACTATGTATTCGTTCATGGTGACTTTGTGCATAGAATGTTGTTTGAGCAAATTATGCTTAAGAAAAAGGGTATTGTGATGGTTTTTGGAACTTAATGGGGACTTATATATCATGTGGCATGGTTTCATGAGTTTGAAATTGTTTTTGTGTTCTTATTTTTCTTAGATATGTGTCAAAGTGGTGAATGGGTCATCATAGGACCTAAAAGGTGGCTTAGGCCTATTTGAAAGTGTGTTGTGTAAAAGTGTGAACCATGTTATATGATTTAAGGGTGAAGGCATGTGTTGTGGCTAATAGTAAAAATTGTGGACTTGTAATTCATTAATGCTTTATAAATAGTGAAATCAAAGATGGTGATTTTTAGACTTGAGAGAGATTTGTGTGAGGAGTATGCATTAAATCAAAGAAGGAAGGATAGGTAGTGTGAATGTTGGTTGAATTGATGATAAAAATAGTTTATTGACTATGTGTATGACTTATAGGTCATATTTTTGATGATATATTAGTTCTTTTATAGTATTAAGATATGCGAAGAGATATAAGTTTGCATATGAGGATAGTTTGAGTGAAGAAGGAGAGAGATTGTGGCATGCCTATGTGACAAGCATACATGAGATAGAGAAGGAGTTTGTGCAAAGGTTAGAGATCCATCATCAGGTTTTGAAGACATCAATTCTAAGGTGGAGGTGTTTAATTCAAATGAGGGTCTAAAGGACTTGATATTCGTTAGGGATAGTTGCTCCCTGTGAAATAGGTGTTTACTAATGCCCATTGGTCAAGAGGATATGATCAAGGTTTTTTGGTCTAAAGGAGTTACTGGTCTCTTGTTTTTAATTTCTTATAGGACATTTAGTTCATGTGTTGTAGTCTTGAGAGTGGGATTTATTCCCCATAAGGGTTTCCCATAGGAATTATGTGTTATGTGTTTGATCTTGTGTATGTATTGATTGAATGAACTCTCTTATTAATGTTGATTGATTAATTTGATAAATGTTGATTTCTTAATAGTTTGAAAGGATTGGAATTTAAATTGAAATATCTAGGCTCATTGATTTACCCCCTTTCAGTGATTATACCTCTAACAATTAGTATTAGATTAGGTCCTTTGCCAAAGGATTGACAACTTGAAGGTGATCCAAGGTACAATATAGGTAGTCATCAAGGAGTCTTATCTACTAAGCAAGCACTGATGTTCAATAGATCCATTTATGAGTTTTGGAGTGCAAGGATGAGGACATACATTATGTCCCTAGGGTTTGATGTATGGAAATCTATTTTTGATGGTTATGTTGTGTCTAATACTCCTCCATTTAATGCTATAGATAAGAAGCTATTTGAGAATAATTCCAAGGAAATGAATGCCATGACTTGTGGTCTTACAAAGATTGAGTTCACCAAGGTAATCCATTATAAATATGCTAAAGAGATATGGAGAAAATGTAGATCATTTATGAAGGAGATTCAAAGGTTTAGCTTGCTAAGTTGTAGACTCACATAAGGCAATTTGAAAGTCTCAAGATGAACAAAGAAGATTTTGTGACATCCTTTCTATAGAGAGTTGATGAAATTGTGAACATTATCAGAGGTCTTGGAGAGAACATTAAAGAGGATACTATATTTTAAAAGGTATTAAGGTCTCTATCAATAAAGTTTGATCTAAAAATATCTACTATAGAAGAAATTCATGATATTAATTAGTTGAATATGGATCAATTACGTAGAACCCTTACTGCCTATGAGATGAGGAAGAATGATGATATACCACCAAAGAAGGAAGAAAAATTCAAGATAGAGATGAAGCAAAAAAATAAGTTCAAAGGTAAAAAAACCAAGGAGGATGACATTTATAATATAGATTAGGATGAATTAATTTCTTTGATTTCAAGGAAACTAAAAATAGGTTCAAGCAAGTATAAGGGTAAACTAACCCTAAAATGATTCAATTGTGGAGAGGTAGGACATTTTGATAATAAGTGCCCTCATAAGTATAAGAAGGATGATGATGAATATCATGATCAGGATCATGATGATGGAAAGAGATATTTTAGGTCTAATAAAATCAAAAAAGGATTCAAAAGGTTTGACAAGAAGTACTTTAAGGAAAAGAAGAGTCTCTACACTAAAGAATATTGTAGTTCATCAGATGAGAGTGAAGTTAGTGACTCAGAGTATGATCATGAAGATGATGTTTTTATTAAATATGAAGACTTATTCATGGCTAAGAAAAGTAGTTGATCACATAAAAGGGGTCTACTTAGAGTGATTCAAATGATGAAGAAGATGATATGGACTATGAGACTACATTGACAAATGCTCTTGAAGAACTGGATATTGAGAAAAATATCAATAAGAAGATGAAATCTAAACTCAAGGACTATGATGAGCAATTCAATTTTTTTGAGGAAAGATTGGTTGAAGACTCTATAGAGCATGAAGGTGTTGTCATATTTCTTAATTCTAGGTTAGATTATATGTCTTCAAGTCTAAGAGCCAAAGAAAAAGAATGTTGAAGGTATTCTTTTGAGATTGTGTCTTTCAAAGATGAGTCAGAGAAATATGCATGCAAGGTGAAATCATTTGTCAATTTTGATAAAAGATCTAATGATCTAGATGATATCCTAAAGAGTCAAAAGTCAACTAGTGACAGATATAGATTAGGTTTTAATAAAGAGCCCAAAGTTACTTCTCAAGCTAACATGAATGTCAATGAGATAAATGTGGATCAACATTTAAATACATATCATTAGATAAGGAATGAAGGTATTGGTATAATGAAGACACATCAGATCAGCCAACTAAATGCCATGAGGTATGCATATTTCAATGGTTACTTCTATACTTGTATTACTTTGGACATAGAACTAGAGAATGTAGAAGACCTATTATAAATGAGTATGGATGGGACTATGATGGGGGTCATCAATAAAAAGGTGTGAGAAACATTGAGTGTTTCAAATATAATTTTGTGGGACACTTTACAAAACATTATCCATCTAAAGTAAGGCAAGTCGAGTTTTTGTCAAGGAGTATGGTTTATTGCAACTATGAACTGAGAGGTCACATTGATAGATTTTTCAAGCAAAGGTATATAAGATGGAATAGGTTTAATTAGGATCCTAGAGTGAAAAGAAGAAGGAAAGTCAACTCATGAAATCTAAAGGTGGTAAGTATGAGTCATGATGAGACTACTAATCCAAGTAATCTATTTGCTATGGTGGAGAATGCCACCGAAGGTAAATAGTGCTAGGAGCTCTCATTATCTACTCATATTTTGAATAAAGAGACCAAGCTCAAAGAGAAGACCAAGGTACTAGTTGAAGTTAGTTATGAGGTATGTATGGATCCAAGTGAACATCTTACTATTGTTGAGCAAGATTCATACAAAGAACATTAATTATCAGTGCTTAGTGATGAGGTTCATAATTGCAAGGTTGATTCTTCAAATGAAAAGGTATGTAAAGATTCTATGGTTGATCCATGTGTTGTCAATTATATATTACAAGAGAAGGAGAGTGATATAGAAAAGGAACCAACTGTCATAGTTTATACTAAGAAGAATAAGAACAAGAGCATGAATTCTTATAGCTATAAGAGGATTCCAGTGGTTATTGAAGAGATGTGGGCCACTCCTGGATTCACTTTATTTTATAACATTATGGTGTGAAGGATGTCTCTATCTATGCTTCTTAAGAGACTCCTTTTAGTGGAGAAGTAAGTGTTGCTATGATGTTCTTTAAATGATCCTAGAAGGCTAGAGATGAGTGTTTTTAGTTAGAGTAGGTATGTTTAGGTGGAAGATATGTTACGATGATGTCATAGTCATGTCATAGTTATATATTGTCAATTTATAGGGTCAAATTGAAGTTTTTCAAGTGGAAAAATAGGATTTACAATTTTTCAAGATGATCTTTTTGCATAGAAAGGTTTGTTGACCTTATTCTAGTATGCTCAAGGTGGTTTTGTGGTTTGAAGGTATGTTTAAGAAAAATTGGATTTTTTTTTTGCTCTTGGGTTTCTTAGTTTTTTCTTAAGAGTATGCAGGTCATAAGATGGATTATAGGATGTATGGGTTCCCAAAGGTGTGGAAGCTCAAATCTTGGTCTATAAGTGTGTGATGGGTATCTCTAAGTGTGTAAGAGTCTACTTAAAAAGTGGTTTTACTTATGATTAGAGGTATATTTCTTATTAATATATTGAATGAGCCAAATGGTTTGTCAAATAAAGCTTCATAGATATTTAAAGGTTTGTGGTTTTCAAATTATTCATGTTTTTGTCAAGATGGAGGCCTAATTAGCAAGTTGGTTTATGAAATAAGTATGTTTTATAGGTTGATCTAGGTGTTTAAAATCAGTGTGCTTGAGGGTACATATGATAATGATCCATGTATGAAGTTTCAAGTCTTTATGGTGTGTCTACTGAAAGTTGTGGGCTCTACAAGTTCTAGGTAGGGCTACAAGGAGACTAGACACATCTAGTAAGAAGAAGAGTGATTTTTGTTTAGTTTATCCAAAATATAAAGGTATGAGTATTTCAAGGGGAGTTCTTAGGCTAGTTTATTACATGTTTCCTATTTTTTTATTAGCATGAAGTTATGTTGGTGGTCCTTGAGATGGTTTGGAAGAGAAAGCTAGTAAGCATGTATGGTGGTTCTTCATGATGTGTGGAGATTTAAAGATGATCATGAGGTGAAATTGATCATAAATATTAGGAGGAGTTCCTCTTATATGTATCTTAGTGAGTTCCATCAGATTTCAATATGTTTGTGTGATCTTTCTTTATTAGTTGTAGTGCTTGGCTGAAGAGAGTGTTGGCATGTGGCAAGTAGTTGACAAGGCAAAGAAAAAGTAGGCTCAAGGTAAGGGGGTGTTTTTATCATCTTTATAAGATGTAATTTTCTTGTTTATGGTATTTTTATGTCATTAATATCAGTTTTTACCCACTTTGTCATTATGTCAAAGGGGGAGAACGTTCCCATTGTGGAGTGTTTGAAGAGAGAGAAAAAAGGTGACCTTTATATTGATAGGTGTTGACATCATTGACAAAGGGGGAGATTATTAAATAGTTGTCAATGATGTCATAGTTATGTCATAAAGGTGTTATGGTGAGTGGATGAAGTGACATGATAGTCTAAGTGATAATGACAAAGTGTGTAATGTGCTTGTCCTAGTGTTCTTGAAGTTGGCTTGGTTGATCTTCAGAGTTTGACTATTTAGATATGTTTAGGGATGAGTATGGAGTATTGATCATGTGAAAGGGGTCTTATAAAAGGTTTTATATGATTTGAGTTCTTGTGTTCATGAATTTATTTCATATGGTTAATCATTGTTTTCATCTAGACATTTTGGTTCTAGTCACAAAAAAATATAAGTGGTAGTTTGTTGATGTCACCATTGCGACATGTGGATGATTTAGGGGGAGATGGTCATATGGTTATGATAAAATTTATACCTAATTTATATGTCTTAAATATTAGGTCATTAAACTAAATGAAATAAAATATATGTAAGTACAAAGTTAGGATCCTAGGCAAATTGATAGTGTTTTCACATACTTAACCAAATTTGCATGAGGCAAGAAAGAGCTGAGTAAGCAGTTTGGTGTTACAATATCTCATATGTGTATATGTTTCAAGAGAAGTTGATCATATGGGTTTATTTATTTTTGTGCCTAGATGATATGTGAAAAATTTAAAGTCATGCGATGAATCATGTCAACATATATGCATGTTCAAAGTTGGCCTCCAAGATAATTCTTGACATAGTTGGCTCTATGGCAAAAGAAATCTGAGTGAGCAAATTAATGGAGTTATATCATGCAAGTGTGAAGATTTTAGGAGAATTTTGAGAGATGGTTGGATTTTCCTATGTGATGAGATCATATGGTATAAATTTTAGATCATGTGTCTAAGCGCAATAAAAGTTATTAAGGTCTAAATTTGGCCTTCCAGGTAGATAACAATGGTCCCCACACTTAGTCTATTTTGCACAATGTTAAAGATCAAGACCAAATGAAGATCCAACAATTTACAGGAAATCATACAATATTTATCTAATGGTGCATATTAATTGAGATGATTTCAAGGTGTCCAATGGTTAACAAAGTTAAAGATCAAGCTCCTTACAAATGGATCAATGGAGCATGTTTATTCCAAAGTGTTAGGAAGCAGCGAGATGAGGACAAGTGTTCAAAGTTTAACGTCAAAAAGAGATAAAGACCAAGATTCTTCCAAGGATAAATGGTGATTAAGTGTTTTTAATAATTGATATCAATGGTGTGTATTAAAATCAATAGGTCAAAGTGATAGTTATCTAGCATTGTTAAAGTAAGGACAATCTCGAAGAGATCGACAGAGCGTGTGTGATCAAGATTGCATGAGATGAGGTCAAGTGTTTGAAGTTTAACATTTGAGTTATGGCACACTTTAAGTTAAAGTTAGATTAATATCAATGGAATGTATTTAATCTAAATTAGTGAAGACATGAGATTATAACATGGTTTTTGAGGTTTAACTATGACCGTTTGAATTCAATATTTGAATTTAACAAAGGAATGACCAGTGTCTAGTTTTTAGACCATATATTTTGATATATGCAGAATTTTCTCATGGTGCTAAAAGAAATTTTTTAGAGGAATCTAAGGTGAATTTTTTTATATAATTTTCAAGGTTTGAAAGTGTGTACAATCAAAGTTATTAAGGCCTAAATTTGACTGTGTTTGAGTGTGTTCTATAAGTGACCCAAGAAGGATGTTTGAGCTTGTTTTGTTATTGTTTGGATGTCTCATGATGAATTAGATATTTGATAATATTTTAGACTCTAGAGTGTCTATCTATGTGCATTATGAAGGTTTGACCAATCGTATGCATTATGAATAAATTTTTATAAGTCAACTGTGTATTCATTCATGGTTACTATGTGCACATAATGTTGTTTGAGAAAATTGTGCTTAAGTAGAAGGGTAATGTGATGGTTGTTGGCACTTAATGGGAGATATAGATCATGTTATTTGGGTACATGAGTTGGAAAGTGTTCCTATGTTTTAGTTCTTGGAGATGTGTCAAAGAGGTGAATGGGTCATCATAGGACCTTAAAGGTGAATTAGGCCTATTTGAAAGTATGTTGTGCTTAAGTGTGACCCAAGTTATATTCCTTAAGGGTGAAGGCATGTGTTGTGGATGATGGGAAAGATTGTGGACATGTAATTCATGAATGATTTATAAATAATGAAATCAAAGATGGTGATTTTTAGACTTGATAGACTTGTGAAATAGACTTGAGAGAGACTTGTGCAAGGCTTATGTGAGGAGTGTGTGTTGAAGTAAAGAAGGAAGGATAGGTAGTGTGCTTGTTGGTTGAATTGATGAGCATAATAGTTTTTTGACCATGTGTATGACTTGAAGGTCATATTTCTAATGATAGATTAGTGCTCTTGCAGTTTGATGATATGTGAATAAATTTAAGTGTGAATATGAGGATAGTTTGAGTGAAGGAGAAATATTGTGGCATGTATATGTGAGAAGCTTGCATGACATAGAGAGTGAGTTTATGTAGAGGTTATAGATCCATCATCAGGTGTTGAAGACATCAGTTTTAAGGTGGAAGTGTTCACTTCAAAGGAGTGTATAAAAGACTTGTTCTTCCTTAGGGATAGTTGCTCCTTTTGAAATAGGTGTTTCAATTAATCCCTTTGGCCAAGAGGATATAATCAAGGTTTTTTGGTCTAAAAGAGTTGAATAGTTTCTTGTTTGTAATTTTTTATAGGACATGTAGTCCATGTATTACAAGCTTGAGAGTGGGTTTTATTCCCTATGAGGGGTTCTAACAGGAAGTATGTGTTTGATCTTATGTATGCATTAATTGAATGAGCTCTCTTATTAATGTTACTTGATCAAGTTGACACATGATGATTGCTTAATAGTTTGAAAGGATTAGAATTGAAATTGAAATATCTAGGCCCACTAATTTCCCCCCCCTCTTAGTGATTGTAAATCTAATAATTTTAGGTGTCTATAAATGGTAGGGTATGAAATAACATCAAGATGAATGTAAAATGAAGAAGGAAAGGTAAAATGGAAAGGAAAAGGTAAGATAAAATGGAAAGGAAAAAGCAAGGTAAAATGGCAAGATAAAGATGTAAGGTAAATTTTCTAACAAATATATGATTATGTTGTTCTTGCTAATGGGGAGGTACACATCCTGATCAAGATATGATATAATCAAAATAGTCAAATGTTGAAATTTATAGCCCACACCTCTTTTGAATAACTTCTTTATCAATAATATACTATAGATTTGGACTCCAATAATGTTGTTGTGATCTTCATTGGTCATTGATTTTATTTACTTCAAACATCAAGACAAGATATTGTCAGAGCCTCTACAAAGGAAAGTATGGTCAGAGATGGTAAATATGGATAAATGTTGGATTACAAGTCAGATTTGGCAATGTAAAGGTGGATAATAATGGAATGTATAATGGTTAGGAAATAAATGAATATTGGGATTTTCAAGCACACATAAAATTACTAATTCTTAATTTGACATAATTTTTGTTGTGGTAGGATTGAAGACTTTTGAATATGCTCTTAGTAGAACCACCATATTTTTCTATTATTTAGGCATGAGAGTAGCTACTATCTGATTATGCTATATATTGGATGATATATTTATGTTATCTTTGATAATGTCTTTGTCAAGTAGTGAAGAACAATTGTGCTAAGCTATTGGTGACTCAATGAAGTTATCACCAATAAATTTATCTTGATTATCCCATAGTTCCTTCAAGTAGGTTTCACAAAAGAACATTGACTTTTGAATTTGATTGTCTTCTAGCACCTTTGAAAAGGTTTCACTAGAAGATGTTGATTTTAGACTTTGATTTACTTTAGTGCCTCTAGAAAGGTTTCACTAGGAGATTGTTCTTATTTTTCATAAATGTGGTCTTGTCCCCCATGATATTCTACAACTAATATGTATCCATGGATGCAGTTCAATAAGGTATGATTCTATCGATCCCAATCGACACTTGTGGGAGGTGGGATGTCAATATAATGGCTATGTTGGGTGGTGGTAACAATATGTGGAATGGTAATGGAATGGGAAAAGGTAAAATAATCCTCTTATAAATTGCTAAGATAAATTGTATCAAAGTTGAAGTAATCATCCTAAAAAACTATGGAAGGATAAAAAATATATTCAAATTGATATGGAAGACATGCATGACCCATGCTATAACAACCATGAATGTACCTAATTATGAAGTTGATTTTGAATCAAATGACTCTAAATCTAATGTTGAGACTGACATTGATTCTATTTTTTATGTTAAACCCAATGTCATTTTAAGAATAGAAATTAACTTCAATGTTGATTCTTCATCTAGTGTGGATGTTGCTATAATGATGTTTGGTTGAATGTTTGGTATTGAACAAGTAATGGACTGTAATGGCATAATGGGCTCTAAAGAGATTGGTTTATCAAAGTGAGACTCCTCAATGAAGGGGAAAATGTCAAGAGATAAATCCACAAATACTAGATTGTCAAAGGGAGGCTATTTAAAAATAGGACAATGGTTGAGATAATGATTTGACCAAAGGTGGTTATAATTATTAAGAAGTGACTCAATAAAGACTAACTTGTCGAAGTGAGACTCCTCAACAACAAGAATAATATCAAAAGGTGATTCATCATAGAACTCATCACAAATATGTGTTTCAATAAAAACATCATGAATTGGTTAGTTCTCTTGGTCTTGGTTTACAATTAGTTGTAAAATACTAGTTTTGAATATATTTTAGTCTTTAAATGATTAGCTCTATTGGAGAGGTACTAATTGGATTTGTTGTGGTTAGACGATTGACATGGGTTTTATAAAGTGGGGGATAATTGGTAATGAATGAAGAATGGCCAGTGATTGGGTAATGATAGGCTTATCTATGATGGGTTTAACAAAGGATGGTTGCTAGCTTAGGATGGTAACTATGACCCATCTAGTCGTAAGTGCACAACTTTGTTGGGATAATGAGCTACCATACTTGGAAGGGCCTAGAATGGTAATGGTAGGGTGTTGGAAAGTTTGGTTTCTATCAAAATCTAAAGGATGAGGTCTTGGTATAGTAATGGTATGGCATTGTGAAGTTTGGTTAATATCCTGAGCCAAAGGATGAGGTCTTAGAATGGTAATGATAGGGAATTACAAAGCTTGGTTGCTATCACAAGCTAAAAGATGAGGTCCTAGAATGGTAATGGTAGGGCATTGTAAAGCTTAGTTGATATTGTGAGCCAAAGGACAAGGTTATAGAATGGTAATCTTTGGATTTTATGAAGCTTGGTTGCTCACATAATTTGAATGAGGGTTAATGGTAAAGGTGGGGGATCAGGTACCATGAGTAATGAAAGGGTGATATTATTACATTATTTAGCCCAAAGAAGGTATCACCACATACTGATCTTGAGGATATTATCTTTTTTCCCCAAATTGAGTACTGTAAGGAGGATGAGGATCCATCTCAAAAACCACCTCTTCACCATAGTGGTCTTGATCAAAGTTAATTTGTGTGACCATGTTATCATAACTTGGATTGTACATGGATCCATTATCAATGTAAAAAAACATATCCATATCAATGATGAGTGTTTCACAAAAAGGATTAGAGTTATACAAACTCTAAAAAACAAAGTCCAAAAGACAAATCATCCAAACATAGTCTAACTTGGTTTAAAAGTGAAGTTGTATCTCCAAAATGGTTTTTATTAAAAATTGGTCTAAAATGATCTAATATCATATGTATGATGTCAAATGTGTTAAATAAATGGTCAAATGGATGAAATGAAAATGGATTGCCAAATGCAGGTACAAAGTGTTTCAAACAAGTCTAATCTAAATATGTGAACTGATAATTTAATATGGAGGGGAGGTTAGTCTTGTGTTAGTCTCATAAAACCAATGAAATGAACACACTAAATTCCTAACACATCTAGCCTATAAACTTGGGAGATCTTAAGTAACAAAAACTAAATTAAAGAATAACAAAAACATAAAATACATAACTCTTTTATCTTCTTTAGAGATCCAAATGGCTTTGTTGAATGGCTTTCTCAACTTATGCATCATGAAGTCTTTGATAATGGAGGTTGCTTAGCTCCTCTCCTTGACACCTTGGATTTGATGTTTCTTTGTTTAATATTTTGGCATGGTAACATTAATTACTAGGCATTTAGGCATTATAACTATACAATATCCAAGCTTGTTGAATATATTTGTGCAAAATAAATTTTCGCCAAAATAACATAGGATTCAATAGGTAAGGCCTTGTATTTATAGAATTGATAATTAAATCTCACCCAATGTGAGTCAAGGTTGAGTTTAGGATTGGAATGGGTTCAAAATAAACCTAGGTGAGTTAAAACTAACTCTAGTTGAGTTATTATTTGTCAATTAATTATGATTTACAATTATTAGGCATGGATCTCAAATTAGATATTTTAGGATATTTTTAAAGAGCTTGACAACTCATAAAGGAAATGATGAAAGGCTAGGATATTTGGAAATTTCTTTTTTAAATATTCATTAATTACAAATAGAAAATTCAACTAGGCATTTAATATTATTTAGTTTGTTAGTTGATTTAGATTCACCTTTTGGCTCTTTCAAGATTTGATTTAAGTGTGAAAGTGCCCCACTTAATAGGTCCATAGGCCAAATTGATTTTTGTTATGCTACAAGGTGATTAGGCATGAATTCATGAGAGGTTATTATTGCATACAATAAAATACCCCAATTAGGGATGTCTCAACATGATTCTGAGCATTGATGAATGATTCACAAGAAAATTTGAGATGTTTAGTGATTCTTAGGCTTAATTTGTAATGGTTGATAGAAATCAGTCTAAAGTTTGGCTGGAAGCCAGTTGTGGCCAATTTTAGGTGTCTACACATGGTATATGAGTTTGATGTAAGACACACAAGTTACACATGGACATATATATGTTGAACTTTCCTCTACCCAATGATCATACTAATATTGGAGGTATCTTATTCCATGTGTTTTTATATTATAGGTTATATATTTTTATGACCATTCTACCATGTTGAGCTATATAGATTGCTTACACATGTATTACTAGTTACTCATATCATACATAGTGATACAAGGATATATTATTATACTATGATGTGTCATTTACACATATGGATGGTATATACTTATCTTTACATTTTATATGATTTATTGATGTTTTTACTTTCTTACATGATAATCTACTCTATGTTTGTCTATTGTGTTTGGGTTCTTGATTTTATTTGATGTGACAATTTTATCCCTTATTTGCAACATTTTTATATTCCTTTCATATGGCCCTTAACATTTTTTTTTGAGACATCTTCATGTCCCTTGTATGTATCCATTGGACTTATGTCTAACACTAAATATTGAGCTTGATGAGTTTGTTGCACTTGTTGAGATTGTTAACATTGAGTTGTTCCATGATCCAGAAGATACACCTTTACTTCCTAGTCTTATTTATTTATATTTCAATGATGGTTATTGTTATGTGCTTCATTGATACATCTATCTAGACATGACACTTATATGCCTTGCATTACATATGTTACATATATGCCTTGATTTCCATATAAACTACTATGATGACATACTCTCCATATATTCACATTATTATACATGATGTTATATTTATACATGACATGATATAATTAGCTCTTCACTTGAGATGAGTTATTTACAAGACACATCCCTCATATCAAAAGGGGGAATTACACTAGGATTATTATAGAAACATAAGCCTCCATGAATATAAAATCAAATTGAAATACCGATTTCATAGTTTTAGAATGGTTTAGATATTAGATGAGTTTAGTTACATGACATATATTGGCACATTACTATAGATTATAGGGTATATGTCATGCATATGATATCACTTTACAAAAAATAGAGTATCTATTCATATACACTTGGATGAATATACATGTATATATGTATATAGTTTACAATAACAAAAATTCTAGGTTTCCACATATACATACAATTGAGATATAATTTATCAAATTCAACATAAAGATTCATACCATTATATACCAATTAATATAGATTAGAGGTCATGATATTAGTTTATGCACATATACACACTTTAATATTGATAAGGCATGATATTGATTCATGCACATATGTAATCTTTAAAATTCATAAGGCATGATATTAGTTAATTCACATACATAATAATACATTTGATGAGTTGAATTGAAAATAGTTGTCCTTCCACTTCATACTTATTAAATATGCAATCATGATGGGAGCATGAAAATTGTTCATTATCTTTTGATCATGTAGTTTATTCTACATTTAATGAACTTCAATTAACTTGAGTAAAACTATACAATCAAATCCATAGTCCTAATAGGGGCATGAACACTATTCATTCCATTTTGATCATTCATTTTTTTTTACATGGATTGAACTTAGGTAGGTATAAATACAATATTTTTGAACTTTTTCAATTACTAATGCTTTCTCTCTTGAAATAACCCATTGAATCTCAATATATTTGAGTGCACACCTTAAAGGATGCACCAAGAAAGGAGTAGGTAGAACTTTGGTGCTTCATAAGATTGTTATTTCATATACCTCCACCTTAAACTAATAAAAACCCCTCTTATACATTTCCTTAAGATTTGACACCTCACTTACATATTTATCAAAATAATTCACTACATCAAATAACCCTTACCTAATCCAAAACTCATTTTTACCATTTTTTGAATGTAGTCAACTAGGTCGACCCCATTTGGAGTTCAACACACATTACAAAACTTTGTCGACCCAAACAACCTAGTTTAAAATGACATATTGGATCTATTTCCTGCCTAACAAAGTTGACTGAGCCAATTTTGTTGAATTAATTTTTAGAAGGGTTTAGGGTCAATCAATGGCTATAAATACACCCTTAACTTCATTTTTAAAGAGATAATCATTCATTTTATCTTATTGCTTCTTGGAAGAGAACCTTTATCTTGTGAAGGATTGAGATTAACTAAGAGGTCCTTAGCTAGACTATAGTCCATTTTCCATCATTAGTTTCTTAAATAATGCAAAACAACCTCTTTCAAATCACCATTAGATAAGGGAGAGGTTGAGGGTCAATGGGTTTGTGTTCAAGGTAAGTATTCCTAACTCTTACTCTTCTATTTTACTAGATTGAATTACATGTATAATGGTTAATGAATGTATTGTATCTCTTTGATTAGGATTACCTCTACATTGACTTGAGTAGAGTTTTAATTTACCTATTTATTTTTTATATTTATCTCCCATTTGTGCCACAATATTTAGTGAGAACTAGATTAGATTTACTTTATTTTTTTATTGCATTAAATATCAAGATCTAGCTAGGGATAATATGTGGTGTTGCTTGACTAGAGGTTTTGAAACCCTCTCTATATTATATTATATGATAAAATATCCCTTAGCTAGGTTTAGTGGATACATATTGGTTATGACCTTTATTATCTAAGTATTTCTAGCAATATAGTTAACTAATTTATATTCCTTGAGTTAGGATTGATTTGTAGATCATGTTCACTTTCACTTGAATACATTTTGGTGAACCTGATGTGAACTAACCCTTATAGATTTAATCTTCATTTTTAGACTTTTAGATCGACTCTATTGAATTAATACAATAGTTTCTACATAGTTATCAATACTCAGTTGATCCAATCAACTTAGTTCAGTTCTATGTTTAGGTTTTTATCTTCTATAGAAAACTAGATCGATCCAATTGACATAGTTCTATATTCTTCACAATTCATCTTATACTTCATCAATTTTATTTACTTAGGGTATTAACTTACAATTTTTTCAATTGAGGTGAACCTGTCAATCTTGTTCTGATATCTATGATCATATTTTCCCTCTTATCACACTAGATCAATCCTATGATATAGTTTTTCATCATGTCTTTCAAATTTGCTAATAAGTTCTATTGACATAGTTATTTTAGTTATTTTTAATTATTCAATTTATAAAAACTTATTTGATTGGTTTGACTTTGTTTTAACATTATATTTTATAGGTTCAAACCCTCATCTGGACAATACAAGTTAAAAATAACAATTCAACAAATTTAATACATTACTAAAATCAATCAAAAAAATTGATCAAATCAAATTTAGGGTCATTTTAACCAACCTAGTTATTTCATTTTTATTAATTTTATTCAAACTTTAGTTCTATTTTTCCTAATTTCTCAAATATATAAAAATATACCCTTAAATTAAACTAAGTCAACTAGCTTGACTTAGTTCTATAACTAATTTTTGCCTTAAAAACTTATTCGACTTAATCAAATATGTTTTTTCTTACTATATTTCAATAGATGGAGTCAACCAAATCAACTCTATTTTGTGTTATTTTCATACTAGGTCGATCCAATCAAACTAGCACTAAGTTTTTTTAAGCAAAGAAAGTTAACTCAAATTGGTAGTAATTAATTCACTTTTCATTTATCTGCTTGTTTGCTTAGAGTAGTGCACATAATATAACTAGGAAGGTTAATTTACCATATTATTTAATTTCTTATTTCACACACTACCAAATCATAAAATATCAAATAAACATTTAAATAGTTATACCTTGGTCTACATACTTGGATTTCATCACCAACGGGGAAGTTGACTCAATTTTATAGCCAAGTATAAATACATAGTTGATGGTATATATTGGCAAAGCAATTGACACCCTTATCACTATAGGATTATGATGTGAAGGGGTAGGACCAATACCAAGCCAATACCATCACCAATATAGACCCATTTCAACCTTAACAAACCTGAAACCAAATGTAGATTACATATTTTTTATTTCTTTTCAAAGCCAAATGATTTTTCACATTTAAAGAATAATTCAAAACATATGGAATGTATGCTCATTATATTAACATTTACATTTTAGTATTGCTACTTGTTATTTGCCAATATTATTTTGTATTGTAAAACTTATATTAGTCAGTATTGGTATAAGGTTTTTGCTATGTCTTATAACTAGATCAACTTAATTGACCTAGTTTCTTGTGTTTTTAGCTTTTTATCTACACAATTACTACTCTATCATCTAAATTTATAACATTCCAAATTTTTACTACCTACTAAACACAATCAACTTATTCGACTCACTCTCTTACATGATACTCTATTGGCTTTCCTATAGAACATAGTGGACTTAGTCGACTCATTTTACCATATAACTCTTCTATTTATCTTCCCACATAACACAACTAAAATTTTCAACTCTATCTCCTATCAACTATTTTATTTTCCTTCTTACAAAACATAATCAACCCATTTGACCTAATATAATAACCAAATTTTCCTCATTATTAGTAATTGTTTAGATTTCCCATTTCATCATGGAACTTTTTTATGATAATTTCATAAAGCAAAATCAAACCAACATGATGAAATTTACTGATCCTAACAAACATACTAAGCTACCTTTTTTGGTAACTAACTTGGATTAAAGTAACATTCATGTCACCAATTGGATTAAAGTAACTAACTTGGAACTCCTCCCTATTTTACATCACTTAATCCCTTATTTATATAAATCGTAGAAAATGAAAATGATCTTGAATACACAATGGAAATTATTCTTTTCATCAATTAAAATCCTCAACATAGAGGTAAGGATCCTTAGGTCATATATAACATCATGATGGGGCCTCATTTTTTAAATCCCTATTCACCTTCTCCTAGTTTTTCCATAGGATTTGGGGCAAGTCAATTAACAATTTCCTTCACTCCTTTATCCTTAATAATATCTCCTTCTAAAACTATGACATCATCCTCCATGTCTTCTTTCACTTCCATGCCAATTATTTCTACTAACATGTCTTATGTATCTTTTAGTGGGCCTACCCAAAACATCCACACTAATACCCAATTTCATTTAGCTTATAATGGGTCTACTATAGCTAGCACTTCTCATGCTAATACTACTTCCCATATCACTACCACTTCCCATGCCACTACTGCATCTTGTGATACTAGTGCATCCTAATTTCTTAACACATCACAACACATTAATGATTCTAAACTTACTTCTACTAGTCAAAATAGTACTCAATTTAATCAACAACTATTACAAACTCTCAACCAAATGGCTACTTTTCAAACAAATAATGCAAACCAAATGATGCAAATGCAAAACCACTTATTGTAACTCCAAAATAAGCATCAACATACTCAATGGGGAGTTCCAAATCCTAATGCCCCCCACCTCCCCTTAGGGATGCATATAGTAACCTTATACCTCAACCCCTTCTTATTAATAAAAATATTAAACATTTACAAAATGAACCTCTTGTACCTCAAATTATAAATATTGACATAGGAGGTATAATTTCCACTATAACTTCTAATGGATCTACAAATCCTACCTTGCACTTAAATTTTTTTGGAAACCTATACAAAGATTGGGTCAAACTTAATACCTTCACTACAACTAAATTCTTAGCTAAAAGTCTCTCTGAAGATTCTCTATATTGGTATAACTAACTTAAAACCCATTCTATCACTAGTTTAGAGGAATTGGTCAATAAAATGATTTAAGAATTCGAAACAAATGATATTCTTGAAAATAATTTAGCCCATTTTATCAATTGTAAACAAACATAATCTAGATGGTACAAGTTTTCATTAAATTAAGGAAATCCTTATTTAATAAAACTAAGCATAATATGGTGGATGAAAATATCTTCCACTTATTTACTAATGCTCTTCATCCTAAATTACAATACTACATTGTGACTCTTTCCCAAAAATCTTTGGAAGAGGGCATTTACCAAGCTAAACACCAAGCTTTTCTTATACATCAATTTGAACCTTCCCACCCTATAACATGAACTTTCAGGCTTGTAAATTATAAAAAATGACATGCAAAAAATTATGGTGTTACATATACTTATTATGTCTCACACTCCATTCAATAAATTGCTCCAAACACTACAATGGAGCATGCTCCTTCACTTCCACCTAATAAAATTCTCATCCTAGTTTTTCATTGCCTCAACAACACAATATGGATGCACAAAAACCTCTTTCCTTAGTATAAATTCAAAGGTATATTCCATGACCCTCACCAGAAGACCTTGACCCTACATGACCTATGAAACACTACTACAATCCCAAAACATTTTATTGGTTTCATGTGATTGGGGTCATTCTCATGAAATTTATCACCAATTAATAAATCTTGCTATGGAATTTCTCCTTGGACCTAAATTTGACCATGAATCACTTATATGCAAACTTGAACAAGCATATGAAATAACACTTAAGGATCATGAAAGAAAAACTAAAAATGAATCCTTAAATCAATCTAATGTTCATCTAGCTATCTATAAGATCTTCTTCCTAACCATCACAAAAACACTAATCAACTTAACCCTACCACCAATAAAATCAATAGATACTAAAACCAATGATGATAATGTGGTCAACATGAATAAAATGAGGAGATTATTTTCTTACATTAAATAATAACCAACCTTTACCCAACATAATTATTTGATGTTTTACATTGTTTAAGAAACTTACCCATCACATCTCATAGAACTAGGGCATGTGGAACAATGAATACAAAATTATCATCTCCAACAATTCAAATCAATCATACTTATCATACAATTGATACCATTTCTACCCTTCCTCTACCTATGATACCTCAGTTAGATATTCATCAAAATTCACATCAATGTTTTTCCATTCAAACATAAGAAATGCTTAAATAAATAACTACATCACCAAAGATAGATTAACCCAATTCAACCACACCTAAACTAACCCTTCCAAACATAAAGTTAAATGTGCATCTAACCCCATTTCATTGGATTTATTATAACATTATACACCTTTATCCAATAATCCTCTAATAGGTTATGATGAATGGGATCCTATACCAGAACTTTCCCATCTTCCGTCCTAAATACCTTTCTTAAAACTTATTCAAACTTCCCCCATTATCGCAATTGAATAATGAAATTACTATTCAAAATTAACATCCCTCATCTTCCACTTGTGGATCATGAAGCTAAATTATTAGGATTTGAAGATAACATTCTCCAATAGTGTGAAAAATGTCTATCCATGTTGATGAAATGGTAGACACTTCTCTTTCACTCAAATTTCCTATCTTTTTCATGATTCCTAATGAGATATTGATTCATGTAGATGATCACCTCTATTAATTAAAATTTAAATAGGAGATATTCAAGTCAAACATGCTTTAATGGATGAAGGAACAAACACTTTTGTTACTTCCCTTAATTTTGTTAAAACACTTGGATATTCTAAATGTAATCTTAAATCTACACAAAGTACATGTCAAGGATATGATATATGAAAAATACCCCTTTTACGTTATGTTTAGCTTCCGATCACCATTCCTCCTATCATTGTTCATGTGAAATTTATGATACTTAACTTCCCACTTTACTATAATATATTACTCGATCAACCTTAGACACATTGTATGAGAGAAGTTGCCTCAACCACATGCTAATGTGTTAAGTTTACCCATAATGGTGCTATCTATAAGATTCAAGGTGACACAAATCCTTGGAATTTTGAATAATTCAAATGAGGTGTCTTATAAATACCTACCTTTGAACCTTTACCTAGCATTCCATTTCATGAATCATAACTTTTTAATTATCTCATCAACTCTACTCGAGGTTATAATAGTCATCTTGAATTAATAGGAAACATTCCTCCTAACCTCATAGATTTAGATGATGATGAACTAGATGAGATAAGATTAAAGATAAAAAATTGGATCTCTTTCCTAAAATAATTTCTCAATTACCTCCTCTTCAACCTCACTCCCATAAGAACTTCAGATGAAAGACCAATTACCCTAACTAAAATGACACATTATATTCACCATACTTCTTCAACTAATAAAATAATTAACACATGTGATATTAACTAATATACACTTAATTATTATGATGGATATTCTCTAGATGAATCATTTTTAGCAATATTTTTTTCACTAAAAATGTAGAGGTGCTTAGATATCATTCTTACTTACTGTAGTCTCTTAGTTTTTTTTCTATAGTTCCTTATCTTGTTATAGTACCTAATATTAGTTTTTCATGTACTATTCATAAGTTAGAGATAGAGAACACACTTAATACACATATAATCACTATTAAACCTCTTAGGAGTGTACTTATGGACCATGTCATGACATGACCTTACCATTTTTATAGATGCCTTGATCCTTCTAGTTTGTTTGCTCTTGAAATGTTTGCCACTCTACTTTGACCCACTGTGCAACTATATATGGATGAGCCTAGTCTAGACCCTACTCTAGATTATTCATTTAATGTTGATAGAATTCTTTCATTACCTCATCTTGATACTTTACTATCAAAATGGGCAGATGATCCCTATTTTGATACCCATAAAATTACTAGTCATTAGACCAAAGATTATCATAGACATTAGTAGCAACATTCATCTTCTCCTACCACTTTAGCTAGTAGACCTTCACCATGTACTAATATATGCATTTTTTAATTTAATTTCACACATAACCTTTATTATACTCATCTTTGATATCTTAAGCAATATATTGATACACTACATCCATCTATAGCACAAACTAAAGACAAAACTATACCACCTCCTAAGCTACTCCTAGAGTATATCCCTAAATATGGGGAAGTATGTTGCCTTTGGAATAAGTTCACTACATACCATACTAATAGATTTCAAGTATTTTACAAGTATATTCAATACCTTCCATGACCTATGCCTTCACCAATTTAGCCTCTCTCTCCAGTTCATTTATTGGCAAAGGCTTCTCCTTCCCCACTACCTACATCTCCTCATAGGTTTCAGAACACTAGTTGCATTTATAACATTAAGTATCCCACATAAGAGGTGCCTCATGAGAATCATCATTCTTATACCACACCTACTTTTACTATAAATATTATATGAAAAAAAGTCTTTTCATGACTTTATATGAATATTGATGAGACTTTGATTAATGTTAGAATTTAGCTACATAAGGATGTATTAGATGTCATAAGTAGTATTTGTTGTGAAATTTATCAATATTTGTGAACACATCATGGTTTTATCACAGTATTTATCATATTATTTGGCATTTATTTATTATTTTTTATACATTAGATATGTTTATTTTCATTTTCATTAGGTCTCATTTATATACATCTTTATTTTATATAGATTATCTTCATAATTTTTACCAAATTATATTCATGGCTTATAATTCTTTTCACATGGATTTATTTTTTTCTCTTTATAATTTTATGAATGCTTATTATATTAAATTTAAATTAAGATATTTATTATTGTGACTTGGTTATGAAACCCACATCCCCATAGTATCCTATTCTTATCATATGATTAGTTAACAAGCATTATTATCATTTTATCATTATATACATAGATCTCTTTTCAATATCCATAAATCCCCTTTATTTCCCTCCTCATATTAATCACACATATGATTGATATTTAAGATCACATACTAGCTTATAGGAAAGCCAAATTTTTTAGTCAATCATCTCTCTATATATCTTGAAACCCAAATCTCATTTGTGTGTGTCACTTTTGTCATTCATGTTTGGTTATCTGCAAAAGCCATAAAAATTTAAAATCCAAATCATTTTAAACAAAATGAATTGATCAAAAGGAAAAAATCAAAATAAAAAAGTCAAAATCATAACAAAAGATGTGATTCATATCACTTCTCCTATCCCCAATCAAATCTCAAACTCCATAGTTGGCCTCATCTTAGAGTCGAGGTTCATTGGGGTATGGTAGGCTAGTATATTGGGATAAGAGAATTCAAAATTATCTATAATGCTACATAATTTCTCACATAAGTACCCAATATTCATAGTATACCAATGGATATATAAAGGATCCTAAGGAATGGGGAACACATTGTGGAAAGGTAGGTCTATTTTAATTTAGTGCCCTACTCCAAAATAGACTTACACAAGGCCATCACGTACAATGACACCTTCTCATTTGACCTGTGAAAAATCATGTGATTTCATAATCCATATCATATCCTTTAAGATATATGGAATGGTTGATATATACATCAAATAAGATCACTCACAACCCAAAAAATGTCTCTATGACCCTATCACCCACAAAGCTAAGGCCCACCCCTAAGCCTTAGAATCTAGGGCACCATATATCACAAGAGTGCCCATAATGGGTAATCTAAGTATATCATGGACATCCTCTAATGTGATTCCCACATTTATAGTATCCCCATACACCTCCTGTTGATGTTATGGATTGCACCCTTGACAGGAGGTTGAACTCTTGTCTTCCACGCATCACAATGGAAACTCCTCTCTTGCCTGTGGGTCTAGAAAAATTGAGAGGAGAGTCTTTAGATAAGGGCTAACTCCCTTTGATGAATATGAGTTATTCTAATAAGTTTCTAATACATATATATATATATATATATAATGGGGGGGGAGGGGTGAAAAGAGAGAAGGATTACTAAAAAATAAAACTTAACCTAAGAGGGTGATGCACCAAACAAGTTTGATCTACTCATACTCACACTCTGAACCATAAGAAAACATGCATACACTTTAACTGGTAAAAGGACCAAGCTGCAAGGAGCTTGATAGGGAGTCTTTAATGGAAACACAGAAAAAGAACATACCATAGGTGCTGTAGGAAAATCACATTGTCTAGTAACTTCTTTCTACCTCTGCACTCTAGATACAACTCTTCTTGTCACCTGAAAGAATGGCACTTTGTATATACCAAGTGTGTTGGTATCAAGCCTATGAAAGCATTAAAAAAGAAATGACTAAACACAAGTTTAACACTCAAACACACTTTGAGAAATATCCAACTAGAATAGAGGTAAAAAATGTGTATTATATTGATTCCAGGTGAAAATTGGTAGGGCTTCACCTTACAACATGAGAGATAGCCTTCTCAAAATGAGAAGTTTTCAATATATAGAGAAAGAAAGAGGCCTTTTGGTGCCCTTTTACAAATGGCCCATGTGTGTTCTAAGCATTGGGAAGAGGAAGCCACTTGATAGATAATGTTGTGTCAGCTCCTATTTTGATTTTAGTCATTTAAGATATATTAAATGTCATATGTGAAATTATGGGCTGCACCATTTGTTTGCAAACAAGACGGCTCCTTTAAGGCATTCATGCAGTTTGTCTACTCATCAATGCAAAGTAAATAAAAATGGGTCACGTCATTCATTGTTCATGCCTCTTGATGACCAATTGGCAATACTATGTCAACTATTGGAGTAACTCCTTGAGTCGACACCTTCCTTTTCCATTTGGACTATTTTGTCCATTTTTACACTTGGCTCTTTTGCCTCTTCCTAGCTTTGTATTTTCTGGCTCCTTCATCCTTCGGGGGCTATCTTCTACTAATTCTTCAGCACTTTGGACTCACTCCTCAATGATTTCTTCCTTTTAGCTTTAAGCCTTTGAATTCCTTCAAGTCCATGCATTTTATTTAAAGATCAACAACTATTTCATTGCCATAAAGTTGACGTGTGCACACCCATCACCATTTGGTCGATTCCTTCGGCCTTTTCTTTGATCCCTTTGCAAGTGTTCTTTGCCCTCCGTAAGGGCACTTATACTTCAAGCTTTGGGAGACTCCCTTGAACCTTTTGATTGAACTGATTGATTAAACCAACAATTAGTTCAATGGTTCAATACTATGTTCTACTCATTAATTTAACCACTTGAACCAACTGCTTTGAACCAACTAATTGAACCCTTTGATTGAACCAACTGATTGAACCAAGCACTTGAATCAATAATGGTTTAATAGTTCAACAGTTCAATGGTCTAATATTTCCAATTTCAAATTGATTGAACCAAGTGCTTGAATGAACCGCTTGAACTAGTCACTTGAACACAATGGTTCAATAGTTTAATGGTTCAATATTTCCAAGTTCAAAGTGATTGAATCAAGTGATTAAACTAAACCTTTGAACCAAGCTATTGAACCAAGTTGTTGAACCAAGCTATTGAACCAAGTCGATGAACCAAACCTTTGAACCAAGCTGTTGAACCAAGCCATTAAACAAGGCTATTAAACCAAACCTTTGAACGAAGTCATTGAACTAGGCTAATGAACCAAGCCATTGAACCAAGCCTTTGAACCAAAAATTTGAACCAAGATGTTGAACCAAATCTTTGAACCAAGCCATTGAACTAAGTCATTGAACCAAGTTGTTGAACCAAGCTGATGAACCAAGCCTTTGAACCAAGCCATTGAACCAAGCTAATGAACCAAACCTTTATTAAACCAAGCTGTTGAACCAAGCTGATGAACCAAACCTTTGAACCAAGCCATTAAACCAAGCTGATGAACCAAGCCTTTAAACCAACAATGGTTCAAAGTTCAAGTTTAAAGTTCTTAGAAAGCTCATGGCATTGGACCCTGACGTTGAACATTAAACTGGTTCCTCCTTTTGGTGAAAGACTTGTGCAAAAAATCAAATTTGGAAATGGCTTAGAACAACAAGGGAAGGAGACTAATTTTGGCCTATAAGGCTAAAATGGTTAACAAATTGGCAATTCCCAGGGGAAGCATGCCTACTATGCTTAGAAACTAGTAGCCTCAAAGTCCATTGGGCATGGAGTTAGAACGTAGCTTGAAAAGTTAGCAACCACCTTGAGATATCCAAAAATCAATCACAAAGTTATTACCCCAAAAGGAAATGAAACACACACAAGATTAAGAAAACTACTAACATGTGCAAAAGCACTTAGGGAAAATATGGAAAAAATAAATAATATATATACATAATGGGAGAAGGGCTCAATGATAATGTTTAAGGTGTATCCTATTTATTAGGATATACAGTTCTTCACCATCCAATTTAGAGAGTTGGAACATATTATTTTTCTTACACTGAGTGATGACGTATGGAACACTCCATATGGCATAAAAATTTGCATGCTTTCTAGGCTTAGCTTGGTCTACATCCCATTTCAATATGATGTCTCCTTCAGAGAAACTTTTTGATGAATATCTCTTGTCAAAGTGTTTCTTCATCTGCTATTGATGACTGGTCATAGAGGCCATAGCCTAGTCCCTTGTTTCTTGAAGCTCCATCAACTCACATAACCTAACATCTATGATATTGCCTCCTTCTAACTATAGCTGGTGAGCAATGTCCAAGGCCAGCAACTCAAATGAATAGGAAGCCTAGCTTCCCTTCCATACACGAGCATGTATGGTGAATTACCAATTGTTCTCTTTGGAGTGACCTTATCTACCCACAGGGCTATTTTCAACTTGGCATGCCAAGTTCTTTTATTATCCTCCATTATTCTTTTGATAATCCTGATCAGATTCTTATTAGTGGACTCAGCCAGCCCATTCCCTTATGGGTAGTAATTTGATGAAGTGCTAAGATAGATAGCATATCTCAATGCATATTCACTTGTTTTAGTTCTCAGAAAAACTAAAGCATTATCTAAGATGATGGTAGCTGGAACCCCAAACCTTGCCATTAGGTCCTCATAAAAATCTAGGACTGCACTTTCGTTGGCTTCTTTTAAAGTGACAACCTTTACCTATCTTGTGAAGTAGTCTGTGGTGGTCAGGACCCACTTATGTCTAGCACTGGAGGGAGGGTTAATCATCCCTATAAATTCAAGGCCCCATTACATGAATGGTTGCTCTACCTAAATAGGCTATAAATGCATGGTAGCCAGTCATTGCTTCCCATCAAAGAGTGCACGCTTATGGCACTTTTTTACCTAGGCATGGGTGTCTCTAAATAGAGTAGGCTATAAGTAACCATCTCTCATTATTCTTGCAGCTATAGGCCTAGGAGCAAAGTGACCACCAGCTAGCCCATCATGGAACTCAGACAATACCCTGTCGGCCTGACTTGGGTCTATACACCTTAAAATCACTCTTGAGAGATCCATTCTGAATAACACTCCATCAATCAGGACATAAGGGAGAGATTAGAGTCTGAAGTATCTCCTCTTAGTCCTATCAAGGCCCTGTAGGCACTCACCAGTGAGAAGGAAACACCTCAAGTCTGATGTCTAATTCTTCATAATGGCTGGTTCTTCTACTGTAGTTACATCATGAACTAGTAAATTATCCTCCTTTTGCTATTTAAAGTTTGTAGCAAGGTGTTCACATAGGCCTCTACCTCTTACTATATTGGTGATCTTGATATCCACATCATATTCCATTACCTTAGTGATCCACCCTGCTCTCTTTTCATTTAGGTCACGGTTGGTCAAGAAATCCTTGATGTTGAGATGTGGAACCATGAGGTGAATTCTATTTTTGGAAATCATATGCCTAAATTTCTTTAGACTCTGGATGACTACAAGGACTTACTTCTCTACATATGTATACCTGACCTCAAAACCCTCTAGGCCTTGGCTAAAAAATGCAAGTGATTATTCAAGGTCATCACTATTTGCTTGGGTAAGCATGGAGGAGATTACCTCTTCATTTCCAAAGGTGTAGAGGTTAAAATCCTTGGTGAAGTCAGGACTGATCAAGGTAGGAGCCTAGGCTATAGCCTGCTTGATCTATTCAAAGTTATCCCTTCTTTGCATTGTCCATGCAAAATTCTCATCCTTTTTTAGCATAGAGGTCAATGGCTTGACTACTTCTAAAAAATTTGGAATAAAACTTCAGATGAAATTTATTTTGCCAAAGAAGCTCTATAGGCCCTTTTTGTGTTTAGGCAAGGATAGCTCCAGGATGGAGTGAAATCTCTCTGGATCAATGGTCAAGCCTTCCTTGGAAACAATGTGGCCAAGGAGTTTACCCTCATGGACAATGAACACACATTTATTTAGGTTGAGAGAGATATCAAACTCTCTACACCTCTCAAAGATTTGTCTAAGGTGTTTCATGTGTTGGTCTGCCTCTTTAGAGAATAATGTCATGTCATTAAGATACACCAGCACAATCTTATTTATCAGGCCTCAAAAGGCCATGTCCATGGCTTGCTAAAAGGTGGCACCAACATTGGATAGTTTGAATGGCATTTTCCTATAAGCAAATGTCCCCCATTTGGTATGAAGGCTGTCTTGTACTAGTCACAGTCTTGCACCAAAATTTGATTATATCTTGAATACCCATCCAAGAGGGAAAAATGCTCATTGCCTATCACCATTTGAAGGATCTGCTCCATGCTTGGGAGAGGATAATGGTCTTTCAAAGAGACTCTTTTGAGGTCTCTAAAATCTACACATAATTTGATCTCCTCATTCTTTTTCTAGACAGGAACAAGATTGGCTAGCTAAGAAGAGTGTTTGATTGGAAATATTATCCTAGACTCAATCAACTTGGTGAGTTCCTTTCACATGAGAGGTTCAATCTTTGGGTTGATATGCCTTTGCTTCTACTTGATTGGTTTGGCACCTTCTTCTAGTTCAATGGTATGTTGGGCCAAACTTGGGTCGAAACCCTTCAAATCGCTATACTCCCAAGTGAAGACATCAGCAAACTCTTGGCACAACAAGGTGAAGGCCTACCTTTCATGGTCTATGCACACTTTCCCAAGTGCAAGTAGCTTATATTTAAATATTTCAACCTTCTCATATTTCTCCTCCTTAGTCATGATGCTTGCCTTATCAATTTTCAATTGGTCATCTTCATTGAAGATACTATCAAGAGTGACCAAGCCTTTGGGAATTTTATTGTTCTTCAGCTGAACAATTTGGCTGTCATACTGCTACTGTAACTTAGCCTAGTTTTTAGTAGCAAACTTAGCTTATTATTAAAAGAAGTGTGTTATTTTCTGGTCACTATCAAACACCTGCTAGTTAGTGATGTTGTTAGGAATAGAGGGCTGGATTACTACTTTCAAGTGGCATGAACTACAGTCTCAGCCTATTTCCCTAGGGATATCAAACTGGGCACCAACTGCTACTAGCCTATCTACTTGCCTATTATGCTCTCTAGGAATGGAGGTAGCATTGAAATCAAGGAAATTCTCCACTAAGTCCCATACCCTATGTTTATAAGACTTAAGCAAAGAATTCTTTGTCAGATTTTGGCTCCTTACCTGATTCATAATCAGCTCACTATCACCAAAAACTTGCATCACTTTGATTCCTCTTTTCCTCGCCCACTCCAAACCATGGATGAGGGATTCATACTCCACAACATTGTTTATGCAAGAAAACTAAAACTTGAAAGCTAAAAAGTATTTCTCCTTTGAAGGAGAAACTAGCACCACTCCACCACCAGCTCCCAACTTACTTCTTGAGCCATCAAAGAATAACTACCATAAACCTGAGCTTTCTTGGCTTGATTTCATCAAATTTGGTATAAAATTACCCTCTTTGTGCATGTAATAAATCCCAAGGCCTACCTCTTCTATGAATTTGTAAGGATCATGATCAAAGTTGTTACTTCCCCATTCATCTAAGAGCAGGTCAGCAAATCCTTCAAGGGCAAAGGATGGAGATTGATCTACTAGGAATTCTTCCTAGTCAATAATGACATAGCTTACATTTTCCACCTTGAGTGAGTATGGTTCTAGATGATCTCTATGGAGTGGCTCCAATTTAATCTTAACCTTAGTCCCATACTTGGTTTTAAAAACTAGATAAGACTAGTTTGTTATTAGGTAGCTGCCTATCTTGGATGTGAAATCCCTGGATAAGCAAATATCAAAGTAAGGAGGGACATCCACCACTACCACATAATGGGGAATTGAGAAGGTTGGGTAGGCATGTAACATCAATCTCAAACCTTTTACCACCCCAAGCATCTTTGCTAGTGTTCCATTCAGCTACAGGACTCCCTTAGTCATTTCTTCATATTTTAGCCCCAACTTATCAGCAATGCATTTGGGCATTACTGAGGTGTTTGCTTCACTTTCAATGATGTAATTGTGCACCAAGAAATCTCTTATGACCAAGGATAAATAAAAAGGGGAAACATTTTCCTCTTTCTTAGCTTGTCCTGATGTGGAAGGTTTCCCATTCATCATCAAAATGTTATTGGCTTTTGCTGGGACAACTTGTTCATTCAGCTCATGTAATTATTTTTGCATCATGTCCTTTTGTCCTAGTATTGATAATGAATCCCATAAGGAAATGTCCATGTGAAGATTCTTCATTTGGTCTACTACATTGACTTGAGGTTTGCCTTCTTTCAAATTTCTTTGGGATTACTTATAGCCTGAGGCGTAGGCTGAAGAGCTGAAGGTGCAACTGGAGGTCTGAAGTTTGGAACCTTTTGGTTTATATGTGACAAAAAAGATGGTGCTGACATTTGAGCAACTACTTGAGCCTCTTCCATTAATCTCCTTTTAGACCTTGTATTGGCTGTGACATAGTCACCCTAATTGTCTGCACTACCCACATAATTGACTACATAAAACTCACCTTCCAGGTGATTCATGAGAGTAGAATCAAGCTGAGTCTGACTGTTGCCCATGCTGGGTTACACTGAAGCTTCATAGCTTGGGAATTGGGTGGCTACCTGATTGTCTTGTGCATTTTTTTAGTGACTTGGCATTTCATTTGTATAAATAGCCTGATCTTGACCATATCTCATGGTTGAGCAACTGGGTTGTTCTTGTACCAGATTGTTTTGAGCGGGTGCAAAAGCCTTGGATGATGAAGGGGCACTTAGATTATAGCCTTGAAAAGGTCTGGCCTATGTAAACTGACCCTGCCCTTGGTTGTAATTTTGGAAAGGGGGTCTATTTGCTTGCCCATACTACTGATATCCTTGATTTGGTCAATTGCCTTGAGCTTGCTGCCTTTTGAGAGCCACTAGTTCATTTGTTACACTTTGTAATAGGCTTTTGACTTCTTGGAGGTCATTGGATGAAGTAGCAGCTAGCTTCTCTATGCTAGGTAGAAGAGCTAAGGTGGGTGTAGTAGTCTAGATTGGAGGCAACAATTTAGGGAAGAGTGGCATATGAGGCATAGGAGCTATTTTTCTAGCCTGCACTAGGCAATTCTCAACCGTTATAGCTATGTCATAGGTGACAGGCAACACATGTCCTCCCATGGACTGTATCATAATAGCAATGTCACTGTTTAATGCTTTCAAATAATAGAGGAAAGCATACCTTGGATTTGGCCTTGCCAAAATGGGGATTTTATTCCATGTCTTCTGAAACTGAGTGTTGAAATCTTGCATGAATTCATGTGGAGCTCTTTTCATAGTGGTCAACTGCTCAGCAAGTGAAAGGTGGTCGCTCTTCTCCCCAAATATATTCATTAAGAGGGTACCCAATTCTTTCCAAGAATTGACTGAATTCATGGGTAAAGTCCCATACCAGTCCAGAACCTTACCCTTGAAAGACAATGCTAGCAATCTGATTGCAATGTTTTCCTCAGTGACATTATGAACATTGCAGAGGTGAGCAATATTTTTGATGTATTCGATAGCAGTAATGGGCCCTTCTCCATTAAAGGGAGGCACAATTTTAAGGACTACTCCTATAATTGGGTCATAATGTAGGAGATTCAAAGGACTCTGACCATGAAAGGCCATAAAAGGTAAAGCCATGGCTATGGCAGGATTTAATCAGGGCCTTCTTGCATGGGTGTATCTTATAGTAGGTCTAGGAAGGTGATTTGCTAAATAAGGATGAGTTTTTTCAAACCTCAGTGGATTTTTTGAGTTCAAGGGAAATTCCATGAATTCAAAAGGGACACCCTTAGCAATAGAACATGTGGTGATTTTAGGCACAGGAGGTTAGACTAGTCTTTAACCAGAGGGACTGATGTTCCCCAGTGGAGTCACTAGATACTAAAAATGGTTTATTTTGTTGTAATAGGACCAGCATCAATCCTAAAACTTTGTTGAGTGTTAAAACTTGGTCCCACCAGGTGTGCCAAAAAAATTTGATGATGTGGATTGCACCCTTGATAGGAGGCTGAGCTCTTATCTTCCACACATCACAATGGAAACTCCTCTCTTGCTTGTGGGTCTGGCAAAACTGAGAGGAGAGTCTCTAGATAAGGTTTAGCTCCCTTTGATGCATCTGATTTATTTTAGTAAGTTTCTAATACACACACACACACACACACACACACACACACACACACACACACACACACACACATAATGGGGGGGTGAAAAGAGAGAAGGATTACTAAAAAATAGAACCTAACCTAAGAGGTTGGTGCACCAAACAAGTTTGATCTACTCATACTCACACTCTGAACCATAAGAACACATACATACACTTTAACTGGTAAAAGGACTAGGCTACAGGGAGCTTGACAGGGAGGCTTTAATGGAAACACATAGAAAAAGAACTTACCATAGGTGCTGTGGGAAAATCACACTATCTAGTGACTTCCTTCTACCTCTATGCTCTATTTATAGCTCTTCTTGTCACCTATAGGAATGGCACTTTGTATATATCAAGTGTGTTGGTATCAAGCCTGTGAAAGCATTAAGAAAGAAATGACTAAACACAAGTTTAACACTCAGACACACTTCGAGATATATCCAACCAGAATAGAGGTAAAAAATGTGTATTCTATTAATTCCAAGTGAAAATTGGCAGGGATTCACCTTACAACATGAGAGATATCCTTCTCAAAATGAGAAGTTTTCAATATATAGAGGAAGAAAGAGGCCTTTTGGTGCCCTTTTACAAATGGCCCATGTGCATTCTAAGCATTGGGAAGAGGAAGCTTTTTGATAGATAATGTTGTGTTAGCTCTTATTTTGATTTTATGCATTTAAGATATATTAAACATCATATGTGAAATTATGGGCCACGTTGTTTGTCTGTAAACAAGATCGCTCCTTCAAGGCATTTATGCAGTTTATCTGTTCATCAATGCAAAGTGAAGAAAAATGGGTCACACCATTCACTATTTGTGCCTCTTGATGACAAATTGGCAGATAATGTGTCAACCACTAGATTAACTCCTTGAGTCAACACCTTCCTTTTCCACTTGGATTATTTTGTCTATTTCTAGACTTGGCTCTTTTACCTCTTCCTGGCTTTGTCTTTTCTGGCTCCTTCATCCTTTTGGGGCTATCTTTTACTAATTATTCGGCTCCCTCTTTGATAATTTATTCCTTCAAGATTTAAGCCTTTGAATTCCTTCAAGTCTATGCCTTTTATTTAAATACCATCAGCTATTTCATTGCCGTAAAGTTGACATTCGTGCGCCCGTCACCATTTGGTTGATTCCTTCAAATTTTTCTTTGATCCCTTTGTAAGTGTTCTCTACCCTCCACAAGGTAACTTGTCCTTTAGGCTTTGGGAGACTCCGTTGAACCTTCTAATTGAACTAATTGATTGAACCAACAATTGGTTCAATGCTTCAACGGTTTAATGGTTCAATACTGTGTTCTACTCATTCATTTGACCGCTTGAACCAACCATTTTGAACCAACTGATTGAACCCTTTGATTGAACTAAATAATTGAACCAAGTGCTTGAACCAATAATGGTTTAATAGTTCAATAGTTTAATGGTTCAATATTTCCAATTTCAAAGTGATTAAACCAAGTGCTTGAACCAAGTGCTTGAACCAATCACTTGAACCAATAATGGTTCAATAGTTTAATGGTTCAATATTTTCAAGTTCAAAGTGATTGAACCAAGAAATTGAACCAAACCTTTGATCTAAGTTGTTGAACCAAGCTGATGAACCAAGCTATTGAACCAAGCTGTTGAACCAAGCCGATGAACCAAACCTTTGAACCAAGCCATTGAACCAAGCCATTGAACCAAGTCATTGAAACAAACGTTTGAACCAAGATATTGAACCAAGCTGATGAACTAAGCCATTAAACCAAGCCTTTAAACCAAACCTTTGAACCAAGCTGTTGAACCAAGCCAATGAACCAAACCTTTGAACCAAGCCATTGAACCAAGTTGTTGAAACAAGCCATTGAACCAAGCTGATGAACCAAGCCTTTGAACCAAGCCATTAAACCAAGTTGATAAGACAAGCTATTAAACCAAGTTGTTAAACCAAGCTGATGAACCAAACCTTTGAACCAAGCCGATGATCCAAGCCTTTGAACCAACAATGGTTCAAAGTTCAAGTTCAAAGTTCTTGGAAAGCTCATGGCATTGGAACCCAAAGTTGAACCATTGAACTGGTTCCTCCTTTTGGTGAAAGACTTGTGCAAAAAATCAAATTTGAAAATGGCTCAGAACAGCAAGGGAAGGGGACCGATTTTGGCCTGCAGGGCCAAAATGGTTAACACCTCCCATCAAAAAGAGTTGGTTAGTATCTATCATGTTACAAGTAACATGATGACCAAGTCAACACTCATGGGGATATGATACATATCCATAATACCTCTAAATCCTAAGGAAGCTAATTATACATAGTCATTATTTGATAATATCTCTATCAAGGCTGGAAACCATGTTGCATCCACTAGGTGATAAAATCTTTGTCATCTTTGAAAAACACTAAACAACATAGAATGTATTAGATCTCAATATAAAAGTCAAAATAATACATTCTAAAAATATATAATTTCAAAAATTAACTACATCAATCTGCTCTTGCTATTTTCTCACCATTTTCCTACATAGTCAACCATTTTTATACTAAGTCAACCCTATTACCTAACATAGTCGACCACTTTTATACTAAGTCAACCCTATCCACTTACATAGTTATCCACTTTATACTAAGTCAACTAGGTCACTTTACATAGTCAACCACTTTTATAATAAGATGACCCTATTACCCATTTCTACAAACTAAATCAGTTCTCTCATATGTAGTTAACCCATTCTTACCAATTATGTTGAACACCTTCTTGCAATACCAAATTGGCCTAAATGTACTAAGTTGACCACTTCAATATTCTAATTAGATCAGTCCTCTACTACTAAATTGGCCATCTGCTATGAAATCAAACACTTTCACCACCCTTTTCCTTTTTAAATGAGTCAATTGGGTTGACTCTATTTAAAAAGGGTGGTAACTTTTCTACTATTTACCATAAATGCCTTACGTATCTATTGCTCCTACCACTTCCTTCCCATTGACCTGCTTAATTCCTACTCTACCTAAAAATTTATTAGGGCTAATTTCACAATATGGTTTTCCCCTAATATCTATTTTTTCACAACTAACTTAATTTTCAACAAAAACCACCAAAAATTTAAATTCAATGCATCACCTACTTGCATTGTAGCCACTACTATCACTAGGCATCCTATAGCTCACACCTATCATCTCCTCACCATAATCACTCTCTGGGATCCTCTAGGTCTCTTAAAGCTCTATTTTCTTAGAATATAAAAATTACAAATGAATTAATTTTTACCTTATTTATATTTACTATTCAAAATTATTTACCTCTTAATTATCTACCACTAGATTCTAAATTGTGCTCATAACTTTATTTCTACTAGCTCTTTTTTAAAACCAAAAGATGTTCTAGAATCCTAACCTTAGAGAGAATTTTTATACATACCATATGTATTTTTGTAAAAAAATTTGAATTTTACTTTATTTTATAGGTTCACTTACTATTCCCTACATTGGATGCCTCTCCATCTCTATCACATCATTTCTATTCTACGACACTAATGTAAGTAAAGGTATGCATTTTTCAATTCTTTCCTTTTAATTATTTTATTTGATCTACACTATAAATTATTTAGCTTAACATTGTGTGTTTCTATGTTCTTTTCTCAAAGCACCATTTTATGTTATAACTACATGACATGTGATGATCTTTGAGTGGGGCATATGTATACACAGTATTTTTAAAATTTATCAATTACTAATGCTTTTTCTCTTGTAGGAACCCATCAAATCTCAACCTATTTGAGTGCACACCTTAAAGTGTTAGGACATATAATGCTGAATTATATCCTCAAAATTATAATGAGAGGAACTATGTAAAACAAAAATAAACAAATTGCATAATAAATCAAACCATGCAAAAAGGAGACACCAATATTAACATGGTTCACCTAATGGGATACATCTATGGAGAAATTATTTAGATATTATATCAAAATAACACTTGGAGAATTAATCCTATGACAACACCCTATCACACTTCTCTCTCCTTTCTCTCCTTTCCTTCCACTTGCACAAATATAAGCTACAACCATAGCTTACAAACACATATTTCAACCAAGCTTCCAATAAGCTAAAACTAATCTTGTCCAATACTTCAGAATTCTTCACTCCTTCCAATTTCATAATGTAACAAAAAAGCTTACTCCTAAGCTCCCAACCAAGCTTGACACAAGCTCTCTGCCAAGATTGCAACCAAATAATTCAACAAGCCTTCTCACCTTGCACATATGTAAGTTGACTCCAAGCTTACCACAAGATTTATACCAAGATTACAAACTAATACATCACAAGACTTCAAGTCCTTTATAAGGCTTACAAAGAGCATGGAATTCAAGAATCACATTTGAACTTCTTTATATATCATACAATACAAAGAGACATATATACATTTATAGAATTTACATAATGAGAGATTAAATGAGAGAGAGAACAAGGGAGGAAGAAAATTTCATCCCATGTTACATGTGGTAACACTATTGATGAATAGTTAAAGTGGGAGTATATTTACAAGGTCCTCCTTCCAAAGAGCATCTCATGATGCAATGTGGACCTCTTCCATGTGAACTTAAGTGTCATGCCCCACTCTCCCATGTGTAAGTTAAAGGGTCAAAATATATCCCAATCAATGTTTGACTTCCAACATATAAGCCCCATAATCACATGCCTAAAGAGAGTGATTAGATCCTCTTTACTTGTTTTCCAAATGAACCCATAAGTTAAGGGTCAAGGATGGTGCCCCACATGATCCCCACATATGATCTCAAAAGGTAAACCCATGTTCTCAAAAGATAAATGTGCCCCATTTCTCTCTCCTACCTTTCTAAAAATGAAAGATACATTGTGGGCCATGCCACATCACCTAGGATCCATTTCACCTACCCAGACACCATTACCACTTCATCCATGAATAGTGACTTCACACTTAACAATTATCCCACTTGAATTCATATACACAACAATATATTATCTTCATCTACTTCATCCACCTCAAGTACACCTATTAATAATTCTTGGGAAGTTATCATCCTACTTAGTGCATCACTGCACCTATTGAGTTTTCAAGCCCACAATTGAGATGCATCCTTCACTACCACAAATACCAACATATGGCCTTCACCTTCCATAAAACCTTAGGTCACTTATTGTGAATTAATTATCACTTTCACATAGCACCTACTATGCCTCTATACATATATGTTGCTCCATCCACTACATAATTTCCTCACTCCTATCTTCATCCATGAAGATCCACTGAAGTTGAACAAAAATTCAAATTCACCCATCCAATCACCTTAGTATGCATCTTCAGCTTGAATTTCTCTCCATAGAACTTATATTCATTTGATTTATTATCCTCTATCATAGCTCTCACTCAAGCACCAAATCCTATAATTCTTATAATTTACATGTCAAAACACACAACCTTTGCTCTAATACCAAAGATTAGATTTTCAACCAAAAGCTATGATACCAATTGTTAGGAAAAACAAACATTCCTACATGTGCAAGTAAATCAAATTGTGTAAATGAAATAAAGATACAATAAAACAAAAAATAATAGAAAATATATTACACAATATATATGTAAAAACCCTTTCAAAACAATTAAGGGAAAAACCACAAGGCAAAGGAAACATTTAAACTTCATATTCCATCAACAAATCTCTCTTCTACACATCTCCTCTCAACAACTCCTTTTCAATGCATAAAATCACTTAGGTGAGTAAATCTTACAACTAAGCCTTCCATAATCTAACTTCCAATCTGAAACATGAAGTTCTTATAACACTAATATCCATATCATCCAAGGGATCTCAAATATCATCTGCTTATATCTCCATGAGCTGAGTAACAAGACTCTAAGATCCATCTTCAAGGATCCATTCCATGCACCTAGGTGAGCCAAGAATAATATCCTTTCAAGATCTAACCTCTAACCTTGCATATGATGCTTAAAACCTAATCATATAGGTGAGTTAGTCATACAAGACTTTATAACTCCAACCTCTTATCATGCGAGTACAAGCTTTTAATAACCCTAACACGATCCATTAACTGGATTGATCCACCAAGGGATCCCCAAATGGGATAGTAATTACAAAGGAGAACATCATACTTTACAACATTTTATAATTTGAAAAAGAGAGATGAGAGATAAAATGTGGCACCATATTCCACATGGGCTCAATAGTAAACATTATAGCCTCACATACACCCATGTGCATAAGTCACAAGGCATCCCTTGTGCCTTGGATAAAAATGTGCCCCACTTGAGTGATGGATAATGATAAAATCGTAAAGATGATTGTCTCCATGTGCAAATTCAACAAAGTAGGTCCACTACTTTATACAAGATCAAGTAAGTCCATGTGATTCATATAAATACACCCCACTCACCCAAGTGAGGGAAATAAATAAAAGGAATCATCTTATTTCCTTCCCATGTGCACAAAATGGAATCCAATATCCTTTTTAACTTCTTCACATGTGAATCATGGGACTTGTTGACCAAATTTGACTTTTAGGTCAAATTGGGACCCTTATAGGTAAAAAAATAACTTTTAGGTGTTTTAAAGGTATAATAAATATTTCACAAGGTCTTTTATATAGTAATTAATGTTATACTAGCCTTGGTCCTTAGTCATTTTAGTCTTTTTAGTCATTGAGTCATTTTAAGGTAAAAAAGGGAATTTAATGAGTTGTATAGATTCCTTGGGAAGTTTGAAGGTTCTAAAAGGTTATGTCACATGCCATGTGTCCTCATATGTCTCAATCAACTATTGATAACTGAAAGTGGTAGGTGTTTTAGAAGAAAGAGCAATTTTCTTGGTAAAAAGGTGAGTTTGGCACTTGTACAACCCATGGGGAAGTGTGCCACATGAGAGAAGATCATATAATGTCCTTTTATCTTCCTAAATCTTAGTCCCATGTTTTAAATGCTCTAGAAGTGCATTTTTATCCCAAAACCATTCTGCTCCTTTTTCACCCTTATTGGCAAGCAAAAGCAATCTTCAAGTTTGTACTTGGTATGGTCAGTAATGGAGGCTTTAATAAAAATTATCTTGGGGTGTATTATACACTCATTCAACTTCCATTTGATGTTTTGTTATAGATTAATGGTGGTTTGAGCTTTATAAACTATCCCTAAGAAGTTGACCTTTCTAGTTTGCTTACTAATTTATGCACCCTATAGGTTTTGCCTTGGTTTGATTAAGTCTATAAAAAATATATATTAGAATTGATACTAGAGGTATTTTAATCTCCTCCCACATTTTATCAATCCTTTATTTCAAGTTTGGAGTTGATTTGAAGAGCCAATTACCTCAAGTTTGTAGACTAGTCCCATTCTATGTTGTTAACAGGTTTCCACTATTTATAGTACCTCATGCTTTGGTAAATGTTTTAGAAGGTGAGGATAGGTTCATTATAATTTTTTAAAGGTCCTATAAATCCCTTAATCTTTCAATATTATCCTCCAAATTAACATTATCCTTGAAGTTGTTGTCACAACCACATATACAACCATTCTACCTTATAATTGTTGTACACAGTCATCTAAGTGCCATGAAAGAAGGGTCCAAACATTGAAATGGAGTATGAGATATTGTTTAATACTTTGAAACATATACATGTGTCCTTATAACACCATTAATTGTCATTATTTAGTTATCAAACTATATCCTTTGAGTGTATTGACTATTTTATATTTGCTCCTCATAAACAACTCAGAATGCTCATCTACAGGTGGTGTCCTCATGAAATTGATCATGTTAATAAGGAGTTTATGAGATTATAAAGGTTATATTATATGAATTCAATAAATTTTTAATTATTAAGGATCTAAAAAATCTTTTAGACCTCACAAGCCATATATTCTGCTAACTCATTCTCCCTTACTACCTGTACAGTGAAATACACACCTACAGGTGGCCTAATAGAGGGATATGATGTCATAATGGAGTATGAAAACATGAATTTAATCTATTATTAAGACCCCAAAATGTTTAAATTTAATTATAATTCATATGTTACATGTTAATAGGATAAATTAGAGTCAAACTATGTGAGAGACAATGGACTATGTTTAGGACTATTTTCCTAAAAAGTGCAAAATAGAGCACCTAATGGTTTTGTTGGTGTCATATGAGGGAGTGTAAAAAATTCCTAGAGCATATAATTGAGAATAATTTGTAGTCTCAAGTATGAATAGTGACTCTACCAAGTTTGAAAGGCAAACAACTAAGGAAAGGTAGTAGTTGAAGGTCCTAAAGTTGTCAACAAAGGCGCTAAATTCCTCCATTAACATCTATAGTTATGAGTCCTAAAGAGCCTCTTCTTCACCTAAGGTTTAAATTAGTCCTTGACACCATAGTGAAATATTCCTAAATTATTGAGAGGGAATAATTTTTACCTAAAATATCATCAAGGGGTTTAAGTGGTGATGTTCTAGGGTTAAACATGCATCTATAGGTGTTTCAACATTCAAGTATTCATCTACAATAGGTATGCAGATAGTGGCTAAAGCATATTATCTATGTGATGTTTTAGTCCATTCATAGTGAATACAAGTATGAATAAGTTTTTGGTGAAGGTTAATCTTCAAATATAGTCTCCAAACATCATGACCAAGGGATAAGTATACTTATAGATGTCTTAAACTTTGAAGCATGCACCTACAACCAATTGTGTGACTCTAGGGGAACATTGAGATGAGAAATGTGCCTAAGTGATGATCTAAGGTCACACAAGGTGAAAAATGGGTCTAAAACATGAACTAATGATCTTATAGGATATAAATAAATCCTATGTACTATATCCAAAGATAAATCATGAAAAAGACCTATAATAGTGGTACCTTGAGTAGGACACAATTAAAGTTTGTATACATAGTCTTGAGAGTTCAAGTTGTGGATGTTTCATGTAACATTTCACTTAAAGTTCTAAATAAAGAGAGAAAAAAAATCAATATGATTTTTGGTAGGAATACCTATTTATTTATGCATGAATTGAATTAGAATATTGTGAGAGCTTATCTTTGGCTTGGGAGGATGACCTATAGATAAGAAAGCACTAAAAAAACTTGTTTGTTAGATAGATAGTTGGGTAGATTGCCTAGAAATAGCTAGATCCTAAAAGTGAGAGATTCCTTAGGAGATATCAATCCACACATTTCAAGAAATCAATTTGATAAAGTGAAAATAAGGTACTTGCATAAATCATAAAAAGGTATTAAAATCAAATACAAGAAAGCTTGTTAGAAAGATAAACTAGAAATAATATAATTAGTGATAAACTAATTAATACTAATGCTCATAGGTTAGTGTATGGCTCAAAAAATTAGAAAGGGGCCTATGAATAGATAGGGACATAGAAAAGTGAATTTGGTTGTGTGTAAGAGGGTCAAATTAGCTTTCTAGTTTTTGGTACCATAAGTGACCATCACCAGTCAAGGGTAATCATCACTGGTCAGGTGACCATCACCAGTTGAGGGTAATCATCATCAGTTAGGTAACCATCATCATTTGCCTATCAATGAATCTAGAAGTGAAACTAAGGTTTGGGTTTGCTAATAAACAATATCTAGAAAGTGGATTTTGGGAGAAATCTTAGGTTTAGAATAAAAACTTGGTAAAAGAATACAAGAAAATGAATACTTGTCTTACTAGATATTAGTTTGTGGGTGGTTTATGTGGATTTCCCTATTGGTGGAATATAGGTTGATTCTGATAGTGTAATGGTACTTAAGAACTTAGTGGAAGGTCAATATCAAGTAAGCTCCTTATGTGATGGTTGATAGCACTTGATAATGTGGATTAACCTACAAAAAGAGATTCTAGATACAAATATCTCTTGATAACAATTGCAGATGGTTTGACCTCCCAAGCCTCTCTATCTTATAGGCATAAGTAAGAGGTGGAAGTGGTTGGTTAAAATTGACTTGAAGAAGGCTTATAAATATAAGTCATCCATGCAAAGGGCTCATAACTAGATTTAGACTACCACATTTAGAAAAATAAGGTGGTGGTTTGTATGTAGGTTGCATGTTGAGTCTAGGCTATCCAACCTGACCATCATTGGTTAGGGTGACTATCACTGATTGAGGACTGAGGAAAAAGATAGGTTAAAATGGGTAAAAAGGTTAGTTAAGCTAGGAAAGTGACTAACTTGACTCTAGATTAGGAAAGTAGGTTAGGCTAGGTAGGTTTTTTGAACTTATAGGTGTAGGTAACAGAGGTTAAAGAGAAACCAAAGGTATTGCGATGACTAGGATAGTGTGGGTGGTTTTCTAGTGTCTATAGTTTCCCCCTTTTTGTTATGTGGCTTGCATGAATGAATAGTAAAATAAAAATAGAGACTGGCTCTAGATTTGCTTGCCTTGAGATTAGGAGGAAGTGTTCCCCCTCAAACTAGGAGATGGTGAGTTGAAACATAGGTGGGTATGGGTTTGATAATAGGTAGATGGTAGGTTATGAGGTAGGTGGAAAAAATAAGGGTTGGACACATGAGAAGAAAAATTATGCAAAAAAAATAGAAAAATGGTGTGATAGTTGAGATCACACAAAAGACTAAAATTGTCAACATTGGTAAAAATTAAGGGTCAATGTTAAGGAGAACAATTGGCAAGTGAATCATGTGACCGTGTAAAGGCATGACAGCTAGGAAAACTCATAAGTGCAAGTATCTTAAGTGATTATTGTGTATATAGTGGGTATCTAAGGTAGGAAGTTCTCCCAAGGAAAATACAAATGGGTCAAGTGTCATGGGTATTCAAGGTAAGAAGTTCTCCCATTGAGACACAAGTGGGTCGATATGTGTGAGGTGATGTAAAATACAAAAAAGGTCAATATGTCAATGTTGTCACTGTGGTCAAAGGACTAAGTAAAAATTGTCATAAACTTGTGTGTTAAATAGGCCAAAATATACCAACAACAAGGTGATGAGGTTGTTGGGTTGGTGGTCATGGTCAAGCTAACTCCATGTGCACTAGGCACATGGACGTTACCTACATAGTTACATGGATGTAATATCTAATAAAACTATAGGCCAAATGTAGTTCTTCCCATGTGGGAAAGATATGTTTGAGCAACTAGGTTGGTATTGGTAGGTGCTTAAAAGGTAAGGTGGGGATCCTGACTAGTGATAGTTAGGGGAATGCCCCAATGCTTATCACCTTGACTAGTAATGGTCAAGGTAAAACCATAAAATCCAGTAGGGTAAAAGTAAAAAGTGAGTGTCATTTTTACTCATTTAAAATTTTGTGCTTTTACTCTGGTGAATTGTGGTGATTTTTACATGTGGTGGGCTGAGGGTTGTTGAGGTAGAAATAAGCTAGTGGTGTACTTGCTAAGTGAAGATCGTGAGGATAGATGTAGGTTGAGGATGTGGTGGAGTGGTTAGATGATGCCTATGACCACAATAGTGATCCTATAATAAGGTAAGGGATGTGTTTGAATTGCTAGTTAGGGTAGGTTTTAAGATTGTTTAGGTATTGTGCTATTTTAGGCTTGCTATGGAAATCATAGGTGGGGTTTTGGGTGGGGTTTGTTTAAGAATAAAATTTGAGAAAATCAGGTTTAGGGAAGATTTTAATTTGTAAATGGGATTAGGGGTGGGTTATGGGAACATATGTTAGTGCATATTAAGTTTTTTAGAATGTTTAGATGCTTGTTTTGGTGAAAGTAATAGGTAAAAGGTTTGATTCTCCATTGCTATGGTAGAGATAGTGACAAATGATGGTTTAACTTGACTATCACTAATTGACCCTAAGGGGATAACTATCCCTAGATGAATGATGATGGTTAAGGAACTATCGGCGGTTGAGGGTATGGGTATAGGATTTTTAAATGCTAGAATGTGTGAGGTAGTTTTTGTATTATGTTTCTTAGTTAGAGGTATAAAAAGTTGTGTTTGTGGGGAATGGGTTAGATTGGTAGTTTGTTATGGATTTGATTTGTTAGGGTAGGTAGGTAGTTGGGCTAGGGGGATGGGGTAAGATGAAAATGGGGTAGGGTAAGGGTGGGTCAAAATTTAGTACTTAGTGTTAGGTTGAACACTAAAATATAGTTTTGTGTACTATGATTGTAGGATAGAGAGTAGATTAGGTTGAAAGATTAGGTACTGATACTCTTTGCCAAGGTTTAAGATGCCATGACTATATAGGAGTGGTGGCACATGGAAGATGTGGGATTAGGTGTGATGTGACATTATCAACATCTACCATGAGACCTTATGATTAATGTCATGCTTATCAAGAGATGGGACCCCATGATGAACACATTTTGGCTATCGACTGGAGAGATCACCATCCTACTAGAGGATGTGCATAGGATCACATGTCTACTCATTTTAGGAGAGGTAGTATATTAGATAGAGGGTGAGGAGGTAGATGACTTGATGGAGCTGATCTATGGTGATGATCATACTTAAGCATGGTACCATATAGGTGGGTTAAGTTATGGCCTATTATACCAGATGGCTTCAATAGATAAATTCCTGATCATGATGAGATGATGGTGTTGATAGCCTTTGTGTTACTTGACTTAGTCTAGGGGTAGTTTCTTATGTCTTTATTAGGTGTGATAGTTGAGATGTTATTGGGAAGGATTGTATTCAAATAGGCCCCAGTCTTATTAGTATGGATATAATGAGAGTTTTAGGGTTTTAGACACCACAAGCAGTATGGGATTAGTGCCAGCTTTGTTCTTCACTGTTAGGCCTTTGAGTACATTATAGTAATGAGACCCTTAGGATTGATAATAGAGGGTTATCTCTTGGTGGATTATATAATGGATTTTATGATGGAGGAGAGGTAGAGCTATGACAAGGGTAGGCAAAGGATCCAAATACATTGAGTGGTTTTGAGGGATATTAAATGGCCTAGTAGTTGGGGATGTGATATGGAGGCCCTACTTTAGGTGGCCATAGTGGATAGGGCTCAGATATCACACCTTAGGTATATAGATCTAGTGGTGGATATACGGCCATAGGTAGGGTGAGGATAAGCTTCTCACATTTAATCATGTGTAGAGATAGTTTAGGCTTGTTTAGGGGATCCTACTTGATTTCCCTAGGTATAAGAGAGAGGAGCTAGAGTTTATGTTACCCACACCCTAGCCATAAGAGGTTGTGCCTAATTTTGAGGAGTTACCAGTGAGGGATCCTATTGATGATGTAAGCATTGATGATAGTTATTCAGCTTAGTACCAGGGTAGGTATGCTATGATAGACTTTAGATGGGGTGATGGGGTCTAGTAGCTCATGGATGTAGATCTAACCTAGGCACAAGTTCAAGTTATTGGTTTACATGGATAGGTGGTTGCATTATAGGGATAGGTATCGTTACTATAGGGATATGTGGTTACCTTGCAGGGGTAGGTGTAGTCATTGATAGTTAAGAGAGACCAGGCACAGGCTTCTATTGCCATGGGTATAGGTGAGTGGGATTTCATGAGGGCATCTCTTGAAGGGATAGGGGAAACTACAAGAATAGTTGATTTAGTGCCTAGAGCATGCTACTTAGCCATTGTATGGGAGCTTAGATATTATGAGTCCATGGTGCTATATCAATTGCCTTAGGCCATGAGATATGTACAATATATAACTAGTTTGGCCAGTGGGGAAACAACAGTTACTCCAGGCTAGTGGGCAACCATGGTTGGATAGGTAAGGGATTTAAGGGGCCACCACTAGGTACAATTATAGGTGTAGGACCAGATGGACCAGTGGTAGTGGTACAAGGTCAACTAGGGCTGGTGGGGGCCCATGATTATGCTTGAATATGTGATTTTGGTAAATTATTTTGATACCAACCTACATGCCAATATAGAAAGATGTATATTTTGTTGAGAGAGAGTTTAATACATTGCTACATGTATTATTTTTTATTATTCGATGTATATGATGTATGACATTTGATGATTTATATATGATGGATGTCTATAATTTATGTGATTCTCATGTTTGTTATTTATGGTCATGGATGCTCATGGTTATGGTTATTTAATTCAGTAGTTTAGGCATGTAATGTTTAGAGAGTTGAATTATTATGTTTTAATTTTTCTCATTGTTATGATAGGATATGTTATGGATGGATACATGTTATGGCTCATGTTTATGGTTATATGGATTGAATGGTGAATGGTATATGTTATGATGTTTTGCTCATTGATTTGGTTTATGGTGTAAGAACATGTTTAGAGGCTTACATGATGTGATGGATAGGTTAATGTATATGGTTGGTTATTATATGTTTACATTATGCTTGGCTATTGATATATAGATGTTGTTCTTCTTGTTAATATTTTTTGTGATGTTTATGCTTTTGGTATGATGTTTTTTCTTTATGCTAGTAGAAGTAGGACTACATAAACTAATACAAGATGAGAAAAGGAACAAAATCCCTTTTTGAGTGGTAAGGACTGATGTAAAACCTAGAAATTGGATTGGCTTAGTGAAAATAATCTTTTTGGATGCTTCACATTACCATGCATAGGTTGATAAATAGGTATCTCAATCATATTATGTCAATTAAGCTCATAGTCCCATGTATATGATATATGGAGGGATAGTGGGTGAAATTGGAACCATTAGTGAGGCTAGTATGCCTTTTATATAGGTGTCCAAATAGGTAGTATAAACAAGCCTATGTCCATATATAAAGTGTAGATTGATCGATGTGGGAAGTCTACCAAAGCGCTGATTATGGCTTGCCAAATTTATTGATATTTATGAGAGCCAATTATAGCTTCAAAAAAAATTTGCTTTTGCCTTTTGATTTTGATAATTGATTTTGCTTGAGGGTTGGGGAAGCTAATCGATGCAAGAAGCTTCCAATAAATTACTAGCTTTTACTAATGCTTTATCTAGCCATCCTTTAGGGGAGTGGTCTAAATTTATATGGTTAGTTCAAATGCTTTTTATAGTTGTCCTTCAAGGGAGCAGTCTACCTTATATTTGGCAATTTTAGATGATTTTCAATAACTATCCTTCAAGGGAGTAGTTTGTGAATGCTAACAATGACCCATAGTTTATTTTTGCTATTTATATTGTTTTTTAATTTTATTTGACATAGAATTGCCCATACATGCTCAATGGATTAACTTTATGAAGGCAAAACTAAGCTAACATGGGGGTCCCATAGGTGAAAAGGAGGTATAGGTAACAATGATAATAGGAACCTATCTCAAAGAGATGGGAATTAATATGAGAATTATGCCATGGATAAAGCCATGGTATCTATATTTCAAGATTAGGCTATAATTGTGATGAATAATCAAATGATTCAATTATAGTCAGTTGCCCCTAAAAAGAGGGAAATGAATGTGGTTGCAAGGGATGAGCTTAAATTAGATAAATGAGTATTGGTGATCCCTACTTAATAATAAAAGGGACATAGATGCAAAGCATTGAGAGGCTTAAGTTTTATTTTACCTTCGAGAGAGGATAAATGATAAGATCCTAATCCATAATTATGGGTAATGATGTAGGGTCCAAGCTAATTGAAAGTAAATTTACCCTTTTTCTTTTCTCCATATTGGTGACATGTTGGTTTTCCTTGAGGACAAGATCTCTAATGTTGAATTCTTGAACTTTTAGGTGTTTATTATAGGCTCACTTAATTCATTCTTGATAGACATGAAGATGGGAAAGAGTGGTTAAATGATGCTTGTCAAGTAGCTCAAGTTAGGCTAAATGTTCTTGATAGTAAACATATTCAAAAATGAGGTTGCACAAAGATATGTGAAGAAAAGGTATTTAGATTTCAAGAGGCAAGATAGCCTTAACTCCAAAGATGAGAGAAAAGGGTGTAGCACCAATAGGGTTTTAGATGCTAGTACAATATTCCCATTGGGTGAAGGGGATGTGCAAGTGCCAACCTTGACCTAAGGCATTGACCATTTTGGTAAGTATGATGCTAAGGGTTTTGTTAGAGGCTTTGGCTTGTCCATTTACTTATGGGTGATAAGGTGATAAAAATCTAAGTTTAATACCAAATACATCACAAAGGCCCTGGACTTGTTTGTTTTTGAAGGATTTTTCATTGTCAGTGATGATCTTATGGGGAACACCAAAATGATAGATGATATAGTGGGTGATAAATTTGACAATATTTTTAGCTTTTGTCAAGACAAGGGGAATAAATTCCACCCATTTGGTAAAATATTCAATTGTGATAATGATAAAATGATGTAATTATGAAGAGTAGGGGTTTATTTCATTGATAAGGTCTAGACCCCATTGTGAAAATGGCTAAAAGTATACAAAAACATGAAGAATATTGTTAGGTGCATGATGTAAATTAGCATGTTGTTGACACTTGACACACTTTTTCACATAATCATAATAGTCTTGGTTAAGGGTGGGCTAGTAACAATCTAGGCAGAGGATGTGCTTAGCCATAGTGAATCCACTAAAGTGGCCCCCATATCTACCCTCATGTGTCTCCTTGATAATGTGAGAGGCTTTTGGGCTATGGAGGCAACAGAATAGGAGGCCATCCAATCCTAATTTATAGAGGGTTATTCACATAATGGTATAATGAGAGGTGCTTTAAATAAATGCTCGATGGGCATTCCTAGAGAGGCTCGAGGGGACTATGCCAAGGTGAATGTTGTCAAAGGTTTGTTGATACTAGAGGTCAGGTAGAATCTCTTCCACACTAAAGATGGTTGGAATGTCTCACTTGGTATTAGAAGGTTTGGTGAGGTAGTGAACAATAACCAAAAGCTTAGAGTTTAAAGGTGCTGATGGGATCTGAGAGGCAAGAGAAGCCATGGTATTAAGAAATTTATTAGTAGACCAAGGGGTAGTTTGGATATGGTAGTGTTCAAATGATGCTAAGAGTTTTTTGACTAGTTGTCAATACAATTGTATCATTTCATTCTTACACTGGTAAATGCCATTAACTTGGTTGACTACCAATTTTGAGTCACCAAAGATATTGATAATTCTAACTCCAAAGGCTAAGGCAATTTGGATACTTATTGTTAGGGCTTCATACTCAGCCACATTATTTTTGTATTTGAAGTCAAGTTTAAAGGATAAAATAATTGGTTCATTAATAAGGGGGACAAGGATGATACTAGCTCCCCCACCATGCTAACATTTGGAACCATAAAAAAACATGGTTACCTGATTGGTGAAATATGCTTGAGATAAGCTTGTGATAGACTCATCTAGGAACTCTAGGGGGGAGGTTAATTATTTGTTAGGGGTGCCTCAACTAGTTATTTGACAATTACTTGTCCCTTGATTGATTTCCATTAGAGGAACTCAAGGTCAAACTCAGCTAAAAGCATGAGCCACTTAACCATATGCCAGTTTTGGTATGGTTTAGAGTGCATGTATTTGAGGGGGTCAGTATTAGTTATGACAAAAAATTTGTGGATAAGAAAGTAGTGGTGAAGTTTGGTGGCCATGAAACCTAGGGCCAAACATAGTTTCTAAGTATGTGTGTACCAAGTCTAGTATTTAATAAGTGTACAACTAATGTAATAGACAATTTTATCCTTGTGTTATTCATCTTGATGGGTAAAGATCACCCCTAAGGAGTGGTCTATGGTAGAGATATAGAGGTAGAAAAGATGGCCATCTTTAAGAGGCATAAGGATAGGTGGAGATAGTAGGTATTATTTGAGTGCATTAAAGGCCTTTTGACAATCAACATTATACTTTAAAGATACATCCTATTTCAAGAGGTGGTGGAAGGGTTAACACTGATTAGAGAGCTAGGAGATGAAGTGATGAATGGATTGAAGTTTCCCCTACAAGATACGAAGTTGTTTAAGGTTGGTTGGAAGTAGCATCTCGAGGATGACTTTGATTTTAGTTGGATCAACTTTGATTCCTTGAAGGGAAATGATGAATCTGAGAAGTTTGCTTGACAAGACCCCAAAAATACAGTTATTGGGATTGAGGCAGACATGATAGTGGATAAGTCACTCAAAGATAATCTTGAGAATGGCTAAATGGTCTTTATGAAGCTTAGACTTCCCAAGAAGGCCATCCACATAATCTTTGATGATTTTATGGATAAGGTCATGGAAAATATAGGTCTTGGCATGTTGGTAGGTTATGCCAGAGTTATTAAGACTAAAGGGCATGAATCTATAACAAAAATTCCCCAATTGGGTGATAAAGGTAGTTTTGTATTGATCTTTAGGGGTAATCAAAATCTGATTATAACCTAAGAATCTGTCCATAAGTGACAACATCTCATGGCCTGTTGTAAGATCAACAAGTTGGTCAATGCTAGGTAGAGGAAATTCATATTTTGGGTAGGTGAGGTTGAGTTCACAAAATTACACATAAATATGTAGTCCCCCTATGGCCTTAGTGATAGGTACGATGTTTGAAACCCATTGGGGATAATCAATGGGTTGAATAAATTTGATAAAAAGAAGGCATTGAAGCTCTTCTTTGACAAGGAAGGCTATACAAGGGTGCATTTGGTGAAGTTTATATTTGATAGGTTTGGCATCAGGTTTGATTACAATGTTGTGGATAGAAATGGATGGGTCAATATTTGGCATGCCAATATATAACTAAGTGAATACAATTCTATGATCTTGGAGGAAGGTAGAGAAGTCTTATAGTTCCTCAGTGGTGAAAGTTTGGTCGAGTTTGATGATATGGGGGTTATTCAGAGTGCCTATGTCAATGTATATGGTAGATTCATTTAACATGGTTGAGATTTATAGAGGTAAAGCTTTATGGATGGAGGAATTTGGTACACCAAGGGAGGTGATAATAACATCATCATCCTAACACTAAACAATGTTAATGATAGGAGAGTCTTCTCCCATGAGTTTAGGATGGATCAAAGGGATAGATATGGGTGCCCCTTCCTTTTGGTAAGCTAGGGGGTTAATGGTAATCATGTTGATGAAAAATATTTAGGTGGGATGATGTTCTCATCCTTACCCATAGGTGGAGGGGAGTTGGTGAGGAAGGGATCTCTTCTTCAAAAATGGTATGGGTAGTTTGTTTGGATTTCTTATTATTAGGTATAATGAAGCTAAGGCCATACTTCTTGTAAGGATTTCAGGTCTTAATCAAGGTTAATATGTGTGGGTTATGCTCATATCATCCCAAACCAAATCCCTTCCAAACACATCTGTGAAGGTATAGTTTGGCAAAGTCTGGGTTGTCCAAATAAGAGAATGTAGAGGTGAATGGTTGAGGTGGAGAGGGAGTGATGGAAACATTAAGTGGCTTGTCAATTTCCCCATAGATAAAGTGGGTTTGATATCTTGGAGGCCCCAAGGGGGTGATGGATCTAATTTTAGGGTCATAACCCAATTAGTGATTGAGTTTCCCATATTATTTGGGAGTGAGGAGGGCATCAAGGGTGATGAGATGGTATTCTCCAAGGGTAAGACATTGGAATGTAGGTTCTAAAGGATTAGTGATGGGTATTTGGTTCATGGGTATATATGAGTTGGTAAAGGCCTCATTGGAAGGGAAAGAAGTAATGACTTCAGCTTCTATGGGTGAGGGGTTAATGGTGGTTATTTGTAATGTTTTGGATGGAGGTAGAAGAACATCATTAGGTTAGTAGGTCATATTACATGCTAAAAAAGGGATAGGGTCAGCTTATCTAGTAACAAATTGACCTTTATGTTCAAACTTGACACAATCATGGAGGGTGGAAGGTACACATCCCATGGCTTGGATCCAAGGTCTCCCTAACAAAACATTATACTATAATTCACCTTCAACCACATAAAAGAGTTTAAGGAGCATGCAAGTTCTTAGCCAAATATGCAAGATGATGGTTCCCAAGGTAGTGGTCATAGTGTCATTATAGAATCTAAGGATGATAGAAGTTATGTACATGACATTGTATAGTAATTTGAGTTACTCATAGGCATGCGAAGAGATGATGTTGATACCATCTCCCCCATCAATCATAATCTCTTTGATTTAGGTTTGGTTGATGTGGGTTGTAATAAAAAGAGGAAGATATAAGTCTTTGAGGTGGATAGAAGGTATCTTTGAGTCCTTAAAGGTAACAAGGGTGGAGAGATAAAGCACACTAATAAATGCCTCTATAGGGTGGGAATCTCTTAGTCTAACCTTAATGGCTTGCATAGCCTCGATCATGGACTGATGATGGTGAGGTGAGGTGGAAATGAGCTCATACAGGCTCATTTTATTAGGGTTTAGTGAAGTTGTTTAAGGATGACCCTCTTGATGGATTTAGAGGGGTTAGTCTTTGAAGTTCCTAAGATGGTGACTTTGGGCTTAGATATAGATTTGGAGGTTTAGATTTGGTTTGGTATAGGATGAGTTGGTGGGTATGTCCATGGAATGGACACTTTGGCCTTCCCTTTATCCTTTCATTACAATATTGTGACCATATTCATAGTATGGATAGAGGGGGAAGGTGTGATGGGGGGTTGGGTAGATTCCTCATCACTTTGAGGTGAGAGTGGGGGATTAGTAATATATTGATAGCCAGTTGTTGGTTTCAATGGTAGAGTAATCGATGGAAGGTCATCTATCAAGAGATCATCCTTGTCATAAATTTGGTGGATAATGGCCTAGAGAGTTTTACAATTCTTTTTGTCATGCCCAAGTGTCTTATGATAGGATCAGGTTTGATGGTTATTATACCAAGTTGGCTTCAAACCATAAGGATCAAAAGGTTTGATGGGAGGTAATGTAAGGTAGGAGGTTTGCACTAACCTTTGAAGAATGGTCGTATAGGATTCTACTAGAAGTAAGAAAGGTATAGGGATCATGGTTTTGGTTGATAAGATGGGTGTGTTGGTGGAAATAGGTTTGGTGAGAGATGGTTTGGGTAAGGTGGTGTTTCTAGTTGATGGTTTTGGTCTATGTATGTTGGTAATTGGGGTGGTTGAGTTTGATAGTTTGACTGGTTGTGATCTGAGAAGGATCGGTGCTTCAAATAATAACTGTGATGGTGTAATTAATGATAGTGGGTGACATATGTTGAAAGGGGTTTTATTTTTAAGCAAAGTGGAAGGTGAGGCCCTAAGATAGAGGGAAAGGTAGAGGGAGGTAGATTCTTAGTCATTTGTCCTTTCAATGTTTTCATCTTTTTGGCTAGTGTGGGTCAAGACTTGGGTATAGGCTTGGGTGAAGTTAAGTCTACTTTCAAGGATGGGTGAACCAAATTTTAAGTAGGGAATGTACCAAGAGTTTTCAAAGGTTTAGTTGGTAAGGTGGTGGATGCTTTGGTTGACTGAGAAGTTGAGGGGTTTTTAGAGGTTTGGATTGGTTTAAGAGGTGGTGGAGAGATGATGGATTGATTAGTTAGTGGCATGCTAGAAGGTTCAAGTTTATTAATGGAGGGAATCCCTAACTATTTCCATAAATTGGTTTTATCCATGTTTTTTTTTAAGGAAAATTCTATTTTTTTTACTAATGTTGAATTTTTTGTGTGTACTAGTCTTAAACTATGGGTAGTGGATGCAATAGATAGATTTGTAGGTTATGGAGGATGGTTGGTAGGTTGATTAATTTCTTGAGGTGAGTAAGGTAGGGTTGGGATAGATATCTCCTCCATTAGAGGTGTTGGTGGATTGACTTCTCCTCTAGGGATGACATCCATATGTATGGCAATTTGTTTAGTACTTGGCAAAGGTGGTGATTTAGGAATGTTGATTTATCTAGATGTACTAGTTGAGGTAGTATGTGATGATTCCAATACTTTTATGAGGGTAGCTAGGGAGAAAGTAACCTCTTTGTTTTGGGTATCCAAAGGAGGGTAAGGTGATGTTATTACCTTGATAAGTGAGGTGGGGGAGGAATGGGTAGATTGGTTGATTATATCCTCATGGATAGGTGTATCATGAATCATGTTGACCATGTGGGAATTATGAGAGCATTAAGCCTATGTGTCCTCAGTTTTGATAGGGGCATGGTTGGGAAAAGGTTTTCTAAAGATCTTAAGAGATTTATTTTGAGGGGCATTGGGATTATCCAACATGAGTTTGCATTTTTTGATAAGACTAAATAATATTTTTGAAAGTATTACATCAACTAACATCATGTCAAATTATACCTGATGAAAACCATAGAGGTCATTCTCATTATACCAAGTAGGTTCTAGATGAGAAGAATCTAAATTTTTGGGAGGTTCGATTATTGGAAGTTGTATAAGGTTATCTTTTTGTAGCTTCTCTAGAATCAAGGTTTAATATTCTCCAAGTGGATTGAATTATTTTTGGTTGCTTTGGTTTAGGTTCCTTACATTTTGATTGAAGGTAATGAGAGAATTTTGTTAGTTGATATTGGGTAGAGGGGTGGTTTTAAGGATGATGGCATTCATGGTTCCCTTGGTCTTGGTTTTGGTATTAGCTTGGTTGCCTGATTTGGAAGAAGAGGTTTCATTGGTCTTGAAGGTATAGTTCTTATTTCATAACTTCAATTTGCCCTCATCTATGGCCTAGTTTTCTAATTTACGTACCATGGTAAATCCTCATCAAAGGTTCTAAATCTTTAGATATGTAGTGTAAAAGATATATGTTTGGTGTAAGCTCAAGAAAAAATTTCTATAAGTTCATGTTGAGGTAGGGAAAATGAAATTTTATTAATCAAGCTTTGAAACATAATCGGCAATGGACTCATTGTCAAATTTCTTGATAGAATAGAGGTATGTGATAGATACCTTCTTGGAAATTTTAATGTAAAAGTGATCCAAGAAGACTTGTGCTAGTTTAGTGAAAGATAAGATGGAATGCTTGGTGAGGCCACTATACTAGTTGAGTGTTAGGTTAGATAAAGATATGGGTAAGGTTTGAAGGAGAATGGAATCATCATAATTAATCATGTAACATGAATTCTTAAAATCCCTTAGGTATTAATAGGGGTCCTCCTTGCTTTGAAATTTGGTAAATTTTGGAAGCTCCCATTGAGGAGGTTAAGGTCTGATGGGGATAAAAGGATGAATAGATTCATTACAAATCTGATCATAGGATAGGATGTTATGAGCTCCTAAAATGGATGACTCAAGGTTAGTCATCTTATCAATGAGAATTTTCATTAGGTTAGTTTGAGGTGGTACACCAAAAGGATTTTAAGGTTGATATTGTGGTTGAGGTTGGGAAACATATTGGTAATTGGTTAGAAGTTGAGAGGCTACCACATATTGGAATGTGGATGCTAGAGGCTGGGTAGGGTAGGTGGTTAATGGTGGTTGGGTAGTGAGTACATACCCTTGTGGGTTAGGGATATATCCTATATTAGGTGCAATGGGTAATTGCTGAGAAGTCCCAATGGATTGGGCATGGGTGGTAGTTGGGTTGTTCACAAGAGGGGAGGTAGTGACCTTTGCACTAATGGGTGGTGAGATAAAAGGGACAGATACCCCTAAGCTTGGTAAAGGGGTATTTATTGATAGGCTAGGTTTGACAGAGTGGAGGTTGGTAATGCTAGTAGTGGGTTCTCTAACTACAAGTGGGATATGATGGGTTAATGGTTGGGCTGTCCCCAAGGTAGAGGAGTCATTAGTAGGGGTAGAAGGTGTGAGGGTAATAGTTGGTTGGATAGGTTGGTTCTTATCCATAACATCAAAGGGGTTAGTACATGAAGATGCTTAGGTGGTCAAAGGTTGGGTGGTGATTGTGGTAATAGGGATACCTTCCATAAGGTGGGATGACATGCCATAAGGAGGATCTTAAGGTGGAATTGAAAATGGGATATGGTGAGAAGAGGTGTTAAGATAGTACTAAAGGGCCATTGGATTGTTGTCTAGAAAGATGGTAAAATCCATGTCTCCTTAGGGAAATACCTGAGGGAAAGTAGGGCTTCTAATGGATGAGGTGAATTTTTTTCCTTGAAGATGTATTCCATAGATGAGGAGGTAGAAGAGGTTGATTTAAGTGATATGTTTTGTTCTACCAGGTCTCTTTGTTGCTAATGAGTGAGAACCATATAAGAAAAAGGGGAGAGAAAAAAATAATCTCACTACTCAAACAAGAAGACAATAAAATGATCAAGGCAATCAAGACACACACTATGAAGTACATTTAAGCGTAGAGGTTAGTTTTAATCTCACTTTTGGATTATGTGTTATTTTATGAGAATGTGTGATAGAAATTGGCTTATAGATTAGGTACTATAGAAGTAGTCTATGGTTAGTTTTGGGTTGTTTAGGTGCTCAAAAGAATCTATATTTGAATCAATACATGTCTTGGTATTGGGGCCTACCCCCTCACTTCATAGTCCCATAGCGATAGGGTATCAGGTGCATAGAAAATATATATTGATATCTAGAGTTTATACTTAACTAGAGAGCTGAGTTTGTTCTCCCCTTGGTAATGACCTTTAAGTAGGATCACCAAGAGTGGGTAAGGTGACTACTAGGTGATAGAATCCTAGTCGGGCCTTGTCTCAAATTGTTTTGATGTCTGATTGATGAAAGTGTTTTTGCTAGTGTGTGTAACAAAAGTGGTGCTACGATAAGATTACTTTGCTTTAATTTGAAGTGAACTAATTTTAAAATCAAGCAATAGATGCAATTGATTTTAATCCCAAAATAAATTTTAGTCTCAATTATGAGCACAAATAGAGAGAAGAGCATACAAATGCAAATAAAACATGAGTAAATACTATAGGTCCCACCGAGCGTGCCATAATGTTTCATGTAAATTTTCACTTAAGGTTCTAAAGAAAGAGAGAAAAGAAACTCAATAAGGGTTATGGTAGGAATACCTATTTATTTATGCACATGTTGAATTAGAAGATTGTAAGAGTTCCTCTTTGGATTGGGAGGATGAACTACATATAATAAATCACTAAAGAAAACTTGTTTATTAGATATATAGTTGGGTGGATTTCCTAGTGATAGCTAGATCCTAGAGTAAGAGCTTCCTTAGGGGCTATCAATCCACATGTTTCAAGAAATAAAGTTGATAAACTAGAAAGAATGTAATTAAATCAATAATAAAAAGGTATTTAAACTAAATACAAGAAATATTATTATAAAGATAGACTATAAATAATCTAATTAGTATAAAAACTAATTAATACTAGTGCTAATAGGTTGGGGTATGGCTCAAAAAATCAAAAAGGGGCCTATGAATAGGCAAGGACATAGAAAAGTGAATTTAGTTAGGTGTAAGAGGGTTAAATTATCTTGCTAATTTTTGGTGCCATAGTTGACCGTCATCATTCATGAAACCATAATTGATCATCCAACCATCACCGGTTAAGGGTAACCATCACTCGTCAGGTGGCCATCACCAGTTGAGGGTAACCATCATCAATTGCCTGTTAGTGAATTTGGAAGTGAAATTGGAGTTTGGGTTTGCTGATTCATGGGATTTAGAAATTGGATTCTAGGAGATAGTTTAGGCTTGGAACAAAAACTTGGTAAAATAATACAATAAAATGAATACTTATCTTAATAGAGATTAGTTAGTGGGTGGTTGATGTGGATTTTCCTATTGGTGGAATCTAGGTTGATTTCAGTAGTGTAATAGTACTTGGGAGCTTAGTGGAGGGTCAATGACAAGTAGGATACCTATGTGATGACTAACAAAACTTGATAATGTGTATTGACTTGATTGAATTGAAAAAATAGATTCTAGATACAAATATCTCTTGATAACAATTGTAGATAGTTTGACTTCCCAGGCCTCTCTCTCTTATAGGCACAAGCAAGAGGTAGGATTGGTTATCCAAATTGGACTTGAAGAAGGCTTATAAATATAAGTCATCCATGCAAAGGGATTACAACTAGATTTAAACTACCATATTTAAAAAATAAAGGTAGTGGTTTACATGTAGGTTTCATGCTGAGTCTAGGCTATCTAACCTGACTGTCATCGGTTAAGGTGACCATCATCGATCAAGGACCAGGGGAAAAAATAGGCTAAAATGTGTGAAAATGTGAGTTAAGTTAAAAAAGTGACTAACTTAACTCTGTATTAGATAAGTAGGTTAATCTAGCTAGCTTTTTAAAAATTATAGGTGTAGTCGATAGAGGTTCAAGAGAAACCAAAGGTATTGCAATGACTAAGACCGTGTGTGCAGTTTCTAGTGTTTATAGTGGAAAAGTGTAAGGAGAGAGCATTAAATAATTGAGGTGATTAACAATATTATATCACCTTATAATTATTATAATATTCTAATATAACCCTCATGAATTATAAACAAGCAAAGAAAAGACTATAAACCTATATCATATAGTCCACAGTCTTAAACCCTGCTGATAGTTTATTCACATAAGGTTTATTTTAGGTTTTGGAAAAATTTAAAGGAATAATGACCTAATATGAATATTAATTTTGGTGTTTTATGTCCTCAAAAATTTAATAAGGCCTTCCAATACTCATCTTACCTAAGAAAGTAGGGGAAGTCCCCTTGTTTTATCTCAGATAGGGGGTACTTCCCCTCATGCGTACACTAGCAAGTTTGCAAAGAAAGTGATGAGTAATGGATCAGGTGATGTTTGAAAATATAAAATATTTATTTTTATTTGGATATAACCCAGTAAAATGTGGATGAAACCTCGCAAGATTATGGAACCTGGTAGGATGATCTAAACCCTTATAGTTGTAGTTAAGCATGATAGGCATTTTTAGGCGTAGAGGCCAAATGGTGGGACAAGGGATTGATTAAGCATTAAAAATAATTTTATGAGGTTTAAAAAAACTTGATACATTTTTAATTACCTTTCATATAATTAATAACCCCATCTTGGAGGTCTAAACCTACAAAAAGTTACAGACAAGCTACAGCACCAGTATTAGACCTAGTGTCCAAATGGGGGGTCATTCACAATAATATAATGAGATGATATTTTTAACCTATTGAAACATGTTTATGGGTTAAACTAAGATGTTTTAAAAAAATTAATATTCAAATAAAACCATGAAATTTTCACTTTTGGCTCAGAAACCAACTTAAGCATGCAAGAAATAGATATACAAGCTCGATAGGGTAACTTGGAGTGTTCACATATCATTTAAGGATTTACATGGAGCTTATGGAATTTTGGAGGAGTTATAAGGGGTCCTTAAGATAAAAATTTATGGAATTATTTTAATAATCCAATGTCCAAACTTCATGACCAAAGCTTAAGAATAGAATGAGATAAAAACCCTTGCAAACACTCAGTCAAGACTTGATGGAGAAGATGAAGCTATAAAGATAACAAAATAAAATATTTTGTCTATAATTATGATTTTAGGTTGTATAAGACTCAGTCAAGCTTTCTCCATCAAAATTAGTTTTATGGAATCTATACGAACATGGTAGAAATAGAGTTTTCTTGATTATTTTATGTGTTGTGTAGGTTTCAAGTGGTTTCAATAGATTATAATCACATGGGAATAAATATTTAAAATTAAAATAACTCTCAATTTAAATTTCATGCCTTGAAACAAATCCTAAGTACTATAACCAACTACTTCATCTTAGCCAGTTAAAATTGGTATAGTGGACATGATGGTGAGAAGGGAGGAAAACTTCAAGTATATTGATTTTAAGGTTTTATTGATGCCTCTAAGGCCATGGAGGGCCTTGAAAATTTTCATAAATTTGATCCCATATATTTTCATTGGAAAATAAATCCAAATTTGAGGCCAAATGTGCAAGGTTCATGAAAGAGGAGTTTTTTGGACTATAGACGATGATGGATCACATCTAGATGATTCTAGAGGACCAAGAATATAAATAATGCATAGGGAGTAATTTATGAATACTTCAAATTCATTCAAATAATTGTAAATTTTCCTAATTATTTATGAGGTGTTCAAGAATCCCAAATCATGAAGATAGTTTTATCAGCCAGTTAAGAGAATTTTATGCCACTTTGTAAGAGTTTGATGACTTGGATAGCCACTTCTTCCTTTTAACCTTACATGGTTCATACCATATCCTCTTCTCATGTATAAATAACTGATTTTATCATATTTATAAGTGTCCTTGTGACCCTTGGACTTCTCTCTTTTTCTCTCTCTCTCGAGTTCTATAAGAACTAGCCATTTTGGCCATTGGAACTTATGATCCACCTAAGTATGATAAAGATTCGATAATTTTCATACCATTTGATCAATAATAATACTAATTTTTTACCTCTTAATTATTTTTTATAGTGTGTTCTACTTGAATTTTTGGTCTTTCTTAGTGAAGACTATGGATTCTTTAACATGTTGTCTCATTCTTTCATCTTATTTACAATTGGAAAGCTTATTCTTGTAGGTCATGTGAAGTGTTCTAGGAAATTTCAAGGATTGAGTGAGTTAGTGTATTAAATTGTGCCATTAAATGCCTATTATCTAGTCCTCATATATTTACACATTCATCCATAACCTCATAATGTAACATTGATGTGAAAAGATGCAGATTGGAGTGTATATTTAGTTAGTATTTTATTCTCATGTGTAACATGTTGTTGGTTGGAAGTCATCATCTTATTTAGTGTATCACCTCCCTTAGAATATTTTTCTTTTATTTATCTCTCTCCCTTCCCCTCAACAAAGTTTATATGTAGTTGTGATCTAAAGTGGTACATCAAGGGAGCTATCCTTATCTAGACATTTACCTCATCTTTAGGCTACCCACAAGCTTAGAGGTGTTTCCATTGTGCCACTTGGATGATGAGAGCTTAGGAATATAATCAAAGGGTGAAAATCCAAGTGAAAATAAGACCACCAAACATGTCATCCCATACCATGACCTTACAATCATAACACTATAAGATAATCCCATGTGACACAATAAGGACAAGACCTATGTCCTCAAGTGGAGTGTTACACCCCACACTTGTCACATCATCATGATGACACTTGGGACCCACCATGGACCCAAATATCACATCACATTATTTCCACATCACCTTCGATCCACCTCATCTACCTAGTCACCATGTCCACTTCATCTATGAATAGTGACCCATGAATAGTGTATGCAATGGGAAATATAGAAAATCTAAAAATTAATCAAAGCTTGGATAAGATAAATCCTACTTAAACTTATGATTAGGGATACATTAGATAATTTCATTCATGACCAAGATGAATCTTTTAGACCTAGCCAAGGGATCTCTTACCATAATAAATTCACTAGGGAGGGTTCTAAAGCCTCTAATCAAGAAAAACTACATAATAGCCCTAACTAGTTCCTATCTTTTCATATTCAATAAACTAATTACAAGTAAAGTAAATCTATTTTAGTGCTCACCAAAACATGTGGCACAAAGTGGGGGTAATAAATTAAAAATAAACATGCATAGAAGACATATACTGATGTCAATATATACAAAATCCTAATTCATGGAAGAGAAGTGTAAATGCATATCTATCTACTCTTACAAATGAGGAACAAAGTTAAGAATAATTACCTTTAAATATGAAATCACTGAGCATCAATCTCTCCCTAGGCCAAGGTACTTTGCAAGATGTTGTTGTGGTATGTAAGAATGACAAGGATAAATCAACTCTAGGATACATAACCTATCAATTCATCTAAAAGAATTCTCCACAAGATAAGATCTATATCTATAAAGAAAGTATGAAACCCTAAGCTTGATCCTCAAGTATAATGGTGGATAAACAAATACATAATATATCTTACTTCATTCTCTCTTCATAATAAATGATTAAAATGAAGTGTTTATATTTGTGGATCTAACCTTAAACCTTTCTAAAAGTTTAGGATGACAAGGTCAACTCGGTTGACCTATTATTATAATTGAGAAAAATTAACTAGGTCATGAACTAGGTTGGCCATGGCTTGACCTAGTCCCTAATAAACTTTGTTGATAATAATACAAGCTCAATGTGGTTGACTATGTCATATAAACTACCAAAAAGGGGTTTAGGTTAGGGAAAGGGATAATGAATATGGTAAAATATTAAAGAAGGGTAAAAATTAGGAGGCAAAGCTTATGGGAATATTTTTTAGGAGACAAGTGTGTAGATAACAAGTAGAAAAAGGGACAATAATCCTATGAAGTACTAATGGTCTACCCACCCCTTTCTCGGTACACCCTTTAAGGAATGCACTTAAAGATGTTGAGACTCGATGGGTTCCTTCAAGATAAAGAGTGTAAATAATTGATAAAATTTGAAAATATTATGTGTATACGTATGTCCCACTTGAATCTCATCATGTGTCATGTAGGTGTAACACAGAATGGTGCTTTAGGAAAATAACATAGTGAAAAATAATGTTAAAGCTAAACAAAGTGAAGTAAGGAGAAAATAAGATAAATGGAAGGATATAATTTAAAAACACTTACCTTTACATACATTAGTGTTATAGATATAAAAAGATATGTGAGAAATGTGAAGGTGTCCAATGTAAAGAACATTAGGTGGACTATAGAGATTAGCACAAAAGAGTAAAAAACCTAAATGTATGTAACATGTTCATATAATAGTTGAAAATATTCTCTATGACATTAGGATTCTAAAACATTATATAATTTGGAAAAAGAGTTATTAGAGACAAAGATATGAGCAAAATAAGAAATATGATGGTAAATATTTGAAAGGTAAATAATTTTGAAATAGTAAATATAAATAGGGTGAAAAAAAGAATTTATTTGGTATTATTTACTATTATAGTAAAAATAGAGCTTTGATATATCGAGTGAATGAACCAAAGAGTGAGGATGGTGGAGAGATGACAACTAAGATGAGGAGGATGCATGGTAGTCACAATGAGTGCAATACAGGGTGGAAGACCATGAAACTAGTGGTGTTGTAGAGCAGATGGATATATGAGAGGTTCCTAATGTATTAAATAGTTGGGTTTCCCCATGTGGTCAATTATAGGTTACCTTAGGTTTCTAGATAATGATAAGACTAGGTAACATAGGCCATGCCCCACATGCCATCACTATATATAGTCACATGAGGAGATATCATGTGGCAACCATATGCACATATTACTACTATTTGGATTAGTTGGGTGATTATGAAACTAGGGTTGGCTCAAGTGTAGATCATGGGCCATTATACTTGGTAAGTAGAGCCACATCTAGTGGCATACTTACAAGGGTATTTTAAAATTCCACACCCAATGGTTCCTATAGTAGTGCCTACATTTTGTGCATGATAAGATAGAAAGATAAGGGAAATATGAGGAAGATTTCTAGTTGAGAGATGAGAGAATAGGTTATGGTGTGTGAGAGCATGGATTGATCAAGCATGACAACTGGTAGCTAAAGGAAGAGAGGACATGGATGTGGATGTAGGGGTATAACAGGTACCACAACAGGCACAACAACAAGAAGAGTAATGATCACTTTAGGTAGATCACTAATAGAGATGCCAGTGGAAAGATTGAGCACAAATGAGAGTGGTTATATAGGATGACTTAACATTTAGCCTAAGGTAGAGCTGGTTAATAGAGGCAACACTGAGGAGAGGCTTCAGGTGTGCATGGGTAATGATTATAAGTTTTGATTTGATAGGAAGGAAACCCATAGATGAGGTACTTAAGGGATGGGTCAATGGAGAGACTATGCTCAGTGAATGAGTAGATAGGAAGATGGTGGTTGGTGACATTAGGCTAGGTAAGAAATATTGGAATTGTTAGTCTTTAAGATAGAATACTTATCTTATATGATTGTAGATAGATAAATTTTGAGATGTATATGTGATCTGATATCTATCTAGGTTTTGGTTTTTATAGACCCTGTAATAGAGGAGGTTAGATTGGGGTCCTTAGTCATGACAATGCACCATGACATTTTGGATGGAGTGTTGGCACCATGCAACCTTGCCATACTAGTTGATCCTATGGTACCATCTACCCCAACTCAGGCAGGCTAGTTTATATTGGTGGTGGAGGCTATAAGGTAGTTATAGACATGTGGGGATGGATTGAATCCATTGATAAGGGTAGGACTAGGAGAGGCATAGGCCTAGTATGCCCTATCTTAGGAGAGAGCCATACACATGGCCACCACAATCTATATGGGATAAGTACAGGCTTAGGTATCCAACCTACAGGGATAGGTAGCAAGGTTGAGAACTCAAACCATCTCATTATAGTATATTGTGCAAAGGGGATGGTTTGAGGCATCTATGGGAAGCATGTCTAAGCCACAAGATAGGCATGATGGAGCCTAATCATAGAGTTAGAGTGAGTTATTTTTATATTTTGTATAAAAACACATGATATATAGAGATATATTGTTTTGACAATCAATTTTTTAGTCTCATGAGTTATATTCTGGTTGTGGTTGTTGATGCATGGATATATTTCTTTCTAGCACATGTATTTTTATTTTGTTTTATATTATATAGGAAATATATATGGGGTGTTTTCTTTTCTATTATTATGTAGTACACACACATGGTTAAAAATAAACAAGCAGCAAGGACTTGTAAAAGTATAATTAATAAGACTAAGTATAATAAAGCAAGAAGTGGTAAAGAAGAGGACAAAATGTTTTTGAACCATGAAAAAAATTGGAACCAAATTAAAATAAATAAAATCACACTATATCACATTGGGAAGTATGAAAATAATGTAATATAATGGAAAGCACGTGAAAGACTAATGGTATAAAAAAAAATTAAGTCAATCAACCATACTAAATCACATTGGGAAGTATAAAAGAGGAACAAAATTGGCAAAATGTTCTCAATTTAATCACACTAAGTCAAGTTGGGAAGTATGAAAAACTTAGGAAAAATAGTTAGATTGTTACATGCAATTAGAAAATAAGAAGATAAATCCAAGATTAATGAAGTAAGCATAAAACATAATGGAAATCATGTTAATGATGTGTAAATCATAATAAATCACATCTTATCTCAAATTTAACATATGTAATTTCATTGTGACTTGGGTATTGGAAAATTTTGTGAGTAAGGCCAGGTCTTATCCATGGTCTTACATTGCAACTCGCAAAGGGAAAATCAATGAGGTGAAAACAATGGAAAAAATATGTTCAAAGGGTATGTTTGGAATGGTAATGTGAAATTTTGATAATTTGTGAGGAAGCCCTGGTCCCTTCCAAGGTCTTACACTGTAGCTCATAAATAGAACCCTTGGGGGAGTGATTAGTGAACAAAAAAATATTTATCAAGGGGAATATTAAGTTTTAGGGAGTGAAAAAATTAATTTAAGAAGCATAACATAGGCATCTTATGAGACATGAGGTAAACTAAGGACAGAAAGACACTAAGTGACTAGTGACCATGAATGTACAAAGGATACCTATTCACTATAGGCACAAATCTATGTAGGGAAATAAGTGTCATATTAAGATTAACTCATGTTGGTTATTTTGAACAAGAAAATAAAAATGGACCTACCTTCCCACAATGTGTTCTCTATTTCTTAGGACCCTTATAGAGATGTCGGTATACTACAAAGATTGGTTACTTGTGTGAGAAAGTAGGTAGCATTAAAAAGATTTTTAATTCTCCTTTTCCAATCCACTGGCCTAATGCACTCTAATGGACCTCAAATATATCATGAGGCCAACTATGGAGTTTGAGATTTGATTATAAAAGGTAGATGTGCTTAGAATCATGTATTGTAATGTGATTTGACTTTTTAAAATTTTTAATGTTTCCTTTTAGATCATTGCCTTTTGTTAAATGATTTGGATTTTTAATATTTAAGGATTTTAATATTCCTCCCCCATATAGACTTAGAATGACTAATAATGAGAGATAAAGTGATACACACGAATGAGTTATAGGCTTAGGCTAAAGGAAGCTAAGTATCGAAAGACTTGATTGATTAGAACACTCAGGCTTAATTATGAATCAACATGTTATCTAAAGTATCAATCATGTGTATGCTTAGTTTATGAAAGGGAATAAGAGAAATAAAGGGAGATCCAAAGTGTATTTGGTAAAAGGAGATTATAATGAGATGAATTTTTTACTAGTTGATCACATGGTAAATAAGGAATGACTAAAGGGAGCAAGGTTTGTATAACCAAGTCACAATAATAGTTATCCATGTTTATAGAGATAAGATAACAAACAATCATGAAAGAGAATAAGATAACCATAGAAAAAGAAATCATGAATAAGTTTGTAATCACAAAAAATAATCCATAAAATAATATAAGGAAAATAATGACATCATAAGTGTTATATAGTGTGAAAGAAAAGTCATCATATAAGATAGATAAGAATTTTACTATTAGCAGAGGCTCTTAAAGCATCAAAACATACTAAGGATGAGGATAGCTATGATATAATTCATGTGCAAAAAATAGTGTATTGAATTCATACAGAAGTTTTGATAAGAGGAACATAGTAAGCATTAATTATCCTTCATTATTTAAGAATTAAGAACAACCAATGTTTCATAAATAGAAATAAAGCATTCAGGTTAAATTAGGAAAAAATTAACCAAACATTATACATGAGAACACATGAAAGGAACATAGTAAGAAATCACATAGGTAACCATAACTAGATGAATCTCTATTGATCTCTTCAAAAGTGGAAACCTAGTTTCCTTACAATCAAAAGTATATATAGACAAGTCTAGTCTGTGATTGTTCATCTTCTTCTCGTACTTGGTGCCAAAATTGGAGTCTATTCATATTCTAACCTATTACAAGTCATGAAGATAGGATAAAGTAGAATTATACATGATAAAATGAGTACATAATGCACAAATATCAGACAAATATCCTTCATAGCTTTACAATCTGAATTCTTCTACCAATACTTTCCTAAACTTAAAATTTTATCTCATCTTGATACAATGTCATAGGATCTCCTAAAAAACACAAGTGAGCAGAGGCTAAAGAAATAGTTAGACCAATAAGAATCATAGTAATCGTTCAAGGTGTCATTTCTAATTTTCACCTCTTACACACTATTTAGCCACTCTTTTGGGTTTTCAACTAAGTAGTGTACCAACCTACTACCCTTTACAAGTTTTCAATAGGCTAGCATAACTAGGTGGCCAAATTTTATGGGTTTTTAATCAACCTAGCCTCACTTATCTTACTAAATCATTCTCAATACAAAATATTATATAATCTTTTTAAAAAATTGTACTCTATGCAGTATTTAACTTGATGTTGGTGGCATAGATGTAGATGATGATGGACTTGAAGAGTCCTTAGACTTGATATGTTGTATCTTTAAAGGTGGTCTATATATAGGTGTGTTGACAATCTAGGTGATTGAGCTAAAAAAGGGAATTAGATCTATCTTGTAGGTATGTTAGTCTAGCATCAATTCTTGGATTAACTATAGTAAGGTGTATAATAGAGCATGATAAATAATGATATTCTTGAGATATATGCCATCAGTTATGCTTAAGGATGCCTTGTTGTTTGTGACCCTTGTCAGAATCTCACCATTTAGTTGATCCATCTTGTCTGCATGTTGTTAAGCTTGGAGGCCAACAAAGGAACTGTGTAAAAGCTAACTCTACCAATGTAGAAGGTTGGCATGTACATTATCCATGATATTGAGTGACTCTTGGAGTAATTCATATTTATCCTCCCTATTGGTAGTGTGGATGACCATGGTTGCTTTGGTGGTGGTAACCTTTGAAAAATATACACTAGAACTGACTAAAGTAGTATCTAGATGTTACTTCTAGTCCAAAAAGCTATGTACAACCTATTATTCTTGAAGTGTAGTAGTATTAAGCATCCCTTGATACTCCTATAGTAGAGTAATGAGGGTCATGTAATTAGTCTTAACATTCTACCCTAATGTGTTGACTGCATGGATTTTTTATGTTACACACCAATCCTTTGTTAACTTAGAGATAAACATCTTGAGTTTACATTGATTGACATGACTTGGTCCCTGATTGCTTGAGTGACCAAATTAGGACAAGCATCTTGAATAAGCTTGGAAAATTCATGTAGGAGAACCTTCAACTCAACATTATTATCCTTGGATTGATCTATTTCTTATTTTAGAGAGGCATCCTTTTGTGAAATGGACTCCTAGAATGCTATCACACCCTCTAGCTAATTCTTTAATGGTAGTTTGGAGACATCCAATGATGTTTCTTGCTAGATGAGGAATTATACCAATGTGCCTATAGTCATTGAATGGTAAGGCCATGACATAGTCTTAAGTGGAAGAGAGAAATTTGTGCAACAATCACCCATAGTTGGGATGTCTAATAGCAAGACTCCTCCCAAAGGTAATGCTAGTTGTTGTGGACCTATTTGGGCTACATATGGTTATTATTCTTACTCTAACTACTCTGATCTAGCTTTTTATTGCTTGAGAACTTATTTTTGTGTTGTAGCCTCTGTTATAATCTTAAGTTGTTGTCTAATGTCTTTAACCTTTTTTTTTTGGCATCCTCCTTTGCTTTCCTATTAAGCTCATCTGACACATATTTATTTTTAATTTGTTCTTCTTCTTATAGATTTTGTGTACATTTTTATTTTTTTTTCTATTTCTCTATCATAGTAGCCTTGGCTTGTTTGATTGTAGCTTGTGCTTATATTTCTTTGTTAGCTTGTACCTTGGTTGCACTTTTTTATTATTCCTATGGTTAGGCTTACTATTTACATAAGGATTTATCTTCTTCTTTTTTCTTCTTCTTTATAGCTTCCTCAACTTGATACTATACATGAGTGGCATCTTCCATAGCCTACTTTACCTATGCCATTGCATCCTATTATTTCTTATCCTCGTTGACCTTGGCCTTGGTAGTGAGTTTAGCATATTTTTTACTTTGTTTTTTGACCATCTTCTTTTAATGCACCTCCTATACCTTTTTGGTTGTATCAATGGCTTCTTGTGCCTTGTTGGCTACCTCAAGATCCTTCTATTGGTCAACCTCTACATCTTGGGCCTTTTGTGTTGACTCAACTTCTTCAGCTTATTAACTTGCTTATTAAGATTGATGTTATTGAGATTGCTTCTTATGGAATTTATTTTCCTCATTTTTGACTTGCCATTTTGCTATATGAGATACTTCCTCTGATGAATCCTACTATTCTTTTAATGTTGGTTACTCTAGTGTGAGATCTTCAACCTCTGAGGATTGTTGTGAAGGTAATGAATCACATGGATAGACCATGGAGCTAGAAACATGTGATTTATTGCACCCTAGGGTAACCAACCTATGTTTGAGTGGTGGTGAAGTTGAAGATGGAAAAGGTTTCACTTATTGCATCATGTTTGTCTAGTTGAATGTGATTTATTTGAGGGTAGGTGAAACCCTATCCTCAAGCCTAGTTATTATCCTATGTACTAGGGACTCTTGTGGAATTTTTGGTAATGGTGCAAAGATTTCTATGACTAAGAAAGTGGTAAAAGTTTGCTTCTTAAAGAAGTCAACTCTTCACTACATCTGATTAGCTTCTTCTCTCACAATGTTGACTATGATTCAGCAGGGCACAGTGGTAGTTCTAGCCACAGAGTCAGAGGAACCTTCTTACACACTTAGACTATGCACAATGCCTTTTATAAGAAGAATTCCTTCTCCTCTCTATCAAAAAATAACCTACCATGTATACAATCATTACTTAGTAAACCTCTTGCTCATATGTTCCCATCTGAGGTAGGCAACATAAACTTGTGATTTGGGGCACCTTAGGGTCATCCATCTAGGTTGTGGTGTTCTTTATCTTGTAATTTAGTGGGGGGGATGTTTATTTTTTCTTGATTAATAGATTGCAATTTAATTTATATGGATATAAAGTGGTGGATTCCTATTGTTGTATTATAGGGACTACTACTATAGGTGGTATAGCTTAGAGTAGTGTCACACACCTAAATGTATAGGATTTTTGCTTGGTAACTTTAGCCTGCACCATGGCCATGGTAATAAAGAATGGGAGAGGTATAAATGGTGACCTCAATAGCTTTTTAATATCAATAAACACACCTTTTGGTATCAAAATGATAACAACATGTTTCCCCAAGTATTATATGATGTTTAAAGGTACCCAAAGATGTGTGGTGATCGTCTCCAAGCACTCTTCCCACCATGTCTTGAATTTAACCTCATGGGATAAGGTACTATTCTTAGGTGTCCATATCAGGTTACAAAATTGTTGTGTTGTCTAATAATTGGTGTTAGGGTGCACATCTCTTTTAAGGGACTTCCATTGAGTGAAATAAAGCATAAGATGAGGAACTAGTACTAAAAGGTCTACTTAGAAATCATGCAATAGTTGTTGATATTTGTTAGTAGTTTTTAAAAAAAGTATCAAGGCTAATTAAACTACTCATTATGGTGGATCATGTAGTGTGTAATGTCCATGACCCCTTTTGGAATTTTCTTTATAGACTTGGTGATCTACCAGAACCTTCATGCTATACATTCTACCATGATGTGCATTGGTTCATCTTGAATTTTTTTGATTAGGATTCCTATGTATCCCCAAATATATAATTATATAAACTCCTAAAAGATAAGAGGAATTATCATCTTGTATGGGGAAAGGTAATCTCCTCATGTAGGCATGCCCAAATCTTGGGACATGGAATCTATGTTGATGACTATCATGGTGTCAAGGATAATGTATATGTTACCATCATTATAGTGATTGATAAATACTTTCAAAACCTCCCCTAAGTCACCAAAATTAGACATGATAAGTAGGTGCTTGACATCTATGTTATAAAATTGGTGGGGGACTGTAAGATCTAGTTGTTAAACAACATTGATGGGATCTAGTCAAAATAGTTTTTTTCCCACCACTTAGAGGTAATCCAAGGGATTTAGATCAGTAAATTTTTTTGCCAAAGTGCCAGGTTGATTGCCATTATTTATTTTTGAGCATCGATAAAATTCTTAATGAGTTGTGAATGATCCATGAGCAATGAGTGATGAAATTGAAAATCTTTTTGCTCTCTACACAATAAAAATTATCTCATCTCTTGAAATTTGATCTCAAGAAAATATTTAAAAAGATGAAATGCAGACTTGGTTCACAACCTTATGCCTTTATAGATTTTGTGCCTATTGGTTTTCACATAAATGCTATGTTGAGTTGTCTATTTGACATCAATGCAAATTTTGATGTGGTAAATCTTATCTAATCTAGAAATTAAGATAGTCATTGGTACATGTGTCAAGATACAATGTTATGTTATTTGTTATCCTTACTATAATATGAGTAGATTAGGTTGACCTACCATTCATTTGGTGAAGATTAGGTCAATCAAACCTTGGATATGGCATTAACTACTTAGGGATGACCATTATACAATGAATATCTTGGTTGATGTGACTTGATTGTACATTTACTAAACATAATTGCTTTCTTTTGCTCCTACTGACATCTATTATTGCATACCTAAATTATTTTTTGCATGGTTGGTGCACACTATACTTGTTATTCTAGTTCTTGAAAGCTACTAAAGAGATCATTTACAAACACACAATAAAACATATAGAAATGGGAAATCATAATCTACTCAGTGTTACTTAATACCCACTCATTTGGTAAAAAGAGATCAATTAAGACTATTGGTAGTAGGGCTTAAGCCTACAACCATTCACCGACCCTAGAAAAATGGTTTCTTGTAGATCTTTAAAAATAATGGTTTTTTGTGATATTTCATGCATAACATAAGGCCCTTTCCATATAATCTATAATTTACCCATAAATGTTCTAAAGTGACTATAGTATAACAAGACTAGTTGATCTTTAAAATTCCTTATAGCATAGATTCTTATCGCACCATGCTTTCTAGCTCTACTTATGAACTTCCTACATACAAGATGTTCTCATCAATACTAATCCATCATATTTAGTTTGAGAAGCCTATTTGTGAGAGACTCATGATACCTTGATATCATGACCATTATAATGCATATAATGGGTGCCAAGTATTCCATTGACATGATTGCTTCAAGCCCATAGACCAATTGGAATAGATTAAAAAATTTAGCCCTCTTATAGTTTGTGTGATATGCTCAAAGAATCATAGGAATGTGATCTTCCAAATCATCTCTCTTGACATCATAGATCTTTATCAACATCTTTCCCAATACTTTATTAGATGCCTCAACTTGGTCATTATCTTGTGGATGGTACATAATACTTTTATGATGAAAAATCATGAATTATTCAATAAGGGCTTTGATGGTGTTATTTAGGAAGAATGTCCCTTGATCACTAATGAGCTTAATGGGGCATCTAAACCTTGTAATAATATTCTCATAAAGGAAATTTTCTACATCCTTCACACCATATTTAGGTATTACAATATCTTTGACCCATTTGGTAATGTAATATTTCACAATAATAATATACCTTACTTTTCTACATTTACTTGGTGGATTGATAGGTCTAACAAAGTCAATGCCCCACTATTCAAAAGGTTATTTGGCTAATATAGGCTGAAAGGGAATTTCATCCTTTATATTGGATCACCCATGCATTGATGAATGTCACAATGTTGCACTACTCTATGTACATCCTAAAAATGGTTCAGCCACCATAACCCACTCTACGATAATTTCCTTATAGTAGCTTCTTTGGAAAAATGACCTCAAACTATTCCTTGGTGTGCCTCCTATAAGAGCTGTGGTTGTTCATATTCCATAACTACCATGTGTAGTACTTCATCCTTCCCCAAATGATACAAAAACCCATTTATAATGGTATATGGAAAAATTTTGGTGATAAATTAATTCTTATCTCTTTCTTGGTAGTACATAGGGAATAATCCTTGTTTTAGGAAGTTATTAATTAATTTAAAATTTTTTGGGAATCACAAAAACATGAAAGAAATGGTCATCAAGAGAATCTTCCTACAATTTTTTTGGTTCTTTGCCAATTGGGATGCAATTGAGATGATTTGGGCCCACATTTTCTCTTTCTATCTCGATGTTAATACAAAATTAGAATTATTGAAATAACATCAACCATATAGAAATGCATCTTCCAAACATTAGCTTATTTACAAGGTATAAAAAATCTTGATGATCTATGAAAAATTCAAATGGTGTCACAAGAAGATAGTGGTAGAATTTTTATAGTGCTAAAATAATAGCTAGTGTTTCCCTTTCAGTTGTCATGTGATTATTTTTTGCATCAGATAATTTTGAATTACAAAATGTATGGGGTGGTATAGTTCATCATTTCCTAAATGTGCAAGCACAACACAAAATATGATACTAAAAACATCAATGTGAACATGAAAGTGCTTGCTACAATCTAGAAATATGAGAATAGGTGCAGTGAATCAAAGTCTTCTTTAGTTCTATGAAGGATGCCTAAAACTCAGAAGTCTGAATAAAATTCACACCTTTATGTAGTAAATACTCTAATGGATGTGAAATAACTACATATCCCTTGATAAAATTCTAATAATACCCTATATGGCCAAGAAAATATCTCACTTCCATAGAGATGACTGGTGGAGGCATACGCAAAATGATTGAAATTTTGGCCTGGTCCACCAAAATGCCTTCATGACACACTTCTAACCTAGAATGACATCAAAAGGTATAAAAAATAATCTCTTTTTCAAATTTAGGGTAATGTGTAGATCTTGAAAACATTCTAACATGAGCTATAGCTTCAAAAAAAAAAAAAAGACTGCCTAATCATCAAGATAAAATTATAGAAGACGTGAATGAAATATTTGAACATAGTCACCACTACTCAAGAAAAAACCACAAGTGAATTCTTGAGGCCAAAAGGCATAACCTTGTATGCAAAGAATCCTAATTCCATGGAAAAATTGATTTTAGCTATATCTTCTTTTGTGATGGGTATTTGATGATAACCACTAAAACCAACTATGAAAGTGTATACTTCATGACCTATAATAGATTCCAAAACTTCATCTGTGAAAGGAATAAAAAATGGATCATTCACACATGCATCATTAAAAAAATTATAATCACCACATACTTAGATCTCCCCTATTTTATTAGGTTGCACTACCATGGGACTAACCCAATCTTCCTTTTCTATGGGATATATTATACATGCATCTTATGTTCTATCAAGTTCAACATTCACTTTCAACTTCATGTTTGGATTCAACTTGTAAGTTCATTTATTTATAGGTCATATACACTCCTTAAATTAAATATGAATTTTGCCTAGGGATGGATCAACTACTATAACCTTTGAAAATTTAGTAGGGAGCACATCTTGGTAATTCTACATAATTTGCATATCTTCTAAAACTTTAGATTTAGTCTAATAGTCACATATAGGTGCCAGTTTGGGAATCTCCTCACTTTTGATATTTTCCACATGATTTTTAATAAGATGATAATAAATATTACACTTTTCCTTAGTAATATATTCTTATAGGATTCATTTCCCTTCATATTTTGTAATTTGTATGTATTACAGATTGTCTTCTTCTGTAGGTTATATGACTAGGTCCTTTACTAATTCTACTAGATGTTTAGGTTCAAACAAATCAGTCAAATTGATATCACCATCACTATATAAATATTCAATTTTCTCTTCTTCATATTGTATTTAGTGACATGGATATATAAGATATTGGTGTTCCATTTTGGCATCTTTATATCTTTGTAATGTTGTATTTAGGTCACACGCTGTGTTCTTCTATGTAGTGGATTGTATTATGGTGCTTAAGTCTTATACACACCCATGGCATAGGAAATGTTTAATTTTTAATAGTGCATTGTGAACCAAATGGTTCTCATCTTTAAAAAAAAATGTCTGTATGAATTTGCTATGCATTTGCACCTAATGCTTTGTCTCCCTCCTACATTCTTGATGCATATACCATATTGATGGTCAAGAGGCAATTGTCTAATAAAATATGTGAACCCAATACTTTAGTGCCACATATTCTTTAGTCTATATCTAAAACATTTATGGATATGGATTTTAGGGCATTCACCTTCTTGGAAGAAAGGCCAATTACGTATGATGACCCACAAGTTTATATGAATCATAAGTTTGCCACATAATCATAAGTTTACATGCATCATCCCAATCAAGTTGATCATCTCTATAAATTGCCCACCATATCATTATAACTCCATTCAAAACATAATTCAAGGTACTAACCTACTGACTAATGGTAGGTACATTAACTTGTAGTCATATAATGAATCGATTGGTATCGTCAGTCACATAGTATAAATGAATTTATCTGTCATGGGTGAAGACCATTCTCATAGGTCAGAGCTCATGATCACCATGATCCCAGTTAAGTAGATGAATATATGATTCTATAATTAAAAAAATGAATATATTTTCCAAGGAAAAGTGACTTCTTTGGTCAGCTCTATATAATCTTACATATGATCATCCACTTGATAGAGAAAATTAACTTCTGACCAAGTAGGGGATTTAACTGACATGGATGCACAATCATCTATGAAAAATTAGGTTACCAATGGCTCAATAATTACTAATTTAGGATTATATTATTTAGTTGTATTTAATTTTTAAGTGATTAAAGACTATAACTAAGGTTTATTAGGCTCATATAAGTAGTTACATTTGGCTATGCATAGAGCTTTTAGATTCTCTTCAGAGTTTACCTTCATCTAGTTGGTTTCTTGTGCAACATAAGGAGATTTTGGTTCAACTAGAATAGAGTAGGGTTTGTGCACTTTATTCAAAGTAATTATGACAATATTATATCCTTGATATGCCTCTAATTGATTTTTCACAATATTGATAGTCATGTGACCATCATATGCTCATTTCTTTCCAATCATCATAGGGTAATGTATTAATATTGTCTTCATATTTATGACTTCAAAGTCACCTCATAGGTTCAGTTCTATGACTTTTATCTCAATGTATTCTAATCTTCCAATGTGATCAACTCTTTTATAGTCTACTAAGCTCAAAGTTATTGGGTTATAACTTATAATAGGTGTTTCTATGCAATTTCACGTTCACATTCAAAGAGAGAAAATGAGAAACTTAAGGAAATGGTCAAGGCTTGTAAGTACCTGGATGTAGTCTGTGCACCGTAATCCAGACATTGTGAGAACTCCTCTTTTGTTGTGGAGGATGACACCTGAAAGAGATAGATACTAAAACACAAAAAATGTTAGTTGATAAGAGGGTGGATTGCCAAGCAAAAGCTTGGTCCTAGAAGCGCTAAGGCTTCTTGGAGGATGACAATCCACTGTTTAAAATAGAATATGATAGAGACAGAAAAGAGAAATAATGAAAGACTTGAAAAGAAAGAACTAAAAGCAAATGCATACCTGATAAGCTACAATCTGCTTAACATAGTCACTGACGTTGGTGATATTGCCAGCATCAATCAGGAAAGTCTCCGATGACGGTTAGACTGTCGACGTCGGTAGGGGAAGTGGATGAGGTCGGTCAGGGTAATGGCCAGGGACGGGTTACAAATCTAGTTTCTGGTCTGCAGGATGGACTGTGGTCTTATTTGTGAGTCTGAGGGTCTATGAGGGATTCAGGGGGACTGCTTGGGGTCTAATGGACTGAGAACTTTGTCAGGAGAAGGGGATTGAATTGGTGATATAGGTAAAAAGAGGATGAACAGGAGAGAAGGCTTTTTAGCCTCTCTAGGAAGGACAGAGAAGGTTGGGTCAAGGATGCTTGGAATAGATGGTAGACATAATACTAATATATTTGAAATGACACTGAAATGAAAACAATACAAATACTTAGCTGTGATACAAGTTGGCAAAGGTGCAAAAGCTGTGTTTCGGTTGCCGTTAGTGATGGAGATATCATGCAATCCTTGTGTAGAATGTCTGATGCAAGACCTTAGTGCTTAGAAAGTGTTGTCAAGAATGCTGATCCCTGTAAGAACACCTAAGAAGCCCAGAACACTGAAAAGTAGAAGCATGAGAACTTTGTTTCACTGGAAGCAGATTTGAGAGTCGTGATTAGCTCCAGAGATTAACCAATTTATGATTGGCCTCGTCAAAGGGTTAGAAAAATGGTTTAAGTATAACTGACGTCGGTGATTCCACCAGTGTCGGCTGACATTTGACTGACGTCGGTGGGTGGAGAATAGGTAAAAGAGCCACCAAGCCCATTTTTCATCCGCCAAGTGCATTATCCATTAGAGAATGTCAAAGGTTGGGCTAAATATGCACGAGAGTTGGTTAGGCGGTTAGAGAGAAGTAAGAATAGGTCTTGGGTGAGTCATAGGGTGGGAAATAGTCCAAGGTGAGGTGTCATAGGTGATGTGTCAAAGGGGAGGATATTAAAAATAAATTATTATTTTTAAATTAGTAAGTGCATGTTTTAGGAATAGGTTAGGAATGGACCAAGGGGGAAGGTGACCAAGGGTTAGACACTATTTAGGTGTCTACATTTACCCCTTTTTGTCTTGTTGGTTTCTCTAAATGAACTGCAAGACAAAAACAAGAGTCAGTTGCCCCAGGTATGGGATAAGGTTGATTTCATCTTGTTGGTTGTTCAAGTGAACTGCAAGACAAAAATAGGCAAGGGTTGGTTGCCCCGATTATGGATGAGGTATTCCCCCTCAAAGCAGGAGTCGAAGGAAAGGAACCTAAAATCGAGTGTTGATTTGACAAAGATTGGATGAAAAAGGGGTGAATATAGAGTGAGAACGTTGCAAAAGTTGTGATTGCACGTAGACCACTTCACGAGATGGTCAGGTCAAATTATCACAGGTCGAGGGTCGAGGAGTGCCAAAATTGAAATAACTGGGCCCCAACATATAGTCATAGCTAATGGGGTTATTCAATCTAAGCTAAATTTCCAATGGGTCATCGTGTTCCAGGTATCCCAGGCTCAGGAAGTGCTCCTAAAAACATGAAAATGTCATAAGTAGTGCAGATCAATCAGCTTATGATCCTATACTTGTGAAGGTCAAAAGTGTGCACACAATTTTGCTAACCAATCATGAGGTAGCATACATGTAAAAACAACCAAGGCAAAATCGCTTTAGAAGTAGTCGCGGTTAGAGGAGATGGTCATGATCTCCAAGGTCTGGTGGTCAATGGATGGAGGCAAAAGTGATCTCAAGTGTGCCCCAAGGGACCAAAATGATGTGGTCTAGAGTTTTGACTGATTGGAGACATGATTTTGGGCCAACGTGATAAAAAAAAGGAGGTTTGAAGGTGGCCGACATCGGTGATAAAACCAACGTCAGAGATATAAAGGGACCGATGTCAGCAGGATATCGGCCGACATCAGTGGACTAGGGCATGATTACGTCGACATCAGTGGCCTGCCAAATCTGATAAAACTAGATTGGTGGCCCACCAAAAGTCATTTGATTATTTGACTGAGAGAAAAAAGGTGCTCTAGATTTTAGGAGTGAAAGTGATTGGTAGTGAGCGAATTAGTGGTGTGAGGTGGCAGAGTGAGATTGGTGGAGAGAGGGAGTAGATTGGAGTTGGATTGGAGGTTGAAGAGTCAATAGTGGGTCAGCAAGAGTTTGAGGCAGAAGTGATGGTAGAGGGCAGTAGAGGACCCACGGGAGGTCCACCACCAGCGGCACCCATTGTGCCACCACATCGGTGACGTCGAGACGAGGTAGGAGGGTTTCTAGGCCCTATTGAGTTAAATTTTTGTTTTTATTTGTTGTTTGAAATTTGTGTTAATTTAGGTAGAAAGTGAGGGGGGAGGGTGGAAAAGGTATCTAGGATAAGTTAGGGGGTTTTGAGAGGGTTTTGGGGGGTGTAGGGGGGAGAAATGGGGAAGCCCTAAATTTTAGGGCTCACCCCGTTCGGCCCTAGGGCCGAACCAGTCACTGACGTCAGCGGGTTCACCAGCATCAACCAACCAGTGATTGGCGTCGGTTACTAACCTGCCGACATCGGTCACTAAATGACTGACGTCAGTTAGGTGAGTGCCATTGTCAGCATGCTAACCGATGTTGGTTGGCTACCTGGTCAAAAGAGGGATGAAAAATGTTGAAGTCGAGGGGTCGAAGCTATGCCAAGGGCTTCTTAGGTGTTGCGTCAGGCATAGATAGTGAAATAGGGAAAACTTTTAACATGAGATTGACTTGGGTGGATATAGGCGAGGCTGAATTTGATGTTGTAGGATCACCTCTCGACATTGCTAACATGGATGCGCGGAGGGATGATAGTCGATGAGTGGGCACAGATGAGCGCAGTTGGACTCGGTGGGCTGTGGCACTACTGCAGAGTGGTGCAGGATGTGAGTTTGATGGTGGCACTAATCAAGCAGTGGGATCATTCCACCAACACCTTTCACTTGCCCACAGGAGAGATGATGGTCATAGTCGAGGATGTGTACCAGATTTTGTAGTTGCCAGTACATAGAGCAGACCTTTATGCGTGCTCAAGAGAGGTGCATGATATTCATATGGTTACACTGTTTGGAGAGCACATCACATAGATGAGCTACCACTCAGTGAGTTTTGCGTATGAGCCTTTGTACGCTGTAGATGAGGATGCACATCAGCTAGCGGTGTTGATGATGATAGGCATCATGGTGTACGCATTGCTAGATGTAGAGGGTGGTAGGTTTTCAGTTGCTATGATTGGAGTTTTGACAGATATGTTAGAGCAGTAGACAGTGTTTGCTTGGGCACCTGTCTTTTTGGCCCAAGTATATAGAGAGTTGTGGGGTATTAGTCGGTGGTGGCGATACAACTTGTGCGTGGGCCACCTGCTACATTGCTGGGCCTATGAGCATATAGTGGTTACTTGTCCTCTTGGCCTCCCAGTAGCGATCTTGGCTAGCTTCAGGGTCAGATTCAGGCGGTGGCACAAGGTGATGGCACAGACGCAGGTAGACGGAGTGGTTAGAGACATTAACCACTATAGAGGGGTATTAGAGGCCCTAATTCCTGCAGACATCATTTGGAGACCATACTTGGTTTATCCAGCATTCAGAGACCAGGGAGAGCAGCTGGTTGGTGTGCAGAGCCTGAGATGGGTCAGGGGTAGGTGAGCCAGTGAGCTCGAGAGAGTGCTAGTAGAGAGAGTGTGGCGCTAGTATGGGCTGCTACAGGACGTACCTCCCGCATTCCCACTGTACAGATGGGATGACATTGAGGCACCACTCCCACTACCAGAGGAGATAGAGGGCCCAAATTTTGAGGAGTTATCGATAGGACTTGGGGTGGCTGACCTAGGTTGTACAGAGGCCTACACGGCATGGTGGGTAGGGCAGTACACAGGGTTACAGGTAGGGCCACAGCCAGATCCACAGGGCATTACCAGGGAGCGGGATACAGCCCGCGAGGAGAGGGACACTGTGTGGTAGGAGAGGGATGCAACACAGGCCCAGGTCACAATTTTGCAGGGATAGTTGGCAGGGGTTACAGGGCAGCTGACAGAGATGATGAGTCGAGTGACAGTGTTGACGGGTTAGGTCACACTGCTAAAGGGATAGCTCACCATAGCCTAGGCACAGGCAGTAGTAGGATAGGTTTTTGGGGGGTAGGACCAATGCAGCATCCACCTCAGTAGCCAGCTCAGGAGCCCACACAGTCAGTGTCAGTGCAGCCAGCATTCTCATAGCTGCAGGGTTCAGTGTAGGGCATAGCTGTAGGTCAGATGGGTCCACCACAGACGGTATCTATAGTTAGATACCATAATGCATTGGACGAGATCGCGTACTATGAGGGAGCCATTAAGGGGTTTCCTCAAATACAATGGTACTCTATATGAGGGTAGAGCAGAGCCGGTAGTAGTCTAGGTCATGGATGACTACTACTGAGTCATGCATGAGGCACAGATCAGAGGGGGGAGATGATACAACATCTTCTAGGCCACTGCCGCCACCACCATAGCCACAGCCTTGAGGGCAGACCTTGCTACTATGTATATACTAGCCTGTGAGCTGATGATGCGAGATGTATATATATTTTGTTGAGAGAGAGAGATAGAGACACAGATTGTGTCATTGTAAAAACTATTGATATATATACATATATGATGAGATATTTGATCATGGATGTGTTTATGAAAAATGTTGTGGATGTGTTTGTATGTTATTTTGATTTGATATATGTTTAGGATTATGATGCTGAGATTATGGTGTTTATATGATGATGGATGTATGATTAAGATTAATGATTAATGATATGGATGAAAATAATTAATGTTAATGATTATGAAAATATGTGATTGTTTGTGATGTGATTGGCAGGTGACAAAAGAATGTGATGGAAGAAATGCGATGAAGGAATGGTCGAGCTAACCCCAGAAGACCCCATGTCAACTGAGTGTTGCCTACATAGCCCCTGTCGTTAGGGCCTCAGGCCAATGTAGTTCTCCCAAGAGGGAGGAAAAAGAGTGAAGTGGTTGATTTTGGTCATGATAAGGATATGGCATTTCCCATATGTCCGAGGGTACATGCTTGAAATGACAAGGAGGAGATGATGCTATAGCCTTTTCCAAATGGTGTAAGCTATAACATTGGTTGGGGTTTTTCATCCCTAGCAACTATCCATATTCGTGATGGATGTTTGCTAAAAATGAATTGCAGGTCGATTTATGTTTCAGCAAGTAATGGTTTATGCTTGACATAAATTGTGTGGTTGATAGTTTCCATGTGTGTTGATGTATATGGAAACCAGAATGATTAGGCTATGTGAGTGGTTAAAAAAGAGTCGGGTTGAATTGTTTTGACAAATGATGTGGTTAAACGTGACCAAAGTGTAGGTAGAAAGTAAAACGCATAAGTGCCCTTTTGTTGACAAGGACCAAAATGACAACATAGATAGGGGTTGTTAGAACCAAGAGCCCCATTTATGCGTTGCATCGTTGACCATGAGTTATGTTAGAGCGGTAATCGAATCACTTTGACATTAAAGTGAGCTCGAAGTCCCTTGAGTAGGTGATATGATAGGAGGAAAGGGTAACCCATTTTAGAGTAGGGATAACTTTGCCCCTTTTTATAGGAGACCCTGAGACAACTACAAGTCATGTCCATGACCCCTTTTTTTTTTTTTTTTTTTTTTTAAGAGCAGACTGATCAATGCGGGAAGTCCACATAGAGATGTCACTTGTTTTGTGGTCATTTGTGAATCTGATCGATGCAAGAAGCTTCTAAGAAAGTGTTTTTTGTAGCAAGATTTAGTCATAGCCATCCTTTGAGGGAGTGGTCTATACTTTGCTTTATAGATTTAAGGGTGTTTAAATAGCTGTCCTTTGAGGGAGTAGTCTATTAGCTATAGCAATGATAGTGCAGCTATCCTTCAAGGGATCAGTCTACTTTTTGATTTGATTTTGTGACCTTGGATATTTTGACATCTTGATTTAGTTTTGATAGAATGTTGAGTCATGGACAAGACTTATAGAAGGTCAAGGGCTCCCTTTTATTAAGACGAAGCATTACTGCTTGACAAAAGGGTTGACGAATGTTGGGAAGCAGGGTTGATAGGAATAGAAATGATAATGATAGGGGTTGCTCAAGGGATGAGCTCAAGTAAAACATCAAGTGATCGAGTACTCGACTAATAGTAGAGTGGTCGAAGATGCAAGGCATAAAAAGGGGCTCAAGGTCTGATAAATCCCTGGGCCATGCTTGTGCGTTGTGATAAGGTCTAAGTCAATTAGGAGTGAACTTGACCCATTTGCCTCTTTCTAGATTGGTCATGATGATTGATGACGGTTTGAAGAAGTGATAGGTGTTTGGTTGATTGATGTTGGATGATTGAAGTTTGGTCGAGGTTTTTGGTTGATGCTAGTCAGGGTCATGATTAAAAGGTTGGTTGATGATTGAACTATGTGTGGCCGAGGTCTGATCGAGGTTATGGTCAATGTCATGGTCGATGGTTGGTCGAGGTTATGATAGGAAGGTTGATTGATGGTTGGTCGAGGTTTGGTTAAATGTTTGGTCAAAGTTGGTCGAATGTTTGGTTGAAGGCTTGGTTGAATGTTTGGTCAAGGTCAGGATAAGGTTAAACTCCCCCAGTCGCTTAGGGAGAATGTTTGATAGATTGGTCAAGGTCGGTTGAGGCTTGGTGGTCAGATGGACTGTGTTGATGTCAAATAAGGGGGTCAAAGGCAGCAAAGGGACCATAGTCTGGCGTGGAGATCTTGATTTAGGCAATGAGGTTTGAGAGGCATGGGTCGGTGTTGATAATTTGTCGAGGAGGAGGTCGAGAGGATCCTTAATGAGAAGGGTATCCTTTTTCCAGTGTTGATGAATGATAGCTTTGAGAGTGCAACAATGCTCAATGTCATGTCCCAGAGTGTGATGATAGTGGCAAAATTTAGAGTTGTCGAACCAAGATGGCCTTGATCTGAGAGTTGATGAATGGGGCGATGTTGAAGGTTTATTGATGATGTGGTCGAGAAGAAGGGTGTCATTCACCAGACATTGGCGAACAACAACCTTGAGGGCACAACAATGCTCAGTGTCATGCCCAGGCATGCGATGATATGCACAAATGTGAGTGTCATCGAACCAGGGTGGTTTTGGTCTAAGAAATTGATATGGTTTAAGAGGTGGGAGATTGATGCGAGAGGACTACAACAATTGCCATAACAGCAAGGCATAAGAACCTGCTAACGGGTCTGGATGTTTTGTTGCAGTGGGGGTTGATGAATTTGGTTTGAGAGGTATAAGAGGCATTGGTTGATAGTTTGGAGGAGATATATGTCTAAGGGGTTGAGGGAGTAATGGAGGTGACTTGCCTCTATGAAGTATGGGAGTAGGAAGAACTCCTATTAAAGTGGATAGATGCGGGCCCAAGATTGAAGGTAATGAGGAAGGTAGGGGAGGAGTTCTCTGATGTGGTTTAGTGGCCTTCTTTGGTTTGGGTTGAGGGCCATCTTTGTGCAAGGAGAGGTTAGATGCGGATTTGGGTTCAGATGTGGACGAAGGTGAGTGAGATGTAGCAATCTCAGGCAAAAGGTAAGAGGAAACTGTGACTGGGTCTTCCTCGGTCAAAATAGGTGAAGAGACTGGTTCTTCTCCTAGAGGAGAAGAAATAAGAGAGTGTGGCTCCTCAAGAGGGTAGAAGGCAGGGATTATGGTGCCCTCCACTTACGGTGAAGGAGTAGGTAAGGTCGGGTCCTCCATAGGCAGTAAGAAGGAGGATGGTGAGACCGGTGGTGCCGGTAAGGTTGAGGCATCCTCCAAGATGAGAGAGGTTGACGGAGAACTAACCAGGGAAAGAGGTTCATCTATACATGATGGACTGATAGATGGACTAACCTCTTAAGGTTGGTCAGGGATGAAGGGTGAGATCGTATTGACTGTTCGAATGTCGTGTTCATGAGTGTTGTCAATCAAGGTCTGGACATTATTTTGGGTCAGTGGATGATTGGGGAATGGTTGCTTGAAGATGTCGATGCCTTGATTAGGAGGTGCATTGGGATTATCTAGGATGAGGTCACCCTTTTCAAGCATGTCTTGGATTATGTTTTTAAAGGTTTTGCAGTTTCCCGTGTCATGACCTTTGACACGGTGGTAATTGCAAAAGTCATTTTCCCTATACCACGCAGGGATGGTGCGTGAGGGATCAAATTGTGGAGGTGGTCAAATTTGGGGAAGGTTGAAAATCCCCTGTTTAACAAGTTTTTCCAGTATATATGCGTATGATTCTCTAAGAGGAGTATACTTTCGTTGTATGTATCTCTACTAGAATTGACGGGTGGCGCTCTGAGATGTGGATGGCTCAAGCTGATTGGTTGAAGAGGATGAAGGTCTAACGACCACAGCATTGGCTGAAGCTTTAGACTTAGGATTGGATGATGAAGGTTTAGAAGAAGAGGAGTCATTGGTCTTAGAGTTGGGATTCTTGCTCTGCAACTTGACTTTATTCTCCTCGATGGCACGTAATTCAAGTTTGTGGGCCATCGTGAAGGCTTCGTTGAAGGTGCAAAAAGTCTGAACCCATAAGGTGGAAGAAATATGTTTGGCACAGGCTCGAGAGAAAAGTTCAATAAGTTTGGGTTGAGGTAAGGAAAAGGAGAGTTGATTGATGAGGCCTCTCCAGCGAGCAACGAAGTCAGCTATAGATTCGTCCTCGAATTGGTAGATAGTATAGAGGTCCGTGATCGAGACCTTCTTGGTGATGTTAATGGAGAAGTGATCAAGAAAGAGTTGGGACAGCTGTGTAAAGGTGAAGAGGGAATGGCTGGCAATAGAGCTATACCAGTCAAGCACAGCGCCAGAAAGGGACATAGGAAATGTGCACAAGAGCAATGCATCGTCATGGGCAATAAAGTAATAGGCATGTTTGAATTCCCGTAAGTGTTGTTGTGGGTCTTCCTTGCTTTGAAAGTGAGAAAATTTGGGAAGCTCCCACTGGTTGGGGTATGATCTAATCAGGACAGAAGGATGAATGGGCTCATTGCAAATTTGCTCGTATGAGAGAGCATTGCGTGAGCCAGAAATGGAGGTCTCTAGGCTCGACATCTTGTCCATCAGCATTTTGATGATATCTACTGACGGATTGGTGGGTGGAGCACCCCCTAGATTATAAGGCGCTTGAAAGATATTGGGAAGGGCATATGACATGGTTGGTTGCGTAGATGTAACATATGGGTAGCTGGTTATTGGAGTGAAAGTTGGAGCCAAGGGCACTTGTGTTATGGGGTTGGTAGGCACAAGTTGGATAGGGGCCGTCAAGGATGGTTGAGGAGTGGTCATACTTGTTGACGGGTAAACAGTTACTCTTATGTTGATAGGTGCAAGAGTAGGGGGGATAGAGACCAGTAGGTTTTGGAAAGGTGTGGGATTTAGTTGAGTATTTTGAGGTTGAGGGAGTACCAGAACCCCCATGGAGGTAGGTTTAGATGGATTGGATAAGTTTTGAAGGTAGGACATGGTTGGGTTATTAGTGGAGGCGTTGACTTGATTGTCTAGTGGGTGAATTGTAGGTGTTGTTGATGTGATTCTTGTCTTGACTAAGGAAGTTGGCATCCCATAGATTGGGTTGCCTAGGGAGTCTTGCATTTGGCTATGCACGAGATAGTTCTGTAAGGCTTTAACGTTGAGGTCCAAGAATCATATGAAATCTTGGTCCCCTTCTGGGATAATAGGAGTCTGAGGCAGGGTTGGGCGAGTAGGAGTTCTTTCAGTCTCTGAGTGGAACTCCATTATAGGACTGGTTATAGATGGTAAACGTGGAAGCGGTTGTTGACTAGCGTGGTCAAGAAGAGCCTTGGTTTGACTATGTGTCAAAACCATTCAAGGCAAGAAAGAGTCAGGTTTCAGAAAACTATGTTTTTTCAGTCTCAGAAAACCAGAATGAATGTTTAGACAGCAAGAAAGTTGGATTTTAAGCTTGCTATTTTTGGAAAAAAGAAATTGGACAGTGACCGACGTCGGTATAAAAACCGATGTCGGTGAAGAAGACTGCCGATATCGGTCAGATAACTGATGCTGGTGGAGAAAAGTTGTCGATGTCGGTTACAAAACCGATGTCAGTTACTGTGTTTTCCAGAAACTCAAAAAAAAAGTTTTTGGAAATGAAGAAGGCATCCTTACCAGCTCAAAAAAAAAAGATAAAAATAGAAAATATGATGAGGACAGGCAGATCCTAGCGTTAAATCCCTATAAATAATTTTATTAGGATCGTGTGGCTTATGCCTTAAAGTGATGTTTGAGGAGGTTGGATATTAGAAGGGTCCTAGAATAAGTAGTCTAAAGATGGTTTCAGGTATGTTTAGGCACTCAAAGGTCTGTGTTAGGTTCCATACATGGCCTGGTGCTAAGGAGCAAGCTCCCCTCACTTCACAATTCCAGTGGTTAGCTGGTCTCGCTTAGCCAAAATATACTTTCCCTATAGATTAGACTCTGCCAGAGAATAGAGTGGGCTTTCCCCTTGGTGGTGAAATCCAAGTAGGATCACTGGGATGGGTAAGGTATCTGCTAGGTGATGAAATCCCAGTCGGGCCTTGTCTCAAGTGAGTTTGATGTTTAATTTAGTGCATGTGGTTTGGTTGTGTAACATCAAGTGATCTACGATTTATTCAATATGTGGTTTATTAATTACTAAGTGTGGACTAAGAAATGCAAGCAAGCAAAGATGGAATGCAATATATTTTAAAGCCCCAAATCGAAATGTTTAAGTTGTAATGAAAACAAGTTGAGAAAGGGTTGAAGAAAATGATTTTAGACTAGTCTAGAAATGCAAGAAAAGAAAGAAAAATTTATTTTTATTCCTGCTTATGATGTCTTTTAGAAAAGAAGAAAGAGGTGAAGAGGGAGAAACCTAATGCACCTAAATGAAAAAAGAAGGAAAGGAACCCAAGGAAGGCCCTAAGGGTCCCACCGGGTGTGCTAGAATGTTTCTATGCAATTTCGCTTTCACATTCAAAGAGAGAAAATGAGAAACTTAAGGAAATGGTCAAGGCTTGTAAGTACCTAGATGTAGTCTGTGCACCGTAATCCAGACGTTGTGAGAAATCCTCTTTTGTTGTGAAGGATGACACCTAAAAGAGACAGATACTAAAACATGAAAAAAGTTAGTTGATAAGAGGGTGGATTACCAAGCAAAAGCTTGGTCCTAGAAGCGCTAAGGCTTCTTGGAGGATGACAATCCACTGTTTAAAATAGAATATGATAGAGACAGAAAAGAGAAATAATGAAAGACTTGAAAAGAAAGAACTAAAATCAAATGCATACTTGATAAGTTGTAATATGCTTAACACAGTCACCGACGTCGGTGATATTGCCAGCGCCAGTCAGGAAAGTCGCCGACGACGGTTAGACTGCCGACATCGATAGGGGAAGTGGATGAGGTCGGTCGGGGTAATGGCCAGGGATGGGTTACAAGTCTAGTTTTTGGTCTGTAGGATGAACTATGGTCTTGTCTGTGAGTCTGAGGGTCTATGAGGGAGTCAAAGGGACTGCTTGGGGTTTAATGGACTGAGAACTTTTTCAGGAGAAGGGGACTGAATTGGTGACAGAGGCAAAAAGAGGATGAATAGGAGAGAAGGCTTTTCAGCCTCTCCAAGAAGGACAGAGAAGGTTGGGTCAAGGATGCTTGGAATAGATGGTAGACAGAATACTAATATATTTGAAATGACACTGAAATGAAAACAGTACAAATACTTAGCTGTGATACGAGTTGGAAAAGGTGCAGAAGCTATGTTTTAGTTGTCGCTGGTGATGGAGATATCATGCAATCCTTGTGCAAAATGTCCGATGCAAGACCTTAGTGCCTAGAAAGTGTTGTCAAGAATGATGATCCCTGCAAGAACACCTAAGAAGCCCAAAACACTTAAAAGTAGAAGCACGAGAAATGTGTTTCATCGGAAGCAGATTCGAGAGTTGTGATTAGCTCCAGAGATTAACCGATTTCTGATTGGCCTCGTCAAAGGGTCAGAAAAATGGTTTAAGTATAATCAACATCGGTGATTCTGCCGGTGTTGGCTGACATTTGACCGACGTCAGCGAGTGGAGAATGGGTAAAAGAGCCACCAAGCCCATTTTTCATCCGCCAAGTGCACTATCCATTGGAGAATGTCAAAGGTTGGGCTAAATATGCACGAGAATTGGTTAGGCGGTTAGAGAGAAGTAAGAATAGGTCTTGGGTGAGTCATAGGGTGGGAAATAGTCCAAGGCGAGGTGTCATAGGTGATGTGTCAAAGGGGAGGATATTAAAAATAAATTATTATTTTTAAATTAGTAAGTGCATGTTTTAGGAATGGGTTAGGAATGGACCAAGGGGGAAGGTGACCAAGGGTTAGACACTATTTAGGTGTCTACAATAGGCCATCCAATAGCCTCCCATGTAGACCTAAGGATCATGTTGACTGTGCTACCAAAATCAAATACAACACTTAGAATTTTGTATCCTACAACTTCAATGTCAATTTATGAATCAATATCCCATGGATTATTTTTTTTAACATAAAAAAAGCTTTTCAATCTTTTATTGACCTCATTACACACACTCCAGTAGATTTTGTAGCAAGTTTGTGATGTTCTAAGAGATGTCTTCATTACACAATGTACTCAAAATCTTTAGTAAATCTATTAACATAGTAAAAACTCCATCTTGATGCATAATGTGCATGATTTGGCCATACATTTGGGCATCTATTTCTGTAACATCTCCTTCCATAGTGTCTTGATGTTGAATATTTTTCAACATCTACATAGCTTCATACATGAACCCCTTTTCTATAGCTGGGTCTAGGTATTTATCCTATTTTGATTTCTAGATTCCTTGGTCTTGAGGCATTTAAAGAGGAGGAAATCCTATTTCTACATGCTAGTGTCTTGTAATGACATTTAAGAATGCATCCTCCTTAGGCTTCACATTCACCATGTTAACATTTTTGATGGACTTTTCCTTTCTTTTCTTTAATAAGATAAGACAATCTTTTATCTTGTGCTGATTATATACTCTATAATATGCATAATAAGATTGTCTTTAGGGATTTAAATGGAAATTGCATTTCACATTATTATACTCTCCACACAAATAACATTGCAAAGAAGGGTGTTGATAATTATTTCCTCTTCCATCTTGGTAACCCCCTCTATATCCACCCCTATATCTTCCTCTATTTGACTGATAACCTCCTCTATACCCTCCCCACTACTATGTTGTACTCTAATGTTGGTGCTATTGGGTATTATCTCTAATTACAAATTATTGTTTCACAACTGGTGGGGTCCAAATAGTTTGTTTCTATTATGTTATTGATAGATTCTAGGGTGAAGCATACTAGTATTATGGTGATGGTGGTGTCCAACTCGATGAAAGAGGGGTCTAACCGACCAAACCTTGAGGTTGGTACTAAGATGAACTAGGAATCCATTATGAACCTACTTGATTTTCATAACCCTTATCAACCTCTAGGACTAGAATCATCTACCTTGCCAAGGACACTTGTTGTTTAATGATGGAAAATACATTCTTTTAAATGTGTTTTTTGAGATCCTACAAGTCCCTATAATTATTTTCATCATGATTGTGTGACTTAAAAAAATTATAATATAGACTCTATGGGATTTTTTTATACTATTGTAGGAGCGGGCATTGTGTTCTTGCATGCCCTATTACTCTACAGATTTTAAATAACTCTATCTTGATCTTAGGATAATCATTCCTATGATGTCCTTTCCCACACTCCATGCACCATAGATTTAGCTTAGGTTCATCTGCCTCATGATATTGTTACATCCTATTCATAAAAGTTTGAAATGTATTTTCCATCTTATAACCCATGATAGGAGCTTCCCCATAGTCTTCAATTTGTTCCACTCATAGAGTAGCAGCTCTAACATCTATGTTTGTAGCATATTGAGTCTATAATATAGTAAATCTAATTATAAAATGTATTTTTTTGACAAACCACATAGATTTATATTTATCTGCTAATAAAAATTCCACCTTATTCATAACATCAAAGAACCTATGATCATAGTCATTGACTGATTCTCCCAACTTCCACCCAATCTCCTTCAAGTATTGAATAGTTTGACTTGTATATTTATTTATCTTAAACTCTATGATAATCCATTCCTTAAATTTTTTTAGACTTGCTTATGCAATTTATCTAAAATACATAAACTCAAGTTATCATCCATTTAGTGCCCCTATTAACTCACACTTCTTGATAGCCTCATTAGTAATACCCTTGGCTGGTAATCTCATCTCACATGTTAGTAAGTATTGTTCAGGGTTTGTATACCCATCATATATCACTATATTTATAAATGCTCCTAT
>JARHVA010000777.1:1392500-1562500 GCA_037957365.1 Torreya grandis
ATGAGAAACCTTATCACATTCCTATCTACCATCATTTGGCATGTGGTTGTAATATACAAGTATGTTATAAGTGTTAGATGAGGAGAAATGGTAGAGATGAGTGATTGAGATCATTTTGGATGTCTCAAAGGGGTTTTGATCATAATAATAGGAATTATAGGGGCATGATGTGTTTATATGGTTATAAAAACTTAAAAAATATGTCATAAATGGTTTTGATGATAAGGTACATGTATCTATAGGTCTGCCTATAGGTTGAGGTAGACTAGGCAAAATTTGTAATGAGATATGGACCTGAGGAGATTTATCAATTGTGTGAGACCTCAAAGGAGGATTTAAGAAGATTGAAAATATATGTGAAGTAAATATGAGGACTATAAAATTCAATAGACTCAAGTTTTCACTTACAGGTTAGTATTAATAAAGTGGACTGTGTAAGCCAAGACAGATTGTGTGAACATGGAAGAGTAATGTGAAGTTTCTAAATGCAAATTCAAGGTGTATTGAACCAATTAAAATGAATAAAAGAAATTTCCAAAACATTTTTCACCATTTTAAACAATGTTATCATTGACAAATTGGGCTCAAAGTGTAAAACACAGTCGTAGGCCTAATTGATGATCCAAGACCTACCTGTCCAAAAAGAATGGATAAGTGAACACATTTGTTTTGATTTTGAGGCCATGAAGGGGTGAAAATTACTCATGATAAAATATATGAGGTGTTTATTCATTTTATTGAGATAAAAAAAACTAAAAAATGGGAATTCTTGAAACCAAATAATTAACAAGCCTAGACATCCACCTACATGTCTGACCTTGAAATATGGAGGTCTTATACTATTTTTATGGTGAATTATGGAAGGATATTGGAGATTTAGGATGACATTGGTAGATATGTACATGAAATTTATAATATAGTATGGTGATTGAAAAGGATCAAAAAATATATTAGGGTCATTTTTGCATGGTAGCTCCTAAAACACTTAATAAGGACCTACAGGTAGGGAGGTTAAGATTAGGAAAGATAAGGCTTCAAGGCATAGATTAGGGAATATAAAAGTAGGGTGTGGGTTTTTTAAATCTTTATATAGGAATTTTTATCCTATAAAATACATTTTAAAGGCCTTGAAGCCAAAATCTTCTCTCTCGACCAAGTCCACCAGGTTTGCTAACCTGAGAAACTACATTCTTTTGATTGGAACTTCATTAAAGGTTTGCATGGGATCCCAAGGAGGTTGTATAAGGTGGAGAGTATTTTTTAATAAAAACTCATTATATTATTTCCATCATAATAACTCCTAACTCTATGGATCATTGCTAAGAGAGAAACTACCTTAGAAGCATTGTTTGGCCTTGTGAACTTGAGAGAGCATTATGTTTTGCCTAACTCTATGAATCATTGCTAAGAGAGCAACCACCTCAGAAGCATTGTTTGGCCTTGTGAACTTGAGAGAGCATTATGTTTTACCCAAAACATGGATAATCAGATGCATGGTGAATAATTTGTGTTTGGGTATAATATATGGGTATATTACCTCAAATATTGTGGTATTTAGAGTTAAATTTTGGATCTATTCTTTATGAAAAATCTCTAAGAATGAAATAGGCCTAAAACCCTTATTTAACCCTTAAAAGAACCCAGGGAGAGATAAAAGTGAGATAAATGACTTCAAGAGGATTTATTTTAATATGATATGATTAATATGAAATTAATGGGTCTAATAGGCATATAACTAGGCCATTGTTTAACATGTTCAAGGTACTATTGTATAGAAATAGGCTTATAAATGACTTTGGTAGGCCTAGAAATGTAGGTTTGGGTAGCTCTTCATGAAATCTAAATGAGTGAGGCCTAATGGAGTTTATTGAGACCATATATGACCCTGAGAAGAAATTTTAAGATGCCATAAAATCCCTCATGAGATATACCAAATCAAATTTATGGTTTAAAATCTAATTGTAGATAAGTAGAGAAAATAATTTAAAGAGTCTAAAGGCACCTATGGAGTTGGTGACAATTGGATAAGATGTTGTAGGTTAGAATGATTGAAACACTTAAAAATATCATCATAAAATATTACCACATATAGTTAAGTGTATAAGGCAAGGATGAATAGTTAGAAACCAACAAGGTGACTTGTCAATCTTCAACCAAGAAGAGCAGTTCCAAGAGAGAAGGGTCATGTGTCACTCCTACGCCAAATTCATGAAATTCATCATTATTACATGTGCACATATGTTGAGAGAGCCCTTAGGAATGTTTATAGCCTATTTTATTTTTGAAACTACCCTCATGATGGATGACACCTCTCATAGGCATCTCTAATGTCCTCTCTCTCTCCTTTCTCACTTTCTCTATAAGTATGCCTATTTTTAGCATTTATAAGGATCCTCCACATGAGTATGGTGAATGCTTGCTCATGAGTATGGTGAATGCTTTCTCATTTGTATGCCTTTAATCAATGAATATTACTAGTTTTATCTCATTCATGACTATACTTAGTGTGTATATATGGATAGTTCATCTTGTTAAGTGATTTTTTAGTCTTCCTTGACATGTTGTTCTATTCTAACACCTATATGTAGTTAAAAACTTTTTATTTTAGGTTATGTGAAGTGTTCAAGTGAGGTATAAGGGTTGAGTGATTTTTCATATTCATTAGTGTCATTTTATACCTATTGATTAGTCTTCCTAGCCTAATCATATGTCATAACCTTCACATTGAAACATTGATGTAGGAGATTCAGATTATGAGTAGTGCATGTTCAAACTAGTCTCATGATTGATGTGCACATGTAAATGGTTGATAATGGCCAATTAGTTTAGTGTATCACCACCCTAGTTATGTTTATTTCATGTTATCCCTCTCCCTTTTCCATAAAATATAGTAGTTTATATTTTTGATCCTAATTGATACACTAAGGGGAGCTAGACCTATAATCTAGAGATTCAATCCACCTATTAGGCCTCCCACAACATAGGATTACCTCTATATTACCCCAAATTGTGAAGGCTTGAGAAACATTTCAATGGTGAAAATTTGGTTGATAATAATCCAACCATACATGTCAATATGTGAGATAGGAATCCAAGAGGGGAGCAGTCAACTGTTAGTATGTTAAAAATTAATAAAAACACACTATTAAATCTAACACCTCAAGCCTAGACACTCAAAGAGCAAGAAAAAAATAAAAGTAGCTAACACTGGAAGACAAAAAAAGTATTCTTTAGCTTCCTTGAGAGAATGATTTGTATTTTAGCCATGGAGGAATGTGCTCGATCATGTACGTAAAGAGTCTTTGACAACGGTGCTCCATATATCGTTTATCCTTGTCACCTTGATAAGTTTGGCTTGAATTTGGAAAGATTTAGAAATATATCAATAAATTTTCATTGTAACCTTACTATAATTCTTTTTTTCTCAAAAATTGAACATTATAACATTACATAAAAAAAATCCTTTGAGGGAATTCTTGCATAATAACATTAAATAAAAAAATCTTTTTTGAAGAATGGGTGAGGCCTTGTATTTATAGCCTTCCAAACTAATCCTAACCCAAATGTAGTAAGGTTCAATTTAACCATGGTTAGGTTTAGGATGGGACAAGACATTAATATTTTCATTTAATAATCATGGCTCACAAATCAAGATATTTGTTTGATATTTTGTGAGTGCTTGACAGCTCACAAAAGATGATGTGATGATGGTGAATCATTTTAGATATTTATGTGATGTCATGATGATGTCATTAATCTAGAATAATGAATTTCTAACAATAGACATTCAACAATTAATTATCCATTGGATTTTCACCTATTTATTTAATTGGGTCTAACCAATTATGTAATCCTAATCAAATTAATTGACTTTTCTGAATTTTGACAAGTTATCCCTCACACATGGTCAAAAAGGTTAACTTGCTAGGTTGAGAATTTATCAAAGATTAATTATAGGAAGATGATGATTGTGTATAATGAATTTACTTAGTTAGGGATACATTGATGTGGTTTAGAATATACACATGATGTGTGCTAATGAATCTGAGTATTCCAATGCTTTCTCAGCTTAACTTGTATTGTTTGAAACAAGTCATTCTACTATCTATTTAGACATGAAAGTGGAAAAAAAGGAGTGTCTAAAATTATAATATGATGTGGATAATGGCTTGAAATGTATAAATATTTAAGGAAATAATCTTCATGATCATAGAATAAGAATAATTCAAGCACATATCTAGCACTGGCTTGCAAGAAGATAGGCACACACCATCAAATATCTAGCATAGAGCATGTATATATAGGAATTTAGGCCCATATCAATAGGAATTAAATATAACTACATGTCTTGAATCATTACTATTACTAGTCATTGGTAAGTCATCATTTTCATATTAATGTTGTAATTGAATGATCAGGGTAAAATCATGTATAAATACCCCTAGTTTTACTTAGAAGGGAGTTGATGTTAATGGATGTTTTTGTATAATGGTAAATTAATATTGAGTTTACTCATGTTCCTAATATTAATCAAGACTTGTGTATGGTGACCATTTAAATATAATAAAATGGAATACTTGTACTTTTAAAATAAATGTAATCTTGTTATGGAACTAATGGTACTACTATAGTTTTTTTTTATTTGTGCATATCTCTTTACTTGTGATAAATGGATTAAATATGGAATTATTGATAATTAGATTAACTATGATATATTTTATTATAACTAAGTTCATTTTCAAACACCTTAGTATATAAATCCTAATGTATACACCATCAGGTCAGAGCCGATGGGAACCAATCTTAAGCCACACACTTCAGGTGAGAGTGCAAGACCATTTATCATGTGATAAGCTAATGAAATGGTTATTGGGACCCCTTATCATATTTATGTGCATGAATAAGGAAATTAATGATAAATAAAAGGAAAATAACCCAAAATAAATCCAAATTGTAAGATAAAAACTAATGAAATCAATAATAATTATAGTTAATGCTATCTCTCAATGAACATAAAAGCTTCAACTAAAAGCTACACCAAAGAGTAAATTCTTAAGATTACCATCACCTCCAAATGTATTATTTCAAAATCTACTTGAATGCAATTTCATCTCTCTTCCTCCATAAATTGATGTATATATTCCTAAACCAAAATCTATAGATTTTGATAACAATGCATATTTTGACTACCGTTGATGTATTTTGAATTCCACAAACAAATGTTTCAATCTCAAACACATGATTCAAAATGTAATTGATGAGAATATTATTGATATTGGCACACCTAATGAAGAGGCCAAGCCAAAATAAAATTTCTATTCAAAGTTAAAAATTTACAAAGATCTTTTTTTAAATCATGAAGTAACAAAAAAATAAGATAATTTTAAAGTAAAGTATGAATAAAATGCTCAACCTCCTCCTTATACATATGGGTATCCACTTGATATAATCATTGGAAAATTAAAATAAAAAAAAACATCATGTCCTAAGACTACATTTGATGATAGTGAAGTTGTTGATGATGATTCATATAGATATGCATTCTTTATTTGAGCATATGTTTACAAGCAAACCATTTATAGTGTTATAATAGACAATGGATCAAGTCAAAATGTGTGCATAATAACACTCCTCAACTCTCTCAGTTATACATAACAAGATTTATAAGATGCTTCTATAGTTTTTAATTCATTTTATGGTCATACAAAAGATACTCTTAGGCATATATTAATAACTTGATTATTAGTTCTACCAAGCATATGGGTATTTGATATGCTATTAGGGTGCCCTTGGATATAAATAATTAGATCAATACCTTCTATAGTGCATAAATATCTTACTTATATTCATGGTAACCAAGTGGTCAAAATTATAGGAATCCAACATGAATAGATTTTAAAACCAATGATATTTACTTCTCCTATATAATAATTAGTTGGGACATACATTGAGAAACTTGATAATGAAATAGCCTAAAAAAATATTCAAGAGCATATTATACAATCAATTTCTCCATGTATTTATGAGCATCATCCAATTACACATGATCATAATACAAAATCATTTTCTCTTTCTATTTATGAGCATCACCTAGTAACACATGAACATATTATAGAATCAATTTCTCCATCTATCAATGAGCATCATATAGTTACACATGAGCATACTGAATTAGTTCCATAAAGCATGGTACATACTACTAAGTAGAAAGTGGCACATAAAAAGAGGTATTCATATCCTAAAGCACCATAATTTATTCATAATGCTTCACCATAGATACAAGTAATTAGACATTATCATATTACACATGAGGATCAGGAGTACATGGATATATGAGTAGTGATTACAATAGACATATTAAAACATATGTGTTTGATCAAAATTTGTGATTAATAACTTTTAATCTAATTAATACAAACTGATGAGTAAATCATAATGCATAATATATACAATAAATACATATAATGGATTTTCAACTATTTTTTTTAGAAATGTACTAAAATAGGAAAGTACTAAGAAATATATGGATTAGTTAGAACTTAGTTTTGTAGGATTGCAACCATGACTATTAAACTGACTATAAGGTTGTGAGAGGTTACTATGAATTAAGAATATGGATTTGAGTTATTATATGATAAGGCTAAACTATTTGGACTTAACTGGTTTACATTATTGTTTGTAGGGTACAAATTCACCCTTTCAAGTTTTACCCTATATGTAAATTATTATAGGAATGCATTCAGCTATAGGTCCTATGTGTATATGTAGATGTCTTCACTTTATTGTAGGATTCATTGTGTGCCTTTTTCTTCACTCAAAGCCATAGTTCAGTGACAAGAGGGGAAAATACTATAAGATTGGGCTATGGGGTTATTCTTAAAATCATCATCTCGTTAGTTGAGCATTGCCTACATTCCAATACTATGAAGAGGGATCAAACTCCATGTAGTTCTCCCATCATATGGTGGTGTGTGTACAATATTGGTGAAATGATATATGATGGTACAATCCTAGTGTGATTATGTGTTTCAACAAATGAATTATTACCTTGTTGTTTTATTGAGACATATCGTAGGTATTCTAGGGTTGTGTGGAATCAAAATTGGGAAGAATACCTAATTTTCTCTCATTGTGCAATTAGATAATATTTGGTATTTGTAATAATTTAAATCTCCCAAAAGGGTATAAAATGTTCTTATATAATGTTCTTATAAAAATGGTAACTAGAGAGGGTCTAACCCTTGTAATTTCTTTGTTGAAAAACTTAGATTGGACTGTGCATGCTCCAATCCTCATTTTAGGATAATTGTGCTTAAAAATTAATATGAATTTGATTTCATAAATGTAAAACTCAATATGATAAAGTATCTTAGAATCCTAGTATGAATCCTAATAGATTATTATGGTGAAAAATTATGTAAAAAGTTGAATCTACCATTGGATATGGAATAAGATTCATTTTGGTGAAAAATTGGTGAAATACCTAGTGCAAAACTAGTGAAATATAATATGAATTGAGTATAGTATATATAACATAGATAATGACATGAATTACCATTCCTTTTAATTAAATAAGGGGAAAACTAAGTAATAAAATGATCATATGCCATGCGCATGCCCACAATATGATATCTACATATATCGATTATAGTAACTAAGTAATATTAATTAAATATCTAAGTAAAATCCTATGCAAAAACATGGGACACATTTTGTGCATGATACCCCTATTATAATTAAAATATATAATAATCCTATATATAAATTTGAAAAATATTTATGGGTAACCACTGAAAACTATTTTGTAGACTAAGTATGATTCTTAGAATTCTAGAAAATAGTGTTTCTAATTTTTGGGATGAAAGCACACTACTTTGGATAATATTATCCTATGCCATTTCCCATATGGTTCAGTACTATCTAAATATAAATTTTAAGTAAAAATAAAGATGCATTGTGATCAATTGAGAAAATAATGTTATTTTTTATCTATGTAGTGGATTGTTGCAGCATAGTCTCTAAGACAATCCACTATGTATGGTCCCTCTTTTGAGGTGAGTTGTGAAGCCTATATAATAAATTAACTCAAAATAAAAGTTATGAAAATTATGTTACAGAAAGATTGAAATCTAGATTAATAATGATAATATTAGATATCATGGAATCATATTGATAATCTGAGCAATATAGCAATGTATAATACATGTAAATCCAAGCATACATAGTGTCATATCTAGATAGATGTTAGCAATTAGGAATACAATGAATAATGATAATATAATGAATACTTTGAAACTGATATATAACTAGTTGGGGAAGATGAGCTATATCCATAATGGCATAAAAATTTAAGGAGATGCATAATATCCATCATGGCATTGATAAATTGAGTAAGCAATAACAAGCAAAAATCACGACCATGATGCACATACAAAAATAATATGTAAGAGAACACAAAATACATAAGAAAGCTAAGGGTCCACATACAATGGGCATGTTAAAATCTTACTCACACACATATAATCACATAATAATGTTTAGAGTTGTAATCAAAGACATGTTTAATTGTCTACAACCTAGAGAAATTGATTACACAAAAAAAATGAAGTGAAGAAGAAAATGTGATAAGCATACATGAATAAGTGAAATTGGTCTATTTAAGGAATTTATAACATTATCATATTAAAAAAATTAGGTATTTAGTGAGACATTAATGTTAAATTAAGTGATAAAATAAAAAAATATTCATGCAATATATTGTAATCTAGTAGGATTAAAAGGGATAGTTATAGAGTGATAAAAGTTGTGTAAAATATACCCCTAGTGAACTTCTTATGATACCAAAAAAATGTAGAAGGCCTATGATTGTTTTAAATCTAATAAATTGGAGCATGTGTTCACTATGATAAGTCCACTAGAATGGTACAAGAGAATAATATGTGACTATATGGAGTAGTTCATTTTTATCTATGTAAAATTTCTAGGCCTAAGATAATATCACCACTAAGAACTGCATCTAAAAGTGACAACTTATATGTTATAAAACTCACTCAAATACTCTTGTGAAACATATTTGATATAAATAAAGATCAATAACATATGCATTACTTAATTTATCATAGGATAGAAAAATTTTTCACGATGGTTTTGGCTCCGGCAATTGCGCGCGCAAAGCCACATTTGAAATTGGATGCTGTGATCCGAGCGGCTGGCGAGGCAGCGGCTGCCATTACGAAGGAGACTCTTCCTGATAATAGAGGGAGGAACCAAAATACCCACAAAGGGATTTCTGTTGCGGGGATTGAAGATACTACAGTTGTGTGTTCGGCCAACATTCCTGGTTTAGGGCATGGACCAGGGGGGCGAACCTATGCGGATGTGGCGGCCTTTGAAGCAGATATACATGATGCTCAGCCTCATACAACACCTGTACCTACCCGTGTATCACCTGTAAGTGCTTTAAAACCTATTAGGCTAACTCTAGACCCTGAATTAGCAGAAAATATCTTTCAAGAAGAAAAAAGGTTTTCCTCTTGTGCTGCCATCTTCTGTTTCTGTGGTTTCTGGCCCTCTTTTGTAGATCTACAGAACTAGATTGCTAAGAGTTGGCTGCATATTAAAGATGGTCAAATACAGCCCTGTGCCAGGGGTTTTTTTATAGTAATATTTCAAAGCCCTAAAGATAGGAAGTCTATTTTGTGCCACAATAATTTTTCTTGGCAGGGCAGATTTCCCCTAATGGCCAAACCCTGGCACAAGGATTTTAATCCTCTCTCAGAATCCTTTAACAAGATCCCTATATGGGTGTGGCTCCCTTATCTTTCGATACATTTGTGGCAAGAGGCGGTTTATAAAACCATTGGAAATGCTATAGGGGAGTTTCTATATGAAGAAGATAGTACTAAGAGCCACCATTCAACTTGTGCATGATTTATGGCTGACTTGGATGTTTCAAAGGGCCTTCCTGAGGCCATTTGCATTGATTCCCCAAGGGGTTCCTGGACACAAATCTTGGATTATGAGGGGATTCCTTTTAGGTGTAGGAAGTGTCACCAGACAAGACATATTGCTGCCCGTTGTGGTGATGGGAAAAAAAATCCCAGACGTTCACCTTCTTGGTGGCCAAAGGATTTCTCTGAATATAGTATAGACAAACAACCTTTGGAGACAACAACAGATTCTGAGACCGAGAATGAGGAAAGGTTGCATTCTGATTTAGAAGATGAAGAGGAATCACTGGAGAAACAATCAAATGTAGACTCTGAGGAGGCTGAAGTTAAAGATACAACTGAGCCTGAGGAGGAGGTGGTGATCTCTTCCCTTATTTTGGAGGATCTTTCTAAGAGCCAGACTGTGTTAGACTGTCACAAGGAGTTTATGCCTTCTGGTGTCCACAGATCAGTGTCTTCTGAGGCATGGGTTGCTGAGGCAGTTAAGGTAGAAGATGGCTGGACAACAGTCAGAAGAAAGAAGGCTAAGCCTTTGGTCCCTCCTCTAGATATGAATCTTCGGTCATGCAAAAAGAAAAATCTGAATTTAAAAGATTCATCCAAAGTTCCTTTCTACTGATAGGTTTTTTGGGGGCAGCAAACTGGTCATTTTTTCTTGGTTTGCTGGTTACAGTTCTGGAAGTTTGCTAATCCATTTGGTTATCTTTCAGTTCAATGTTTTGTGTGTTATTTTTTCATGTTCTTATTTGTCGGTAACAGGTCCTTGTAAAACCTGGTCTTGGTTCTTTTTTGTTTTCAGGTTCTTGTGTTAACCTGGCTATGCTTAATTGTTTATCTTTCTTCTTGTACAGGGTTTCGGGGTCCCTTCAAAACCTATTTTTACCATAATCTAAAACATATTTGATATAAATTTGAATTTAGATAAGTATTGCATATACTGAAGCAAAAATCAAATAATGTAAGCAAACTACACATATCTTGCATAGGTTCTAATTTTTAGATTTTTTTGAAATATTATATTTTTATTGTATTTTCAAATATACATAACTAAAAATTAACATAATAACCAATGTCTCCCATAATATTTTAAAAATCAATAGGACATGTATCTAACATAGTAAGGATTACCTCTCATGAATGGAAAGTATCATGCCATTGTGAAGTATTTGGTCTCAATTCAGAATCTAAAAATTGATTTAGATTTGTAACATAAGTTCCACTATCATGATGATAATTTTTAGTATCCAATGTATATTATATGGTATCTTAAACTTTAGTACTCCTTAGAATCCATCATGTAGTATAATAATTATGTGTTGGTTTTCATTATGGAACACTCTTTTAGAGGTACAAACCACTGAAAGGTGAGGGGGGTGAATCAATGGTGGAAAACAATCCAATTCAATTTACAAAACCTTCAAACACTTAAGAATTTAATACAACCATTTATGAAGCATTCAATATGTCTATAACAATGAAAAAATAGATAATGAAAGATTACATGCACACCATAAGATCTATTTGGGAAACCCTCTTGGGGAATAAAACCCACTCTCAAGCCTTCAAACACATAGACTACTTTTCCTATAAGGTATTACAAACATGAGACTTTAGTGAAATACCATTCCACAAAGAGCACCTGCACCTAGGTTGGCCAAGTACTTATGACCTCAATTTAGTGAAACACCTGTTCCATAAGGAACATCTACCCCTTGGTTGGTCAAGTCCTTCTAAACTCAATTTAGTGAAACACCTATTCTAAAAGGAGCACCTACCCCTAGGATGGTCAAGTTATTTTAACCACAATTTAATGAAACACCTATTCCACAAGGAGCACCTACCCATAGAATGGTCAAGTCCTTTTGACCTAGATGTTGAGCACCCTAACAACACCTATGATATGAACAAATATTGATCATAGATTTTATACCAATCTAATAGAGATACAATGTATATCATCCCCCTTCACTTCTTCACATAGACACAAACATCCAAAACTACCTTTTAGATCACTCTACACTTATCAACAACAACTATGTAAAATCCTTAACAATATGAACAAAAGGTTATACACATAGTACACTTTCTAATCTACCTCTCAAATCAACCACCAAGATTACACAGACATCATCTATCCTTCACTCACACTCAAGGAATCCAACATATCCTTTTGGATCACTCTAGACCTCTTTCATCCTCAATCTTCAAACCTACAAGAATAATGTTCTAACATCAAAAATATGACTTAAAAGTCATACACATAGTCATCAACATACTCTACACTAGTCACCCACTCTTTCTTCTTTCCTTGCTCTACAACACTCACACACACCTCTTCTCTCAAGCCTAGAAATCACCACAGTTGATCTCACCTTTTATAGAGCCTTCATGATTATTATTTTTTTAGTCATATTTTATAATTACCTTAACCCTTAAAGATTATATCATATGAAGACATAGCTCAATATCATTCTCATAGGTTGGCCATAGCATCCATGGGTCACCCTTAAGCATCTACACCTTTTAATTAAGCCTTAGTATCCCTTATAGGTCTCATACAGACCTATTCACCCATTTAGCACTCCATCGATAAATTTAGAAACAAAGGAAAAATTTAAAAAATATATTTCCACTCTAAATGACCCCTTCAACATCCTTAAAATATCATTGACATCACAACACTCTTCTGTGTATACTCAATCTACTCAAACATTAGCTTTGTATATAAGAACACCATGAATGAATACATATTCAAATTTTAAGCATTTTTTTATACAAAATATGGATTGGTAAAACCTATAAAGTCTATAAAGATCATCCCTAGAGAGTCTAAAACACTCTCTAATAAAAAATTCTCCTTGAAACATTCAAATACTAATAGGAAATCTCAAAATATCCTTCTTGGGTCACTTACAGACCATGGTCAAACACATATTCAACTTTGAAGATCAATAAATTTTATTACAAAAACATTCAAACCTTTAAATAAATATTATGGATGCTCTTTGAAGTCCTCTAAAACTTTTTTTTTTACACCATGGTCAAATTTTGCATATATCAAAAATTATAGCATAAAAATTATAGATTGGTCTTCCTTTATAAATTCAAATATTTGAATTCCAACAGCCAATAAACAACTATTAAAATTTGAACATTTTGGCCTCATCTCATGCACCCTTGAAATATTTTTCCAAATACACACCAATTATCTCTTTAGATCAGCTAGGTCTTTATCTTACAATGCTCACCATTAGATCTTGATCAGAACTCCCATGATTATGACACTTGGCACCCTCATGTGCCTTTTGAACACTTTGCTTATATTAAACATTGAGCACTTTTCATCATCTCATTTCTTCCTAAAAATTTGAAATAAACATGATCTGTCGATATCTTTGAGAGTAGCTTGGAATTTAACTAGCTTAAACATCAGACACTTTGACCTCTTTAACTCAATACACATCATCGATCTACATTTGTATGAACACCCACTTGTCGTTAGATCTTTATCTAGTCCTGGTATTTACCTTTTAAATTTTTTAATAAGTATGGGAACTTATAAAATATATCTAGAAGGCCAAATTTAAACCTTAATAACTTTTTCTATGCTTAATCATATGTTCTAAAATTTAAACCATATGATTTTTTTCATAGGGGAATCCATCCATATATCAAGTTGCTCCTAGAACCTTCACGTGTGTGAAATATAATGCCATAAAACTACTTAATTAGATCGAATTGAACTTATAAATTAATCTTAGATTCATTTCACACCATTGATTTGTGATGTGATTAAATGCACATTATTAGATAACCCTTGTAAATTTTTCTAAGTATGGGAAAACATTGTAAACTACCTAGAAAGAAAACTTTGCACAATTATATATTTTGCTCTACTCACTTTCATGACCTAAAAATTGGACCATATCAACTTGGGACTAATGTGATCACACCCATATGACAAACACCTCCTAACTCATCCATACATGGCAATGGTGATATCAATAAATTACTTACTCAAGTTTTTTTGTCACAAAACCAACTATACCAAGATGAACATAATGAAGGACCAGATGAAAAAAATGCACTTATACAAGTTATCCAATCATCCTTTACCTTTGATAGGACCCATCACACATGCTCAATACTTCAGACCCATCCTTATACATACCAAAATTGAAGATCAACAAAGCCTAATTGAAGCATACTAGGACAAGTACACTACACACTTTGTCATTGAAACTTAGAATATCAAGACATTTCATCCACTCACATTGACCTAAACATGACATCACTGACTACTCTCCAACAATATCCACCTTTTTCATTGATGTCAACACCCATCATATAGATCACCTTCCTTCTCTCTCTTTAAGCACTCTCATAATAGGAACCTTCTCCCCCTTTGACACAAGACAAAGTGGAACAAACTGATCTTGAGGACCTAAAAAGACCACCAAAAATAGAGGAAAACCTTAGAAACATGATACCAAATCATATTTTCCTTTAGCCTACCTCTTCTTTGCCTTAACAACTTCATCTTGCTACATGCCAACACTCTCTTCAACCAAGCACTACAACCAATGAATAAAAAACACATAAAAGTAATTAAATATGATAGAACTCATCAAGAAACATATAAGAGGAACTCTCCCTAATATCTCTAAACCATTTCCCCTCTTGATCATCTTCAGATCTCCATACACCATGAAAAACCACCATATAGGGTTACTAACCTTATCTCTCAAGGCACCTCAAGGACCACCAAAAAAACATCATGCCACTCACCAAATAGGAAACATGATTTAAAACAACCTAATAACTTACCTTGAAACACTAATGCCTTGATATTTTTGATAAACTGAGCAAAAACATCAAATCTTCACACTAGGCTTGTCTAGACTCTTTGTAACCCTACTTAGAACTTACAGAGCTCACAAATTTTAGTAGACATACTTTCAAGACTTTAAATTTCATATTTGGATCACTCTCATATGCACCTATAAGAAAAACAATTTTCATCACTTAGCTCATCCTATATGACATACTTCCTTCACAAACCTACTAGCAAATTAAGCCTCCATCTTGACAAAATCATGAATAATTTAAAAACCACAAACCTTTAGATATATATGAATATTTATTTTAAAACCCATTTGGTCCATTCAAAATATTAAGAATAATTATACCTTAATTCATAAGTCAAACCACTTTTATAGCATAGCCCAAAACTCTAGAATCTTAAAACAAATAAGGTCAATAAACCTCCTTCTAGTCAACATCCACCTATGAAATTTCTTGCACACCTAGGGACAACCATCACACACTTATTGACTAGGATTTAAGCCTTCATGCCTTTGGAAACTTTGACTTCCTATACCATAGCTTTGATCTAAAATAATAAAGATAAACTTGAAAGCACACAAAAAACCTCCAAAAGGCACAAATAGGATCATCAAGACACAAAATCATATGGAACATATCATAGAGAAGTTCATAGACCTTTTTGGGCACTAAAATCTTCTTGACATTCCATCAATATCATTATGCCACCTAAAAAAACCCATTTTGATCTTGAAGACACTGCATACACATTAAAAAGAACTTAAACCATCACTCTGACCTCATCAAAGCAATTCTCCCATATTGACACACCAAATCCGACTAGAAACACTCATCTCTTATCTTTTAGGAACTTATGCAGAGCCAACAACACTTTATTTTCCATTTAAAGTAATTTCTTTAAGAAGCATAGATAGAGGCACCCTACTTCACATGGTTCCTTAGAACAATTTGAAACCAGGAGTTGCCCATACCTCCTCATATTACTTCTCCTCCTTGGTCATTTGATACTAATAGTTCTTCTTCTTATTATTCTTAGGATTAATAGAAATAACTTTCTCATCCACTACAACATTTTCCTTCTTTTCTAAGACTATATTGACAACACATGGGGATAACATAGATTCATGACTTAACTTTTAGTTGAAGAATCTTCTTTATAATTTGGAACCTCATCACTAGGTATTGATAACTAATGTTATTTATAGGAAACTTGCTTAGCAATAGTATGATGTTCAATTGAATCCATACACACCTTATAACTAGCCTCAACCAACACTTTGGTCTTCTCCTTGAGCTTCATTTCTTCATTCACAATATGAGTAGACAATGAGAGATCTTGGCACTCTAACTTCTATAACATTCTCCACAATAACAAACATATTACTTGGACTTGAAAATTGATCATGACTCATACTTACCACCTTTGGTTTCCATGAGTTAACTTGCCTTCTTTATTGCACTCTAGGAGCCTGATTAAATCTATTCTATATTTAAGGACTTTGCTCATAGAATCTAATAATGTGACCTCTTTGTTGATAGTTGAAACACACTATACCTTTTTCAAGAAGCTTATCCTGCCTTTCCTAGTTAGAATAAAATCTTGAAATATGTTCTTTATTTTGAAAAATTGAAACAAACTACACTTTTTGAAGAAGACTTACCTTTTGAATGATGAACCCCATCATAGTTCCAAGAAAAATCATTTATAACAAGTCTCTTACATTCTCTAGTTCCATGCCCAAACCAATTACAAGTTTAACAATAACCATTGAAACTTGCATACCTCATGGCATTTGGTTGTTTGATCTGATTTATGTTCACTCTTCTAGCATCTTCATTCCTTGACTAATTATTAACCTTCAAATTTTGATTCACATTAGTCTTCATTTTATCTTGAGTTGCATTTTCTAGTTCTTCTTTGTATCCAAGACTAGTTCTATCACTTGTATAGTTTTGACCACTCAAAATATAGTCTAGATCACTTGAGATATTTTTAAATCTAAAAAATGACTTCATCTTACTATATGTCTTCTCTAACTCATCTTTTAATGACCCATTTTCAATTACATACCTTGAACATTCATCTTCTTTAGCTTTTAGGCTTGTAGATAGTATTTCCAATTGACAACTGAGATGCTTGACTATATTTTCATGCTCCTTGGTGTCTTCATTCATTATTTCCTTAAACACACTGAATTGAAATTCATAATCCTTGATTTAAGACTTCATCTTCTTGTTAATCTTTTTCTCAATCTTCAGTTCTTCAAGAGCATTCATCAATTTAGTCTCATAGTCCACCTCATCTTTATCATCATTTGAATCACTCCAAGTAGTCTCCTTTTGATATGATCAAATTATTTACTCAACCATTAAGAGGGATTTATCTTTAATAGGATCATCATATTCATAATCATACTCTGAGTTGCTGTCTTCACTCTCATTTGATGAGTTATAATCTTCTTTGGTGTATAGACTTTTTTTTGTCTTTCAATACTTATTTTTGTTGGCAAACCTTCTGAATCCTTTCTTGCTTTTATTAAACTTGAATGATCTCTTGCCATCATCATGGCCATCACCATGATATTAATCATCATTCTTATTATGATTATGAGAGCACTTATTATCAAAATGTCCTACTTCTCCACAATTTAAAAATTTAAAGGGTAGTTTACCCTTATACTTTCCTGATCCTATTTTTAATTTCCTTGTAAATAAAGGAATTATTCTATCTTCATCAATATAAGATTTGTCATCCTCCTTGTGTTTATTACCTTGAAACTTCTTCTTTAGCTTCATTTCTATCTTGAATGTTTTTTCCTTATTTGGTGGTATATCATCATTTACTCTCATCTCATAAGTAGTAAGGATGCCATGCAATTCATCCATATTTAATTGAGTAAGATCATGACTTTATTCTATAGTAAACACTTTTGAATCAAAATTGAGAGAGAGAGAGACATTAATACCTTTTGAAATATAACAACTTATTCAAGCTTCTCTCTAAGGCCTCTGATGATGTTTCATAATCTCATCAACTCTCTGTAGAAAGGATGCCACAAAATCTTCTTCCTTCATCTTAAGACTCTTAAATTGTCTCCAGTGAATCTACAACTTTGCCAACTTAACCTTTGAATCTCCTTCATAAATAGTCTTCAATTTATCCCACATTTCCTTGGTAGATATGCAATGGATTACCTTGGTGTATTTAGTCTCTCAAAGACCATAAGTGATAGCATTTATTTCCTTAGAATTGTTCTCAAATAACTTCTTATCTATAGCACTAGATGGAGGAATAATAGGTGTAGAATAACCATCCACAATAGATTTCCAAGTGTCAAAACCTAGGGACATGATGTAGGTCCTCATCCTCACACTCCAAAAAGCATAATTGGTTCCATTTAACATTGGTTCTTGCTTAATGGAAAAACCTCACATTTGATGGCTACCCATAATATACCTTGGATCTCCTTCAAGCTGTCAAGAATTTACCAAAGGACCTACTCTGATACTAAATATTAGAGGTAAAAAACACTAAGGTGGGGGGGTGAATCAATTGTGGGAAACAATCCAATTCAATTTCCAAACCATTCAAACACTTAAGCATTTAATACAACCATTCATGAAGCATTCAAGATGTTTATATCAATGAACAAATAGATAATGTAAGATTACACACACAAGACAAGATCTATGTGGGAAAGCCTCTTTTAGAATAAAACCCACTCTCAAACTTGGAAACACATGGACTAATTGTATTATAAGGTAACAAACATGAAAATTTAGTGGAACACCCTTTCTACAAGGAACACCTACCCCTAGGTTGGTCAAGTCCTTATAACCTCAATTTAGTGAAACACCTATTGCATAATGAGTACCTACCCGTAGGTTGGTTAAGTCCTTCTAACCTCAATTTAGTGAAACACCTATTCCATAGGGAGTACCTACCCCTAGGATGGTTAAGTCCTTTTGACCTATATGTTGAGCACCCTCCCATCACCTATGATATGAAAATCTCTTAAACACTAATTTTTTTCCAATCTAATGGAGATACAATGTATATCATCCCCCTTCACTTTTACATACAACCATAAACATCCAAAACCATCTTTTGGATCACTCTACACTTCTCATCAACAAATTTGTCACATCCTCAACAACATGAAAAAAAGGTCATACACATAATACACACTTTGATTTTCCTCTTAAATCAACCACCAATCTTACATAGGCATCATCTATCCTTTTCTCACACTCAAGGCATCCAAAACATCCTTTTGGATCACTCTAGACCTCTTCACTCATCCTCAATCTTCAAAACTATAAGAGCACTACTCTGACATAAGAAATATGACCTACAGATTGTATAAATAGTTATCAACTTGCTCTATACTAGGAACCCACCCTTTATTATTTCTTTCACTCTATAATACTCACACACACTTCTTCTATCAAGCCTAGAAATCACCACATTTGATTTCACCTTTTATAGAGCCTTCATGATTATTATCTTCTTAGTTAGATTTTAGACTTGATTTAACACTTCATTCTTATATTATATATATACATTTCTCAATACCATTCTCATATGTCAACCATAACATCCATGGGTCTCCCTTAAGAAACTACACCTTTCAATTAGGCCTTAATGGCCCTTATAAGTCTCATACAGACCTATTCACCCATTTAGCACTCTATAGAGAAATTTAGAAATAAAAGACCACTTATAAAAGCATAGGTCCACTCCACATGACCATTTATAAATATTCAAATGATCATAGACATCATAACACTCTTCTGTGTATGGTCAATCTGCTCAAACATTAGCCTTGTACACAAGAACACCATGAACGAGCAAATAATAAACTTTTAAGCATTTATTCATATAAAATATGGATATATAAAACCTTAAAAGTCTATATAAATAATTCTTATAGAGTCTAAAACACTCTTCAATAGATAAGTACCCTTAAAACATCCAAATACCAATAAAGTAACTCAAAATATCCTTCTTGGGTCACTTACAGATCATGGTCAAACACATAGTAAACTTTGTATCTCAATAAATTTGATTTTAAAAACATTAAAACCTTCAAATAAATATTTATAGATTCATCTTAAAGTCCTCTACACCTTATATTTTTACACCATGGTCAAATTTTGCATATATCAAGAGTTATAGCACAAAAACTATAGACTAGTCTTCCCTCACAAATTTGAATATTTGAATTCCAACAGTCACTAAGCAACTATTAAACTTAGAAAATTTGGCCTCATATCATGCACCCTTTAAATATTCACCAAACATGCAATGTCTATCTCTTTGGATCAGCTAGGTATTTATCTTGTAATGCTCATCGTTAGATCTTGATTAAAACTGCTATGATTATGACACTTGGCATCCTCGCATGCCTTTTGAACACTTTGCTTATGTTAAACATCAAGCACTTGTCATCATATCACTAATTCTTGATATTTTGGAATAAATATACTCCATTTATCTCTTCAATATTAGCCTAGACTTTAACTAGCTTCAACATTAGACACTTTGACCTTCATAACTCAATACACATTGTCGATGTGCATCTAAACGAACACCATCTAACTATTAGATCCTTATCTGGTCTTGGTATTTAAATTTTTTAAATTAAAATAAATATGGGAACATTTTCAATCTACTTAGAAGACTAACTTTGAACCTTAATAACTTTTTTTATGCTCAATCACATGTCCTAAAATTTAAACCATATGATCTTCTTTCATTGGGGAATCCATCCAAATATCAAGCTGCTCTTGAAACATTTACATGTGTGAAATATAATGTCATAAAACTAATTAATCAGATCTAATTTAACTTAGATATTAATCTTAGGCTCATTTCATGCCATTGATCTTTGATGTGATTAAACACGCACCATTAGATCTCCCTTACAAATTTGGCTAAATATGAGAAAACATTACAAACTACCTGGGAAGCCAACTTTGCACAATTATATATTTTGCTTCACTCACCTGCATGACCTTAAAATTAGACCATATAAAATTGGGACTAATTCAATCACACTCATATGAACAAATCCCCTTGAATCATCCATATGCGGTAATGGTGACATCAACAAACTACCTGCTTAGATTTTTCTATCATAAAACCAACTATCCCAAGATGAACATAATGATGAAATAAATAAATATCATGTGATTAAATAAGCTATCCAATCATCCTTGACCTGTAATAGGACCCCTAACACATTTTAAATACTTTAAACCCATTCCTAATCATATCAAAACTGAAGATCAAGCAATCCTACTTATAGCATATTAGGACAAGCACACTGCACACTTTATCATTGACACTTAGACTATCAAGACACATCATCCACTCACTTGGACATGACATGATTGAAAACTATACAACACACTCTTAATATATTAAATACAAAACTAGGATGCATTGGAGTAGAAAATGTCTCTCTAGAATTTATGATATATCATTGATTAAGTGGAGTTTTAAGGATAGGTCTCCATGTAAATTTTACGACTTTATTTTTAATTATATGAATTGTTTAAACCTTTTTATGTTTCTCAACTAATATCTATTTTTTAGGAATAATAACCTTTGGTTGGAGGGGGTATTAAAATGGAATACTATGAATTTTTATAGCCTCATTAATTAAATATTATTTCAAACATTTATGTGATCTACATAAAACTATTGAATCCAATGAATTACCAATAAAATATCAAAGAATCTCGCATTGGGTACTGATATAAACTTGGATATCACATGTGTTAGACCAACTTATAGTGGTAATGTGATCTCACCAATATAACTCTGAACATGTCGTTGAATACATTAATTACTATTGTTGTAAAAAGTATATCATTATATGTGTAGAAAAATGTGAGAGAAGTATGATAGTACAAATATTCACACTTGAACCATTATCAACCATAACACTCTCTATAGGTTTATGATCAATGTAAGCGTGAATGAACATAGAATGTAGCTTAAGATCATCATCTACTATATCATGTTCTATGAATGTAATAAGTGATCTAGATGGTGCTAAAACATGATTTGTACCAATAATTCCACTTGAAAGATGTTTTGCCTCTATCTACGGATGATAATAATCTAGTGGAGAATGTGTATTATATGTGTAGTGCACTTTTGATTTATCTAATATTTCTCAAATTATATGCTTAGGGAAATGATTAGTGAATATTTTCATTATTCTACTATTGCTTGGTTGTGCCTTTGTATTTTCAATATATTGATCCATGCCAATGATGTTCTCATCTATAAAATATTGTATCTTATGTCTCAATCTAATGCATTTTTGGTATAATGCCCTAGTGATCTATGAAAATCACAAAACTCATGTTGATCAAATCCATTTGGAACATTTTTACTCACATCAAAATATTCAATGAGAGGGAGAGATATGAGGTGAAATTCTAATAAATTTTATAATGGTAACTTCTAAAAAATTGGTAAATTATCTACTTGGAGGAGTGCATAACACAATATATTGAATAGGTTTTGAAACTGCATTCATAGTTATATTCAGATCACTCTTATTGTCACTTAGATTTACCTTTTATGATGGCTTACTTAGATTATTTATATTATAAGTATACATTGGGTTGGTTACATATTTTAGCTTATTAATTTCTAACAACTTAACTTCTCTTTCCTTAACTGTGTGACATAAATTTAAATGATTGCACTTATTAAACATAATAATCTATTCATGTAGAGGTGTAAGTAGAATTTATTTGAATATGTATTATAATTCCTTATTTTCCATAGGATTATTCATCTTGGATAACATGTTTTTATTATCATAATACATAATCTACAATAGGCTCATAGGATTCTTGTTTGATATTAGCAATTTGAGCATATGAAATCTTCTCACTTATGTTGATGGAAAAATGTGCAAAGAAGAAATATAACAAAGGATTGAATGCCTAAACTAATTGATATGGTAAATTTTAATTTAATCTTAGAGCATACTCTTTTAAACTCATTGAAGATAACTTGGTCAAAAACCTATTATTGGATGCATGGTCCAAATGTGTTTCATGAAATGGTCCTAAATGTTGCTTAGGGTCACTTTTTACATCATACAATGTAAAATTAGGTGGTAAAAAACCATTTAATAAATTATTAGATAAAATATGTTGATAAAATGGAGTATTAATTAAGGTATATGAGCTAAGTGTTTGATTAGGTTTTAAATCACCTTGTTCCAAATGTAACACCTTAGTCTATAGAGTTGTAACATTCTGCATAATATATTATATACCAAGAATAGAATGAGTTAACCAAAGGTGCTAGAAAAAGTGACTAAGTAGGGTTTATTATAGTGATTTTATAAAAATATTATGTTATTCCCATATTACTAGTTGGTATAAATGTTATATTTAGTGATGTAGAGAAAGGAAAGGAACCCATAGTATTAGAGGTCTTAGATGATTGACCTTCAGATGATTCTATTATTTCATCTCTAATAATATTTAAAATCTCATCTTTCATATTTGGGATTTTGAAAAGATTTTTAATTCTCTTCTATCAATATCATCAAATCTATTAACTAGTTAAACCATTTAGTTATTATCAATTGAAATATGTGAATGCTAAATTTGAGTACCACTTAGTCTATAACTTCTTCTAAGAGAGGTAGAAACAAATTTCTTAGATTGCAAAAAATTTCAAATAGAAACTTGAAATATTATTGTTACAAAGTAATTTAATAAATTTTAAAACCCTAATACAATAATTTAAAATCATAATAATAAGGAAAGAAACCCTAGCAACATGAATGGTTAGGGTTTTACAATATTTAACAATAAACAAGTTCAACAATATGTTTTATAAAAAAAATTGATTAAGAAGTGTTAATATAATTAAGAAAAACTATTGAGTAAATCAAGATTCATAAGATATAAAATAAATACATAATTTATTTTCAAATTACTATTTTTATAAATGTGATAAAATGGGAAAGTAGTAAGAAATAAATGACGTAGCTGAAACTCTAGTCTATAGGACTGCAACTATGATTGTGAAACTAACTGTAAAACTATGATAGGTTGTTATGAATTAGGAATAGGGATCCAAATTATTATGGGACAAGGCCTAAGATATTTAGACTCGGATTACCTCTGTTACTATTTTTAAGGTGCACCTTCATCCTTTAGTATTTTTCCCTCTATGTAAATTTTGACAAGTGCATTTTCACCTATATGCCCTGTGTGTATATGTAGATGCATTTGATTCAATGCGTTAGTAATTATGTTCCTTATTTTTCACTAAAAACCCTATATTAATGACAATAAGGAAATAATACAATAAAATGGGGGAAACAAAAAAGGGTATGGGGTTGTACTTGAGCTCAACACCCTGTGTGTTGAGCATTACCTACATACCAATACTTTGAAGAGGCATTAAACTCTATGTAGTTATCCCATGCTATGATGGTGTGTGTAAAATAATAGTTAAATGATATGTTTTGGTATAATCATAGTGTGATTATGTTCTTGAAAAAATAAATTATGACTTGCTATTGTATTTAAACCTATATCAGGGATTCTTAGACTGTGTAGACTAAGAATTGGGAAGAATAGGTAATTTCCTCTTAATTTCAAATTAGATAATATTTGGTATTTGAAATAATGGAAGAATCCATAAAAAATGGGTGTAAAATATGCTTATATAATTAATATTTTGGGATTTACTTGAATTGGACTTGTGAAACATGTTGGATGACCCATTGAGTTGAATTTGAATTTTGGGAAAATAACCACTAGTTTTGGAAGAACAAAATTGGTAGAATCAAACATGAATAGATTTTATGATTGTATTAAAGGAGTGGTTTCATATGAGAAATAAATACAACTAAATTGAAAGTATGAATCAGTCAAGTAATAAGTCTAGGTTGCTTGGAATGAGGAATAGGAACATTCAATATCAGAGTTGCCTTAATATAAAGGTTCATCCACATATAAGTAGATGAATAACAATTTAATTCATGGAATTGATAATGGGTTAAGTGTGCATAATGGGTGGTCATAAATTTAATTTTTTAGAATTAAATATTAAGTTTAGTGTCTACAATATGCTTTTTATTCATAGTTAACACTTCCTCTTCACATGAAGTCCCTCCTTCATACTACACAAATGGGTATATATATCATCCTCTTGATGATATCCTTGGTTGGACATAACATCCTACTTAAAACCAACCCATTGATTGTGCTAATTATATTCATTATTTATTTACACATTTTCATTTTAATATAGCTTATTTCCATTTACTTCAATTATACTTCCTCTATCCTAATTTCCTAGCATTCTTCTAGTCTTTGTATTTATCTTCACTTTGATAACTTTCACTTTTTATTTTCAAATTTTTTTGAAAAATATAAAATACCTATATTATAATTATTTCAATGTAATTTATTTATGACAATTCACTCATGCTATGTTTTATTTTTCACGTACATGATCACATCTATCTAATCCTACACTCTCTATGAGTACATACAATTTACATCTCATTTAGGTCATGCACATTTTTATCTATATCAATAATTTGTGATAAATTTATATGAATATTTTACACATAAATTAGAGGTATATTTATTTATTTTAATATTTCCACACTATGATTTAACACCTTATTGTATATTGTTTTAGTCCCTCTCATTTCTTCTATTTTAAATCCTTACTTTGTATCACTTTTCAAATAAGTTAAAATATTTCAAAATAAATCATAGACGTCAAAAATTAAAATATTTTAAAAAATTTAAAATTAAGACCTTAAAATCATTTTCAAATGTTAATATCTTCCTTTTTTCTATATGTTATTTATTTCATTTTAACTAGATAGCAAATTTTGGTTTTCAATACACAATACTTTTCACTAGGCATGTGAATGTGATACATGACATACTATTACATGGGTTTTCTATGTCAAGCTTTCCTTTTTATCCATCATCCTTGTGAAGTTAAGGGCATCTGTTTATTCTCTATGAACACTTTAACATGTTGTATATATCCACAACCTCTCTACCATGTTTAGCTATATATATCAAAAAAATATTTTGCTAATCACTCATACTTTACATTGTGTTACATGGGTATGTTATTTGATAATAATGGTATTCATACATATGGTTGATGTAGCCTTGTCTCATTTTTTCTATGATTCTTTTAAAAATTATTACTTTACTACATGATAAGTTAGGTTTTATTTGACTATTATGTGTGGCCCTTGGCCTTATATGTGTGATATATGCATGTTATTTATTATATGTCATTAACATTCCATTTGAGTGTGGCCCTTGGCCTTGTTTTGTTTTTTGTGATATTCACATGTCTCTTTCATGTGGTATTTTTGGCCTTAAGTGTGACATATTATGAAAATTGTGTGATATTATGTGACATTACTTGTATGTTCATTACTTTTTAATATGGTACCATGATTCATATCATGAATTATTTTTATTTTTACTATTGTTCCATGATTGATACCATGCATATGTTGCTTATGTGCTTCAATGTTATATATATCTAACACATGTTTCATATGTAATTTAATGTTATATTAGATAATATGAATAAATACATTTTAAATTTTTATATGATACTACATGATTATATTCTTCACATATTATATAGTTCTATTTTAATAAGATTAAATTGTAGGCTACATCCCTTACATATTATATATTTCTATGTAATACATATATTGTTTTTGGATTTATAAATATGTGCATGGAAAAACATCAAGGTTTTGAACATAGAAGAATGGGAAGGACCCAATTAAACTGTAACATGTGTCAATTGCTAGAACCATACCCTAGATGTTTGGATTAGGTAGATGATCGAAATAAAAGGGCCTAATAAATGAAATCTAAAGGCTAGAATAAATTTTTATGTAAGCATAAATAAACACGTGTGCCAAAATAGAATATTAGAATGGACAAGTAATGAGACATGTGTTATGAATCTATGTATAGTGAAGAGTATTTTTGTTTAACCAATAACCTAGTCCATGAGCACTCCCATAGAGTTATTACATAACATATGTAATCACCTTTTGAATTATATGTTAAAACACCAATAGGGATGGGATACTATTGTGTAAATCTTGTGCTATCAATAATTTCATACCAATCTTCTATGTAATTGCAATTAGGATCATAATATTGTTTTTTAATCTTATAACCATGGATTATTGATTTGAGTATTGTTTGTATATATATATATGTAAATCCAACTATACCATAATGTGTTATTGAATGTTTCAATGTCTTTTGATTTTTTGAATGTGTCATATCATGTGATTCTACTGTGATTTTATGATATGTCTTCACTAAAATAATATTTTATGTGGTATTTTATTTTATTTTCTCTTGTTTTATGGAGTCATCTATTCTTGAGATTGTTACCATTGTGGCTTCATGCTCAAATATGAAAGATTCAAAAACTTTACTCAATGTTTCTCCCATTGCTCTCATCCATTATTTTTCAAATTCAGTAGAGCATTGATTCAAGGTAGGAGAAATTTGAAATGTCTTTGAAATTGTTTTGGGATCAAGTATTATAGGTAGCTTAATGGATCCAATGTAAAATTTAGGCCCTAATATTAACCAAATGTGGTTTTTTCATACCACAAATATTGAAAAAGTGTCATGTTACATATATTGGCCCCATGAAAAGAGGAAAATTCAACCTCTATAAATTTATTACCATCAATGTTGAGATTGAGCATCAAATTCTCTAAATAGGATGAACACTTTTTAGTTACCTCTTTTGGAACCAAATTATCCTTATGTGGTTTGAATTGAATTAGAATGTTCTTTATAGGAAATCATTTTTTGAAAATACTATGTTACTTGGTTGGAATTTTATTTGGAAAATTTTCTTTGTGTGACCTCTCTTGTTCATCATATTATGCTTGTAGCCTTTTTTGGTTTTCTTTTTATGTCTACAACTATTCATTTTAGATTTGTTATTATAGTAACCTGTCATGTTTGCATTGTGATATTTGTTGTCCACCTTGCTTATGTTGTTTAAATTGTACTTATTATTGAAGATATTTGACATTAACTATAATATTTGAAGTTGAAAGTATTTACAATCTTATCTTCAAGTTATATAACATATAGATAAAAATATTGAATTTTTTCTAATTAATGTTGTGAATTAATACTACAAAACGTATCTACACTATGATTATGTTGATTATCTTGAACTATAGATTATCCTTTGTCTTTATAATATGGTGCCTCCATAATGGTGTATAATTTATCCTTTTTTATTGAATCCTCTTGATATTTTATTAATCCCATAGGTATGAATAAATTATTAGATAATTATTATTTGGGATCAATAAGATTCAAATTAAACTTGCACAAATTTTGATCCACTAGATCTTGCATATCATCACCATCACTATAATACTAATTGGTTGGGTATGACTTGGAAAATGGTAGTACTATTTTGGGACCTAATTTTAAGTCTAATGTGATAGTTCTAAGTGTTTGACAATAAGTATTAATAAATACACTGATATTTTGTTTTGATTTTTTAATATTATTCATATTGATGCAATTTTGTTGTAAGATAGTAGAGTTGCAAATGCTCACTTATGAACAACTGTCAACCAAAACTTGCTTTATGACCTTTTTATATATCTAAACCTAAATTAATAGTGGAATATCTCACTCTATGATGTGTTTGGGAGGTAAATATTCATTATTGAGTGTGATAACCTTGTTGACATCCTTGATTGTGTTCATGATGGAAGAAAATGATGTTGGCTATGTATCACTAGGAAGATTTATATCATGTAAAACATCATATAAGATATCTTTGTAAATTATTTATTTTTTTAATAAATCCAAAATATCATGTGTATTTATAAGTTATTTAATGATATCATAACTATTAGATTGATTTTCTTTCCTCATGGGTAGTGGTGGGGGTTATGAAGGAACATGTTGACCATCATCATTCTCGAAAGGTAAATTAGGTACCTATCCTTGTATATTATTGACAACACATACATTTGAATACAATATGAGCCTTAGTGTGTGATAGGAATCAAACATTTTTAAATATAATCTTATGGGTGAGGAACAAGAGGAAAAATTTGAGTCATGTATGTCATTTGGAATCTAGTAGTGATAGGTAAGAGCTCATATTGGATATTAAAACAATATGAGTTGAGAAAGGTTTGAGATTTTACATTAGTAATTTTAACCTTGTTATGATTTTTGGATTTGATAAACACACAAACACACACACACACACACACACACACACACACACACACACACACACACACACACACACACACACACACGTGTGTGTGTGTGTGTGTGTAAAGTAACACAATAAGTAATTCTACTATTGAAAATATGTGATCAAGATATATTAATTATGAAAATGATTTAATTTTTTTTAATATTTTACAACAAGGATAAAGGGGGAAACTATTCAAGGGTTTATTTGCTTTGTAGGCTCTTAGATATATTGATCCTAGTCATAAATAGTGAACAAAATATGAAGGATTACAAATTTCCCTTAGCCTCACTATCTTGTCTCATGGGGTATGTTAAGAGTAACTTATTGGAGATAAATAATTACTAGTGATCTACAAAAAAAAAAAGGGATAAATGATTAATATGGATGAAAACAAAATCTATGTATTTTTGATATACTGTGAGGTATGTGAAAACTAAAATATATGAATACTATTGTCTAATAGATTGAGTATTTGGTAAATACACCTCACACCACGAATCATATAAAAATAAAGACCACCTTGACTATAATGAGGGATCTTATGAGATTTAAAACTTCCAGAATATATTTTTTAGGAAAAAAAGAAAAAAAAGAAAAGAATTGTAAAATCCAAATTAAAAAATCAAGGGATCAAAAGCAATAGTTTAGGTTCACCAATATGTTATAATATATTTTTAATAAAAATAAAATAAATTGTATATGATTATATGCATAAAACTAGAAATATTAAAATGCTAAAGATGCATAATAATTAACAATTTTAATTTTGACAAGATACTAAATATCGAAAGTTGATATTTTTGGAAAATACTAAAAAGAGATATAATTATCTGACACACACATATAAATTGATTATTATAATTATATAATAGTAAAAAAAGTTAAAAATATGATTTTATAAGTTTAGGAATAGGGACAAGATCATAAATGGAATCAAGACAGGTCCATTGGAAGGGGATTATAACACAGTGTGCTTGAGTACATTGACTACAGACTTGCCCCAGTTGGATTGAACATGTGATATATATGAAATAATAGAGAAAGTAGAATTATAGACATGAAATATTAGGGGAATAAATATAATATATCTCTAGACACAACTACTATAGTAGGGATGGAACACAATGTACTCAAGTTCATTGAACATAGATTTGGCCTAGTTGACTGCACCAAAAAATTGGGCCTTCTACACATATAAATGATGAGTAATATGATATATATCAACTAGGGTTTTACCATGTATAATGTTTTTTTATTATCTTTTCTTTTAAACCCTTATAAAATTTTTATTTATTGAATTCCTTCAATAAAAAGAGGGGAGTGTAATTGGCTAAACTAGCCTTAATCAACCCCTTGATGATTGAATATTGCCTACATGTACAATACTTTAAGGAGGGAAATCAAGCCATTATAGTTATCCCACATAGAGTGAATGTGTAATTTTTCTACTTTAATTATATTAATGAAAATATAATATTGATTTGATACATATAAATGGTCTTTGACTTACTTTAACAGGCTCTTCACTTGGCTTATGGATGCTCCTTGTGAATGATATTGAATTTGAAAAGAATATGGGAAATTTTATCAATGTGAATAAGTGTAAAATATTGAACCTAGTTAATATAAAGTGGGATAATGAGTGACTATTTAAATGTATTTAGAGGCAAATATTTTGATAATTTCCTTTAGATGACCATGTGAAACCTATAGGAAGACCCAAAATATTGATTTCAAAATTTTAAACTAGCCATTATTTGGAAAGGGACATGGCCAATATAAATAGAGTTATCTATTAAAAATAGTGAAAAAATATCCAAAATGATAAAGGACATTTGTCATAAGTTAGAGATAATTTAGATAGCTTGAGCATTTGAGATTGGAAGTTTTGTGTAATAGTGATGATGAACAACAAATTCACATATAGATAAATGGATTAGAGGAACAATGAATAAGAATAATGTATCTATGTGAAAGTCACTTGGATTATGATGTGTCAATAATTAGCATTGTAAAGTAATGTGACCGAATTTATGTGTCTAAAATAACACAAAAATATAAGCCATGCACCTTCACAATAATTACAACCTATTATTTCACCATGTCCCTTTTCCTTTTGGGGATTTGATCTAGTAAGAAAGATAAACCTAGTATTATCAAAAGGTCATAATTTAATCATCACAACTAAACAATATATATAAAATGGATTTAAATACCTTTAGTATCCACTATAGGAGAAGACATCTACAAATTTATAATGACTAATATCATCTCATGATTCAGGCTTGCTTTGGCAATCATTATAGATAATGGGTCATACTTTAAGAACAAGATGGGTATATTTTATTGTGTTAAATATAAAATATAATTTTTTTTTATAATACTTATTATCCATAAGGAAATGTATAAGTAGAGGCAAAAAATTAAGTAAAATAATTATAAAACATAACAAAGAACGACATAATTAGATTATTTATGCCTTATGGGCCTATCACACAAGTTTTAACACACTTAAAAGGGTTCAATATTTATTCCATCATCTATGGTATTGAAGATATATATATATATATATATATATATATATATATATATATATATATATATATACCATCCTATTGGGTTTCTCCTAAAGATATCATTAAAGAAAAATAACATCGCAAAAAATGGTTAGATTAGTAACAAATGTTGGATGAAAAACATACCAACACTCTTAAACATTTAAGATTATAAAAATCACTTTATTAAATCATATACTAAGAAGATTCAAGAAATATAATTTAAAATTGGTAACTTAGTACTAAAATAGAATCAAAATAACATTAATACAAATAAATAAAACAAAGGAAAATTCAAATTCAATTGGCTACGGCCATTTTTTATTACAAAAAAGCTTTGTATATGAATTTATCAGTTAGCCTACCTTATGAAAATCTCAATGAAAATTATGCACTTAAATTAATTCTATGTGTAAATAAATAAATAAAAAATAATTCAAATATTCAAAACATAAAAAAATAACAATATTTAAAAGATACAAAATGAGGATCTATGTATAACATGATTTATTGATATAAAGGTTATTGATGTTATTTTTCATATACATGGTGAGTTACATATCCATTTTTTAGTGCACATTATTTACACAATATACATGATTTGGATGCAGGAAGTTCATGTTACATATGATACATGATCATATATATGCATGACATTACACACACTCACGATAAATATTTATATGTTGGGGACATGCCCTTATAAAGGGCATACTCATATATTATTTAGGTTATATATTTATATACAATTCCATTGATCATATTAGACTATTGTAGATGACTCTATCTTGTTTATAAATTTTAGATAGTTATTTCCTATGAATATTATACTTTTCTATACTAGATGATGACATTTATCGATTATGCATACTAATATTACTTACTTCATGCATGTTTGATTATGGTAGCATTGTAAGGTCATTGATGTGTGCTATAATTATTTTGCTATTTTTTATGGTATAATGACCATATTTTAAAATTATGTGTTAGTTTTGTCACATGATCCTCTAATCCATGTGATGGACATGTTGTGTCCATGTTGTGTCAGAGTCGTGTTATGTCTTATATGCCTATGTGCTTCTATATCATAATATTGTGTGTGTACATGGTTACATATATGTTATATGGAATAAATTAACTATCACTATTAGCTTGGTGCCATGATTCATATCATTCATACATATATTATATGTGATATCTAAATTTTTATATGATTGATATCATACATCTACTATGATTCTTATCACTAAGTGCTTAGTTGATATATCTACTTGGCATTAACACTTGTAGGACCATTTCCTTCATTTACATGTTTCATATGTATTTGGATGGTAAAATGTTTTCTATGATGACATATATTATCATGTTTGTATATTTATTTTACATTATTATATGTTTCTATATAACACATGGTCTACATAATTTTTTTTTGAGATGAGTAATTCACAAGATTCATATCTCATATCAAAAGTGGGGCATATAATGGGCTTGTTTTAGAGATATAGACCATAATAAGTAAAGATTTCACATTTAAAAAAATATAATTGAGACATATTTATGACTTTACATCAATTGAGACATTTTATGATATTTTGAAAAAAAATGTTAAAATCTATATTACTTTATAGATTAAATGGATCATATTTGGGCATGAATTTTATTTCATGCAAACACTTTTATGTTGCATATATTTAGTATTGGTGGGGAATGATGGTACTATGTAATATATTTGGATATATATCCATATGAAGCTATTAATCCTTTTACATATAAACCAAATTAGGAGTTCTAGTTTGATCCATGAACTTGATTTTGGGGTTCCAAAAATAATTACTATGATATTAAGAGTAGTGTTGTTTACATTAATACATCACTCAATTTATGACACTCCTTATCTATTGTAAATTGGATAATTTACACTCACAAAATTATAATTTCATTAGTTGCATCTCCTTGGGGCATGGTCACCCTATGATAGTTTCAAAAAAATTCAACAAGTGTGAAGGGATTATCCCAAGAATAATTATCAATGAAACATGAAAGTACAAAAAAAAAATAAAAATCAAGAAGCAATATTACCTCTTAAGGTGAAAACCAAACATGAGAAAATAATTTTAAAGTAGAAAAATGAATGTATTGGAGAAAAACCCATGTGATATTACAAAAAGGCATGTCATCAAAATATTAATAATGACAATGTAGAAGCAAGAGAAAATTAAAAATAAAAAAGAGAGATATAAGCATCTAATGAGGAAATAAGGAGAAGAAGGATATTTTATAGAGAAATAAGAAAATAAAGGGAGTTACAAGGAATCCCATGATTATCTTGGAATCCTCCTTTGTGTGTACCATTTGTGGTCTAGTCCCTTAGAAAGTGAAGGGAGGTGTGTGCCAAGTGAGGGAAGGGGTTACTTATGAAAGTGCCTCCCAAGTACTAAAGGAGAACAAAGAGGCGAGTGATAACTCATGGAATCCAAATTTATGTGATTTAAACACAAATTTCACATACATTAATGGAACTTAGGATAAAATAAATTATCCTAAATAAATGGTAATCCTAACACTCCCCGTTATATTTTATTTGAGGGTTTACAAACAAGAAGGGAGGAAAAATTTCTAACTCTCCCCCTTGATGATAACTTCCTTCAATCCTAGAATATTAATTTTTTTTCTTTGCATAACCTCTTAGTAAAAATATCAATTATTTATTCTTGAGTATGATAGAAAGAGAGAAGAATTTGATTATCTTCAAGAAATTCATGTTGAAAGTGATGTTGAATCTCAATGTGCTTAGACCTTGCATTAAAAATCATATTTTTTGATAAGGAAATGGTACTTTGATTATCACCAAACATTGGAGTATCCAAATGTGGAGGGTGGCTCAAATCTATAAGAATTTTTCTAAGACAAATAACTTCCTTAGCATCACGATTTCAATATTTTCCTCAAATTATATGGAAGATAAGGATAGAATAGTCTAATTTTTAATATTTCATGAATTTTTTGTGGAACCCAAATAAAAATATTAACCACTTATAGATCTATGATCATTAGAATCAGTAGCCCAATCAAAATTTAAATAACCTAGTAAAGAGAAAGTGTTATTTAAGGTATACTCGATGCTAAAAGTTAAAATACTTTTAATATAATGAAGAATTATTTTATCATATTTAAAATTATTAACTTGAGTTTTAGACATAAAACTAGAAACCAATCTAATAGAAAAAGCAATATCAGGATGAGTATGAGTAAGATAATTCAAACTACCAACTAATTATCTATAGAGAGTTGGATCAACATTTTCAATTTCTATGTCAATAAATAATTTGACACCAAGTTCACAAGGGGTAGCAATAGGTTTAAAATCAAACATATTAAATCAAGATAACAAGCCATATGCATTTTTAGATTGAGAAATAGAAATGCTATATTTTTATTGCTAAATTTAAATGCCTAGAAAATAATGTAAGAGACCCAAATCAATCATTTTAAAGGTATTATTCAAAGAATTTTTAGTGCAATAAATTTTTTAACTATTACTACTAGTTATGTTTAAGTCATCAACATACAAAACAATGATAACTATGCCATTAAGAGTGTTTTTGATAAAAATATTAGGATTATTAGAACTACGAGTAAAGCCTTAAGCTATGAAAAATTGATAGATTTTAGAGTACCATTCTCTAGGAGATTATTTTAAACCATAAATATCTTTGTCTAATTTTCAAATAATATTTTCATTACCTTTATTAATAAAATTAGGGGTTCGATAAATGTAAATTTATTCATGCAAGTCACCATTTAAGAAATCACTCTTAACATCCATTTGATAAGCATGCCAATGTATATGAACAACTAAGGCTAAAATAAATTTATTTATTAGTATCTTAGAAATAGGTGCAAAAGTTTCATTAGAGTCAATTAATTCAATTTGATAAAAATATCTAGCAACTAATCTAGCTTTATATTTTTTAATTTGATTATCATAATTGAACTTAGTTTTAAACAACCATTTGCAACTTACCAAATGATGTCCTTTAGGGGGAGGGACTAAGTCCCAAGTGTTATTGGAAATTAAAGAGTTGTATTCATCATGCATGAATTTTTTTCAATGAGGGTGGCCTTGATATTGTTTTAGTGCTATAGGATCATTATTATTCATAGGTTTATATATCAAAGCATAATTATAAAATTATTGTCTAGTTCTACGAGTATCATTAACATCTACATCAATTATATAATTTTTTAGAGTAGTCTTGACCGACTTAGGCATAGATTTAGATGGAGAAAGACTAGAATAAGGAGAAGGAACTTTAGGAACAACATAATTATGCACTACATCATTATGATATCACTTGATTCAAAAGGAAAAGAAGCATAAATTATATCAAGAGAATCTGAATTAGAAGCACAATCAAGTACACCATTTTCAATAATCCTAACATCCCTTTTATTCTTGATTTTGTTAGTTTGAGAATCATACACCCTATAATATTTAGATGATTCATCAAAACCAAAAAATATAAAAGTGTATGCTTCAAATTCTAACTTCTTATAATTTTTTATGGGAATACGAACAAATGCATCACAACTAAAAACATGTAAATAATTTTAATTAGGTTTTCTACCACTCCAAGCTTATTCAGGGGTAACATTTAAGACAAATTTAATGAGAGTTATATTAATCAGATAGATAACACAATATATAGCTTCAGCCCAAAATTTATAATGCATATTTTTAGCATGCAATATACACTTAGCCATTTCAGTGATAGTCCTATATTTACGTTCAACAACACCATTTTTCTTAGGTGTGTAAGAAATAGTCTTTTCATGTTTCATACCATGTTACTTAAAATATGCAATAAAATCATTGTTAACATATTTAGTTCCATTGTTAGTTCTTAATATGCATAAAGAATAATGATATTGTTTTTAAAAAAAAACATGAAATTCAATAAAATTGTCTAAAATTTGATCTTTAATTTTTAAGAAGTAAATCTAAACTCACCAAATGCAATCATCAACAAAAGTTAAAGAATAATTTACACCATTAATATAATGAGTTTGGATAGGGTCTAAGAGATAACTATGAATTAAATGAAGATTTTCATTAGCACTTCAAGATTGATTCTTAGGAAAAGATTCTCTATGTATTTTACCGACCATGAAACCACTTCAAATAGAATTAGTGGGAGGAATCTTAGGAAAAACTTGCACCATATTAATTTTAATTATAAATGTAATAATTTTATAATTAATATGTCCTAGTCTCTCATGCCACAAGTTAGAATCATTAGAAGTAAACAAAGCATGAGAAGAAAAGGAAGAAGAGAATCTAGTAAACTTAAAAAAATTATCATTGTCTAAAAAAGCAGTAATTACTAATTAAAAATATTGCTTGGTAAATTGAACATAAAATGTGTCTTTAAATAATTATACTTTATAGTCCTATTTATATAATTGAGGAATAAAAATTAAATTCAACTTTAAATTAGGAACAATCAAGACATCATGCAATTCACCATTATGGATTTTAATAGTTCTTATGGATTTAACATTACAAAAAATATGATTTACAAGACTTGAATGATTGTTAGAAAGATATAATTTAAAATAAGAAAATAGATTTGAATTATATGTCATATATTAAGTAGCACTAAAATCAAGAATCCATTTAATAGGAGAAGCATGCCAATCATAAGTAAAAGTAGCTTTAGTATTATACTTCTATTTAGATTGAGTCTTAGTATTATTAGTGCTAGCATTGTCTTTGACCTTAAAATTTTCAATTTTAATATCACTTTTATTTTTAAAGCAATGATCTTCATCATGAGTATTTTCTTAGGTTTAGAGTTATATTTTTGATTTTTTTTGTCATGTGTTTAATTGGGCTTAGCATTTTATTTCCCATTCTTATGTTGGTGTTTAGAAACAAACTCATGTTCATTAGTATTAATATTACCAAATTGAATTAACTTTTATTCTTGTTGACGCAACATAGTAAACAATAAATCAAACATCAAATAAGAAAATAAAGTAAAAAAATCTAGTTACAAATGAACATTTATAATAAACTACTGAAAAGGTTGAGACAAATATTTTTTTCATGATAATGTGAATTAAATTTAAATCTAAAAGTGTAATTCCTAAATCAGTGAGTTGAGAATGCAAAGAGTAAACTTTAATCAAGAAATCATTCATATTTTTGAAGTCATTAGAATTTAAATTAGGAACTTGATCTTGGATTTGAATTTTTTGAGATTCATTCATAACATTATAAACAAATTTAAGCTTAGACCAAGCAGTTTATACAAGAAGACAACCATCAATATGCACATATAATTTAAGGGTCATGACCATGCCAATAAATCCTAAGGCCTCATCATTTTTAGCTTGCCATTTTTCTTAAACTTCAATAGTTTTAGTCTTTTCATCAGGTTTGGGGTCTATGCCATCTACTACACACACTAAGTGTTTAAAACTAAATATGTATTACATATGTAATTTTTATAAATGGTAATTGGTGGATGTGAGTTTAAATTTAGGAAATAATTAAGCCATTATGCTGTGAAAACTCACCAAATACCTAAAATTGAATATGCAAGAAAAAATCATTTAAAATGGAGGTGTGAAGGAGGGATAAGAATGCAAAAAATGAGACTTCATCGAAGAGTAAAAGAAATATTGAGGAATAAACAAGAGACAATTTTTTTTAAGAATTACACAAAAAGTGTAACAATTATAAGATGGCTATAATAAACTTCAAAGTTTTAACATAAATGATAATAACAATTGTTTTAGAAGCTTTTTTGTGAATGAAGTTAAGTAAAAAAACTTTTTTCCTATGTTTTAAATCTAAGCCCGCACCAAAACATAAAATTAATACAATTGAACATATTTAAGAAGGCAATAAATTATATTTAGTATACAACAATGTGGACTTAAAAAATATCTAACTAAAGAGCTCACCAATAAAAACATATGCTTTTTTTTTCTTTTAACATTGGAAAGTTTTTTTATGAATTAAGATGAGTGGTGCAACAAACAATTAAAGTTTACTATGCTCTCATTGTTATTAATTTTCAAAACATTAAAATACATTTAAAAAGGTGAAAGAGATCCTTTTGTACAATAAAGAAAAATAATAATGATTTACGTTTTAATTTTTTTGATATATTCAATGTTTTGAAAATGAAAATGAAAGAGAATATAGAGGAAAACTCTTCAAAAAATAAAGAGAGAAAGTTGTTTAATGTTTTAATTTGGCTGGTGTGCTATCTAGAATTAAAATATTTAATAAACAAATTTATAGTGAAGCACAAAAAAAAACACTATCCTCCATGCAGGAAAAATGCACCTAATATATGGAAATGAACTTGGAGTACAAAGGAAACACCATAAAGATACCAACATGAAAAAAATCTATCAAAAAATGATCACATAGATAACACCTCACTACAAAGAAGGAGAGGAAATGTAGTTGGAGAAAAGAGATGCAACACTAAAAAAGGGTGACACATTTGGAAGAGAGGCAATATGAAAAGATAAGTGAGGAATAAAAAACTTGAATGAAGACTTCACTAGATCTAAGACTAGCTGAAGAAAAGTTAGATGCCACTGGTCAAAGAGGAGAAACGATAAAAAAAAGGTAATGAACTAGGTGAAATAAAAAGAAGCTGGTGAAAAAGTAATGATGTAATAGCTAAAGAACAAAGTTAAATAGTATTATACAAAGATCAACTAAGATGCCACACAAAAATATATGAAAATAATGCAAGAAAGCACCACTAGCTATGCAAAAATTAGACAAGATAGCTTAAAAACAAAAAAAAAGGACAACATAGGTCTAGATATGAGATGCAAAAAACCAGAATATAAATATGATATATAAAGAGTTTATTTATATTATAATAGAATTATCTAAATTTAAAAGAGAGGGAAAAATATATATATTAGTTTCCTCAATTTAAAAGATATTTAGATTTTAAAAATGGAGCTAAAATTTTAGAATGTAAAAATAAGAGACATCTAATACATATTAATTTTTATAAAAAAAAATTTGATTAAAATTAAGACAAAGATCATAAATTAAGAAAAAGTATATATATATATATATATATATATTTGATTAGTTTTCCTAAAAAAATAAAGGAGAAATACCTACTTGGAGGGCATCTCAAAACCAAGTGAAGAGAATAAAAAATATCCTTTGAAACAACCTGAAACAACCGGTTAGAGAGTAGAAGAAATTAAAACAAAAATAATTTAGAGGGAAAAAAAATTGAATGTACAGAAAGGGTGGAGCCCCTACAAAAAATAATCCAAGAATGTCTCTCAAAAACTTCACGCTTCTAATAAAAATGTCCATAAGATGAACTTAGCTCTAATACTATGAAAGGATTATCCTAAGAATATTCATTAATGACAAATGAAAGTGCATAAATAAAGAAATCAAGAAGCAATATTGCCTCTCAAGGTTCAAACCAAAAATGAGACAAGAATTATAAAGTGGAAAACTAAATGTATCAGAGTAAAACTCACGTGATCTTATAAGAATGCTTGTCACCAAAATATCCAAAATTGTAATTTAGAAGCAATATCAAATTAAGAAGAAGAGAGAGAGCTAGAAGTTTCTAGTGAGGAAATGAGGAGATGAAGACTCTTTTATAGAGAAAGACAAAAATAATGGGAGTTACAAAGATTACCATCATTACCTTACAAGATTCCCTTGTGTGTGCCATTTGTGGCTTAGTCCCTTAGAAAGTGAAAGGAGGTGTGTGTAAAGTGGGGGAAGGGGTTACTTATGCAAGTAAATCCCAATTCCTAAAGGAGAACAAAGAGGTGAGTGACACTTCATGGAATTTGGATTATGTGAATTTATAATTCACATAAATAAAAATACCACACATAAATAGAACCTACGATAAATAAATTATCCCAAATAAAGGGTAATCCTAATAAAGTGCCTGCTTGATTCACATGCATTTAGGTGTATTCATTCTTTGGATTTTTAGTTTCAATTATTTTAATGATTTAGATTATTTCATATTTATTGTCATGAGAATAAATTGATCTAGTCATGATTTCTTATAGGCTTCACATGGATAAAATGGTACTTTCTAATCATACTTGTCAACACCAAGTGTAGTTATCATGGGTACCGAATTTATTCTTTTATCCTTTTAATTTAGCATTTTCAATACTAATAAAAAGGGATGTATCTATAGACACCTAAATTTGATATTATAAATTTTGGAAAAATCAATTTTTACATACTAGGATAATGCATGTATATTTGATTCTTGAGCACAAATTTCCCTTTATCCTTCTATCCATCTATTATCTTGACCACCTTTATTCACCAAATGCAATTATTTATGATTATCTTAGTTAAACAACCCCAATTTCTTTTGAACTAAGAGGGAAATTGAATACAAATCACAATCTCTCTTGATTAAATACATAAAATAGTGTCTCATTAGAACACACACTAGCATACTTCCAAACAAAAAATAGGTTTAGAATAATTGTGGGCACTTACCTAAAGTTAAATCACCTTTAAAGGATACTATAAATATTAATACCATTATAAAGTATAAATTTTGGGGTGTATCAGTGTGTATCTATGTAATCATAAGCTCTAAGATATATACACAACAATTATCTTCCTAATAGGACCATTTAAATGCCCTTAACCCTAATTAAGTAGCCTATTCTTCCTAACTGGATCTGAGATAAAGGTTTTTAAAGGTAAATAGTTTCCATTAGTCTTAGTAAAGTGATAACACCTTACCAAGGTGTCTAGGTATGTTTGGAAAAATAACCAAAATAAAACATTAGGATTATAGATAGAAGCTTTATACTTATTACCATTCATATATGAAAGTATTACTACACTCATATAGAATAATGTTAAACATCATGATCATTATATCAGAAGGCAAATAAAACATTTAGAGTTCTAATAATTCCTTTTGTTGACAAAGGATCATTAATATTCTAGGTTTCTTCTAAAATAATTGATATCCATACTCAACCATTGCATGATTAAGATAAAAATAATGATATAAACCATTCAAAAAATAATGATGTAACAATAAAATTAAGTGATAACTTGTCAAGTGATAACTATAGAGGTTGCATATATTAATATTTTGTATTTTTGGATAATGGCACCATACTAAATCTAATTTTACCATTAGTTAAATAATAATCTAAAACTGAGAAGATAACAATACATCATAATTTAATATGTATTGATAGCCAATTTTAGCACAACCAAGATTTAATATAATATCAAACAAGTCAAAATTCAATAGAGAAAGGTACTCAATATGATTTCAATGGATAATGGCACATAAAAATATATCTCAGCTTAAATATATTTAAGGAAAGTGTGTTATATATAATTTATAACCTAATCTAAATAAGAGCATATAAATGCTAAGTCACTATCAACCTTTCATAGATATGATATCAAACTCTTTCCTTTTTATCTCTCATGCTTTTGCCATTAGGTCAACAACAATAGATGAAAATTGATTTAAAATTAGCAATAAGAAATTAATTCATATCTTAACTTATAAAATGTTACTATTAAAATGTCATTATTTACATTCACTATTGAAGATGTATATATGACATGACACATGATTTGTAAAACAACCATGCTTATTAAACATCCATTAATGATAATGCTATAAAATTCATGAGTACAAGAATTTATATAATTTTTTTCAAAATGTGACAAATTAAAAAAAAATATAATCATAAGCAACCAGATTCTACATGAAGATAAATATCTCATATTTATCGTATTACTTCAATACAAGTTTTTCAATAATCAATCCATAAATACATTATAAATTTATACTTCATGACTTATTGAAATGCTTTGCATGTTCCAAAAATACCTACTAATATTATCATCTAATAGAAAGATCTATAACATTTAGTGAAGGAGGGAAAATATAAAAACTAGTTCAATACCCTCTTAACAACCTTAAGTGTAAGAGCAGTATGACCTAACAAAAGATAAGTATAAGTAATTAAGATAACCTTGTGCATTTAAACACATCATTATATTTTATAGTTTTTAACTAAAAAAATTGAATAAATCATCCTATCAAGGATTATAACCCAAAATAATCATATATTAACTCACTAATCCATATTTTATTACCACATATGTACAAAGAAATACAATAATAATCAACTATTTTCCATTACAACAAAGTATTAATATTACATTTTATAATAAAAAACAAATAGATAACTTTATTAATATATTAATTCAAGTAAATATCTGAGTAGAAATGGATTTATAAGGATCTAATAAAACATAAACCTATATGTGCTTATTTACCAATAATAAACAACTCAACCAACATCTCAATCCATAGCCATTTTTCTAAAAGGAGGTAATAAAAGTATACAACTCCTATGTGATGCAGAGTCTGTTAGAAATTTGGCCTTTGAAAGTAAATTCCAACCCCTATAACCGAAAAATTTCATCAACACCCACCCAATCTTGCACATGGTGATGTCTTCATTGGTCTCATTTTGAACCTTGTTAGCACTATTCGAATGCCATGGTATATAATAGAACCATTTTTGTGAATTCATCATATATCATGGCTATATTGGGTCCTTAGGTGATTTAATATGTCCTTATGATGGTCCTTTAGTGAGATAAAGAATTTCAAAATGTCTTATGTAGTCTATAAATTGGTCCTTTACCTGTTTGATAAGATTAAGGATACTTAACAAAAGTTAAGGTAATTTAGATATTTTAAGGTTATTGGTTCTTATGGTATACAGGTATATTTCAAGACATTCTTATGAGATAGATGTTTCTAAGAAGTGTGAAATCTATCTAAACTATGCTTGGGTTCTAATGTGAAGACTAGTGATGTGTGTCAAAGCCATTCTTCATGGTCTATTTGGTCAAGCTTGTTTCAAACCTTGAGTAGCCCTATCAAAGAACCAAATGACCCTCAAACATAACACAAGTCTATATGCCTTATAAAACATTTGAAAATGGGAATATATTAGTGTATCATTGATTTTATAGGTCTTAAAAGAGTTCCTAAGCCATCACTAGGCAGTTTCACATCATAAAGAGCCACATTAGGGGTAAAACTCACTTCCCACTAGCCAAATGGACCCCACACATGGGAAATCATGAGCCCTCAGCTTAAAAATCCATACCACTCATTTTTAAATGTTTTTTTACTTATATTTATCCCCCTCTTACCTACAATGGTGTCTCAAAGCCTGAACCATAAGAAAATGGAGGAAAAATATAGTTTTAAAGGGGTTTTTAACTTGTATGGATTTGTACAGTATAGATATGGATAAAGGAACTTAGTAAGTTGTAAAGGGGTATTATTTTAGGCATAAGGTGAATATATTTATGATTTTCTAGGTAAAACATGACAAAAACCAACCTCCCCCTTTTATTGAGCTCTTTTATAGCCTAGGAAAGCCTCCAAGTTTATGAATAATATGGATAGGAGAGAGAAAATGGGGAGATAATATATTGGTAAGTGGAAGGGGGTATATTGAACTTCTCATTCATGGATTTTTTCTACAAATTCATGTACTATGATCTATGAACATATGCTAACAATCTGAGCAGTCCAATGATCTTCTTCATCTATGCAAGGGTAAAAGGGTGTAATGGTTTTGGTGCATCCTTTAGTGGTTTTGAAAACTTATGATTGATATATGTTCCAAAGGTCCTCAAGGTACTTACATTATACTCCCCACCCGTATTTCACACATGTGGGAGTGTGAGAGAAGGTAAATATCCATGTTTCCTCCATTTAAAGACTACATAGAGAGTTATCATATTACAGAGCTTCTAATGCATAGAATGGAAAGGTTTGATGATGTTCTAAGTTTGATGGTAAGTACCTTGAAGCTTTTTATAATTTATCTACCTCTCAATATCAGCTAGGACACTCGATGATTAAATGGATCCTTCAAATCTTACTTTAGTGTGACTATCATGTGCAAATGTTTCATCCCTTACAAGTGTGAACACGGGAGTTTAATGAAACATAAGGGCTTTAGGCAAACTAGGAAAGTGGAAGACTATTGGGATGAGACCTAGAGGGTTTGAAAGAACCTTGAGGAGCCTAAGTAGTTATAGGAGTTTGTTGAAGGACATGAAAAATGGGAAAATAGGGTCTAACAAGACCAACCCTTCACCTCAGCTCTAAAGGAAGATAAAAATATCATAATCATGATAGGGATTTTAAGCCTATCTAAGTAAGGGAGGTAGACATTGTTGAGTTGAAGTGTTGAAATGATCAAGATATCTCTTATTGACAAAGGAAAAAATATGAGATGAAAAGATCAAGGTCCAAACCAAAAACCAACCCATGAACTCTTCCTAAGAGATAGACTTAGCAATATTCCAATGGAAATATGGCTACAATTGTAGGGTTTAAAGGATAATGAAGGTATGATGAGGTTTAGGATGATTCAAAGAGTTAGAAAGAGAAAGAATATGTCATCAAAATGATCAGTATTTATGAAACATAAGTCACCCATTAATTAAGGTAATTGCCACTCAATCTTGCACCCTAAAGATGGTTTTTTAAGCCTACTCTAGATTGAGTGAAACCTTGGATTACCTCTAGGCCTATAGGTTACCTATAGCAGAGGTAAACCTCTAGGTTAAAGGGATATCTCCATTGATTTATGTCTTAAGGTCACACACTATGATAGACTAATCACTTGGGGGGTGAAAAGGGAAGAAGGTAACAAAAAGTAACCTATGATAATGAGGTGATACACCAAGGATAATTCCACACAACACACTTGCACATACACTAAGAATGAAGACTACCAAAACTAACCTCAACTCTATGGCCTAGATTTATTATTTATCATAGAGGTAAATTTTTATGCAAATCTAGATTTGGGTGAAAATTCCCTCTCATACTTCAAGACAAACTCAAAAAACACATACACTTTATGAGACATGTTAGAAGAGATATCCATCACACAAAACGTGCAAGGGATAACATATTCATCACTTAACATACTTAGGTAAAATATTTTAGAAATAAAATGAAATTCACATGTCTTATTCAAAAGCAAAATAAGGTGCCAACCAATAGTGATTTTCCATACTAGGTGTGTACTAGATATAATTGCCAAAATGGTTTGAATTCATAGAGCATATGAGAAGAGATAGAAGAAGAGAAGTCTAAGGGTCACAAGTACATGTGTCAAGATATGTAAAATAGTTAAAATTGGTGATAATGAGGTGGAAAACAAACCATTAAGTGGTCTTAGACAAGTGTTCATAAAAAATATGACGACCTCCCTTAATTTGGCATAGAGACTCTTCATGTCTTTCCTTGAAACTACCTTGATGATGAGTCATCCCATTAATTGATTAAAAATACCATAGGGGTATTTTAAACATTTTAAATACAATGAAAGTGTAGAAACATGATTTAATAGTCCTCATACACCCCTAAATTGATATCCTTTCATACACCATTTGTCATCCATTGTCTAGCAACCACTCACTAGCCCTTCTAGGCTTGTCCTCACATTTGTCATTAAATTAACTTGAATTTGATCAAGAGATGTGTTTGAGAGGTGTTATAACACATTTTTAATATATATTTGTCTTTTAGTCTATCATATACATCTTCATGAAACTTATAACATGCTTCTTAGTTCCCATCTTGGACAGTCACCTTGCATTCACACTATCTCACTTAGATTGCCTATGATGAATGTAATAGTAGAGAGGTTTCCATGATTTAATATGATTATAAATGAGTATGGAGAGTGTGAATAATCTTTCACAAGCCTCTTCCAATGATTATCATCAACAATTCTCCTCTATACCTATAGAAATAGCCAAAACTTATAGAAAACCCTATATTAGGTCCGTCTGTATATAAGATAATATGGAAAAAATGAGATTAAAGGAGACTATGAGAGTCATAAAAAAGTTTAAAACACTTACCTATTAATTTTACCACTTATATATACACCTCCATTAATCTCTTTCCAATTGGATTTGAAATAGGGCTTTGAGAGGTTTTTAGGTGTTGTAGACTGTTAGTGATGAATCATAAAAACCATACATCTAACTCACAAAAAAATACATTTAAATAAATTTAGGGACCACATTAAACTCTTTAAAACTCCTTATGGTACCATTAATAGTTTCCATATTGGTATGATTAGATAAAAGTGACCTTTGCGCTCCTTTTGTGCATTCTGAGTAGGCCAAAGAGAGGTTTGGGTCAAAATGACCAATTTTGGATTATTATATAAAACTAAATGGTTCATGTTGGCCTTATATTATAATTTTAAGGCCATCACATGGTTTTTATATTTCACATTATCATCTAAAACAAGGTAGATGCGATAAGGGTTTAGGATTAGTTTAAGCCTAATAGAACTAGTCTATGTCTGATTGTGTGTATCCACTTATGAAGGTTCCAAATGGATGTAGGTTTCCTTTATATCTATTCAAACCTAAAAAAAATTATATAAATCATTATATAGTGCTTCAATACTCTAAATTTCATCCTTACATCATGAATGCATAAGTCTACTAACTGTGTTTCTACTAGAGTGATCCCTTTCTATGATAGAACGAAGAATATATCTACTATTTCTATGACCAATTTGAGGACATGGATTGATTTATAAACTCATGAGGATTTTTTTTACCAATTATAGAAACTAAATTAAACATATAGACCCATCAAACCTTAAAATTCTTCAATACTAGCTCACTATGTCTAATGATTGTAGGCAGGGTTTAGTTCACTGTGTGTAGAACTTCAAAACCCAGTCCTTTGATTTGTTCCTTATCTATGAATATAACCTAAAAGAGTTTAATTATCACTGAGACTGTATTAAATATGGTGATCCAACTTATATTTCTTCTAAACTTCTAAACATGCATCTCACTCTACAGACTGCTTTGATGGTATCACCTATAGGTGGCAACTAGGGAGATCAATGGGATCCTATAGGTGCCTATAAATATTTGAGTATTATTATTAAATTCACTTGAATACCTATAATTTAATTGGGATCATATCATCAAATACCTATATTAATCATCTAACTAGCATCTTTTTTGGTTAGATTGGTTCACTATATGTCCTAATTATGTCACATGTAGGTGGCAATTAGGGAAGAATTGAAAAATTCCTGTAGGTGTCATTCATACCTAAGTATTGTGTTTTCACAAATTCACTTGATTTTGAAGTCAATTAATTAATATTTACACTTTAATTATCTCATTTATTCCTAAATATTATGTTCTCATCCCTTATTACTAATGTGTTATGTGCCACTGCAAGCTACAAGCTTCTTTGAGCTAAAAAACACTACGTTTCACTAAATATCCATAGTGAAAACTTGCCTAACATGGGAGTCGCTTAATATTCCTTTCCTCTTGATCTAAAAACTTATCCTCATGATAAAAAGTGACTTTTTATGATAAGGCTACTAGGAGAGAGATATAGGGCTTATTCAAACACCATCAAATCTTACTCACAGGTGACACTTTGTAAGAACAAGACCTTATTCAGAGAAGTTGAGGTAATTGATCCTATTTTACAACTTTCTCACTATGAATGACCATAAGTGTTAATGAAATAGTATCGAATATAGGTTAATAAACATTTAATGAATTTATAGACTAATTCAAGTCATAAATTTGAGTCAAACCTATGTTCTAAGTTTTGGATGACTTATCCATGTTTCATATATACCTGTATATGACTTTGAACACTGGGACTTTGACTGTCTTTGCTCATTGTCTTGGGAAACCTCCATAAATCAATATAAAAGCCTTATAATGCAAAATTTCCATGCATAATTTTTTTTCCATGGTTTGGGAGGTGTATCAAAGACATATTACCTTTATTTGAAACCACTGATAGGGAAAACAACACTACAACTAGTGAATCAATGTTTACAAACTTTAATGGTGGTCTCTCCTAATATAATGAGGATGATTTTGCCTATCTTACCATGATCCACGTGTGAAAATAGACTTTTAAAAAATAATATTATGAATAATATTCTCTATTACAACACACACAACACTTGGAAATGTTAGATCATATAAGCAAACGAGAAAACATGTAGTTGATAGGAATTTGAAGATAGTTTTGAGTCACTATCATTCTTAGAGTTAGCCCATGAATAATAATGCATAAGTATAAAATATATGACCATGGAGTTGAAGGAAATTAAGAGTGATAATATCAACCAAAATAATTTAGACCAATTATTCTCCTTCTATCTGTACTAGAAGAAAACCAGTTGGTCTTGTTTTACTTACACAAGAGAGCGATGGGATAGGTAAATTGATTTTTTTCATTCTTGGAGTTGTCAAGATTATTTGAATATGTATATGATATTTTGGGATCTAAAAGGTCACTTTAAAGTATCTACATGTGCTAGGATTGTTGAATAGTCTGTATAACTCCCCAAAACTTCTCCTTTTTCAACTGATCTTCTTGTTTCAAATGTGGAACTTGAAACTATTAGTTATAAAATAGTTACCTAACACCTACCTAACACATGGGACATTAATTTTCACTTTAACACACTTATGTTAAGAAATAAACTATATAATTCATAAAATTGATTCAAAAGTGGCATAATATGACATAGGCTAAATTTAGACAAATGTAACTAAGGCTAAGACATTATTTGACCTCTTTTAAGACCATGGTGGAAATTTTAAGACCTAAGGGACCTTATGGAAGTTTTAAATTACATGGGGGGTTGAATTATTTGACTAGGGGGTTAAATTAGTCAAAAATTTTATGACTTCATAGGGGTAGTAATCCTACTATGTTAAAAACTAGTTGCCTTATCCTATCCATTAGGTAATGAAATCACATATACACCACTTTTGACACTAAAAAACCTCTAACTAGACACAAAAACAAAGAAAATAGAAGATAAGAAACAAACACACAAAGCAGGATAAAAACACACACTTGTGTTCTTAAGAACACTTAGGGAAAGACATAAACTAATACTTAATCAAACTAAGTTATGTATAAACTATCCTGAAGAAAGATCCCCCTCCTAGATAAAATGCAAAATTTGAAACATCTTCTGCTACATGAAGTGAAGGAGTGAATGAGGCATATTGCCTTTTGGGCTTTGGTATTTATGTCTTCACTTTTTTGATGTTTGCCAATATCTTTGGAATGATATTCAATGCAACCATATCAACTAAAAATAGATCACTCATGAAGATGAATTATCCTTTCACTCCAACAACCTCAATCTTCTTAGGTGACTCCTCAATTGTAACTTGATTCAATTATGTCTCAACAAAAAATGTTTCTTTGACTTCTATGGTACCTTGAATAGGATAATATTGATCATCAGCTACAAGATCCTCAAGTTCATCAAGGATTTTTATATAGTCCATCCAATCTTGGTCATTGTCCTCCATGAGGACATCTTGTTCTATATTCTTGTGCACATGGCCTTCTATTTTTCAAAGCTCTTCAAGTTATTAAAAAATCTCAATCTACTAGAACCAATCATCTACTAGATATTTCTCAATGATTTCTTGGTGATGTCATGTAGGTTTCTTGGTGAGTGGATTAAGTGATTTAATATCCTAAGTAATAATGACAAAGTGTGCAATGTGCTTGTCCTAGTGTGCTTAAAGTGTGCTTGGTTGATCTCTAGAGTTTGACATGGTTAGAGATGTTCATGGATGAGTATGGTGATTAGAGAATGTGAAAGAGGTATTTAAGTTTTTATCTATGATTTGAGATCTTGTGTATATAATTATAATTCATCTAGTTGATCATACTTTTCATCTAGACACTTTAGGTCTAGTGGCAGAAAATATGAGTAGGCAGTTTGATTATGTCACCATTGCCATGTAGGAATGGGTTAAGAGGAGTTAGTAATATGATTGTGATCACATTAGTCCCTAGTTATTATGCACCAGATCTCAAGTCATGCATCAAATCATGGTTAAATATATGAGGGTGCAAAGTTAGATTCTCAATCAAAATTCATTACTTTCCCATACTTAGCCAAATTTACAATGTGGCTATAAATAAGTTGACTTAGCATGTTAAAAAAAAAACTCTCATCAAGACTAAATAGAATGCATAGAAATAGCTCTAAGGTCACTTTCATCTACTCATACCAGTATGGACACTATGCATGGTGACCCAATGAGTTTTAAATAGTTTACTGGGGTCCCTATCAATTGGTGAAACAATGTTTGCAGACTTCAATGGTGGTCTTTCCTAATATAATGAAGGTGATTCCAGATATATTATAATTATAAATACATGAAAAACAACTTTTAAACAATAATAATATGAATAATATGCTCTGTTATAACACACACAACACTTGGAAATATTAGATCATATAAGGAAATAAGAAATCCTGCATGGGATAAGAATGTGAAAACAATTTTGAGTCACTGTCATTATTATAGTTTATTCATGAAGAAAAGTCCATAAATATACAATATATTTCCATGGAGTTGAAGGAGATGAATATTTATAACATCCACCAAAATAATTTAGACCATTTCTTCTCCTTTTATCCATCCTAACAGAAAATCAGTTGGTCTTATTTGACTTACACAAGAGAGTGATGGGATAGGTAAAACAATTTTTATCATTATTGGAATTATCAAGAGTAATTGATAATATGATATTTTTGGATCTAAAAGGTCACTCTAAAGTAGTCACACATGCTGTGGCTATTGTATAGTCCATACAACTCCCCAAAAATCCTCCTTTTTCAACTGATCTTGTTTCAAATGTGGAACCTATAATTATAAGTTATAGAAAAGTTCTCTAACACCTACCTAACACATGGGACATTAATTTTCACTTTGATACACCTATATTAATAATTAAATCATACAATTCATCAAAGTGGTTCAAAAGTGGCATAATTTGACATAGGGTAAACTTAGACAAATGTAATTAAGGTTAATACATATTATTTGACCTATTTTAGGAACATAGTGGAAATTTTAGGACCTAGGGGACCTTACCAAAGTTTAAAATTACATGGGGGGTTTATTTATTTGAATATGGGTTCAAATTAGTCAACAATACCAATAGTTAGAGTCATAAAATCTCTACTTACAAGCCTGTTTGCAGGTGGAGAGTAAGTTGGACATAAATCTACTCCAAAGAGCCTTCAAAATGAAAATAATTATTGAGATTTAGGAATCCATAGATAACTAAATGTATGATGATAAGTGAGTAACGGACATACAAATATAATAATCTCATCCTTCATATGCACATACATAATCAATGTTCTAGTTGCCACCTTCATGCAGACACTTCTCATAGAGTCAAACAAAAGAATCTTATCTAAATGCTAAGGTGAAAATAAAAGAAGGATATGAATTTTCATATTAAGGGTTATTAAAATTTAGGGAATAACTTTATTCATTTTAGGTAGGTGAAGGAGAACTTAATAACCTATTAGGCCTTTTAGGCCTGAAATAGATATAAACAGGCTTGTGACTGCCATCAAAGATATTTTGCATGCTTAAAAGGTAATATGAGGTTGCAAAAGTTTAAAAATATATGTGTAATTTGGTGTTAATATTATTCATGATATTATTCTCATAATTACCTCAAGTTATGTCAAAAATGAAGATTCACACTCACAGTCTTGACAGGCTTGAAACCACCTATAGGTAGGGTCACTAATAAGGGGGTAGATATGTGAGAACCATAGAAAAAAGTGAAATAAAAAGATGAATAAGGGTATATGAATTGTCCTCTTAAGAATAAAAACCTTAAATATATTATTTAGTTCAATTGTGATAGGTAGAAGAGATATTGAGGGCCTATTAGGCCTATTAGGCCTAAAGACGGATGTAAATAGGCCTGTGCATATGAGCTAGGGATGTTTTCTTATTTAAAAGTTGGTTAAGGCCTAGAAATATAAGAATAAGCTAATTGGGGAAGTATAATAATATTTAAAAATGATATATTTTATGGTCCAAGAGAGAAATATCTCAATGACCTATTAGGACTTTGGGTCTAAACTAGTACACATAGACCTACATTAGAATTGAAGGCATATGCAAGTTATGGGTTATTTGAGAGTTGAGAACACATAAATATGGAGTTATAAGGAAAAACATATGTCTCCATGATGTTAAGAGGCTTAGGTAAGTTTGATATATCACTAAACTCAAACCCAAGGGCTACATAGGCCTAATTATATATAAACCCTAGGTAAAAGATGAGAATCCATAGAGGGCAGAGTTGATGAAATAACTTGACCCTAGAGATATTTCAAGATCCTAAGAACATGATTAATGATATTATAACATAATAAACTTGGTGGAAGGGAGATGAGACTACCAAATTCTCTATAATACTACTATTAAATCATTCTTAAGCTTAACAATGAACAATGACATTCAAGGCAGCCACATGAGATAAGGAGACAAAGATTCTAGTTTAAGTAGCTAGAGGTAAATGAGAGGGCTGGGAATAGGTGATAAATATTGATTTATGATGATTTTAATTCCCTAAATCACCTATAAGTCACCTATACCCTTGAAATTCAATTTAGGCCTATAGGCCTAAAAGCCAGATTAGGCTTCAAACTCCACCACCTAGGGGCATAACTAACGACCCTGAGCATATCGATGCCCATATAAAGGTATAGGAAGATGGTATAGGTAATAATAAATTGGTTTAAAGTATATTAAATAAATGAAATGCTAAAATTAGTCTTAGATCCCATCTTAAAATCCATAGTCTAAATAGTCAACTCAAGTTGCATCTTTCAGCACTTGTATCTCTCACCATAGAGGGAGTCAAGAAAAATTCTCTTAGGGAGAGCTGATAACCCATATGGAATAAAAATTCATAAAGAAGTGATTGGGGTTGAAGTGCTTAACTTTATGAATGAATGCTAAGAAGGTAACCTACTCAAACTACCAAGTAGATAACTCGAGCACACCTTCCAACACTCATAGCTCCACACACATTGCATGTGAATCTAAGATTTTTGGGAAAGATGAAGGGGGTAGTGGAATATATATCCATGATAAGAGGTTCTATTTTTGAGGTTTGTAATGTATGAACCATAGTTAATATGGTAGACCTATAAAAACTTACCTAAATCCTAAGATAGACTTGACTTGGGAAAAGTTAATATTTTTGCACTCCAACACCTTAGGCTAACTTGATAGACACCTAAAACACCTAGTAAACTTAGAGAAGACCCTGATCATGGTACTAAGTTATACAAACATTGTATGAAATTGTCCAAAAAGGTACTTTTTCAATGTTTTGAGAAGAAAATAGGGAACAAAGATTGTTTAGGAGTTGAAAAATAATGGAGGGCATAGTGTGAGATGTCATCTATCTTATTAGACAATAAACTATTCACAAATCTCCCTCAAAGTGTTCCTATTAGTCTATGCAAAAGAGTCAATCTAGGAGAGCTAGTAGAAGGTGACCTAATCACCTAGATTGGTAAAATTATAGGTCTTTGTTACTTGTAAAGGCATGGGTCATGGTATAAATTTTTTATTCAGACTTGAAATAGTCCCATTCACATAATCTAATGTTTCTATTCAGGCCTCTGATCATTCATCAATAGATAGTCAAGCAACTAGGCCTAGTGGCCTATTTGGTCAACCAAAAGAGATGGAATTTGTCATAGAGGGATATTGGAAAAGTTAATAAAATATCATTACCACATTGTAACTATTACTTGAAGGTAAGAAGGTATAATTTCCATGATCATTATGGGGAATAGGTAGTTTATAAACCAAGTCAACATGAAAAAGGAGGTGATGGGATATTTAATGACCCATGAGGGTTGGTTGAAGACCTAATTTCATCTCATTCACACTTTGTAACTAACATAGAGAGAGTGATTGAAAAATTTGGGCATGGACATGCCTTGAAAAGGTAAACTATAGTCTCACCACTTCATCTCAACACCCAACAACTCATTCAAGACCATCAATTTGAAAGCTAATGCATGAAGGGAGATATAAGAGGATTGTTATGGATAATGTAACTAATGTATGAGTTTATTATGGTAATTTATGGAATCTTATCTACACCTCCATTCCATTTTCACCTCCCTCTCTTATGATTATTCTATATAATCAAGACTTAAGGCCTTTATTTGGATCCCTCACTTAGGTATGTAGAAAATTTTCCTTGATTTGTGCTTTATCACATCTTGAAATGATTAATGGATTGTTACATATTCTCTTCATTTTGTAGGTCCTGGCTCTATTGAGATGGTAACAAACATTCTATATAGATCATATAGTATGTTATGTTATTAATGGATGAGTTTAGAGTGGAAGTTTGACTATAAGTGCCTTGAACCAGGGCTTCCCTAAATTTATCTTATGTTATATTCATCCAAATAAACCTTGACATGAAATATTATTTCTTAAAAACTATTTTAGAAGGTGATTTAGTTCATTTTTGGTTCACTAGTGTTCATAAGAGTTTAAGCAGAGGGGATAAGCTATATTGGTGCATCACCATACTTAGAGTAGGATTCCCTTTATGAATTTATTTTTCCATTTTCACCTAAATTAGTAGGTTTTAGTGATATTTATCCTAAAAAAATGCACCAAGAGAGCTAGCCCCATAAACTAGAGGTTTGGTCTTAATTTAGGTCACCCACAACCTTTAGGCTAATGTCATATTAGTCTAACCTTGAATGTAGGCCTGAAAAACCTTCTTATATGGTTCATGTTAGAGTGATAATATTTATTACACACTAGATAAGACTAAATTAAAGCATTAGAGAATTCATTAGTATCATCTTAATCATCTCAAGTACCTTCAATCACTCACGTGCCAAGTTTACAGTCAGAAGTTCATGACAAGGGTCATCATATGGTCATCATCTCATGGTAAGAGCATTGTTTTGATTGATATTTCACATTGTTTTCAATTATCTCATTATGATTTATGGCTGCATATGGAGCATACCGATATCATATACCTCATTTTCATTATCTCTATGATTCATATAACCCATATTATGAAACCTATAAGCCCTACATTCACCCTTGTCAACAATATGAGATACCCCTTCAGGCATATGATCCTATTCAATGATAAGGATACCACTCTAACCCTCATTATGAACCCTATTCATCCCTATAGTAGTCTACCTATCTTCTTGACTAGTTTTGGTAAACCACTTATCCTTTTTATCAACCTAGTCAATCTAGCCATGTCTCAAGCCAATGTATATCAAACCTTAAGCAAAATCTTTTGAATTATGAAAACTACATGGTGGGGATGGATACATAATGAATTTATGTCCAATAAATCCCTAGGCACTTCATTAAGAGCATGAGAGACTCATTTTAATAGGCCATAAGAAAGTGGGCATTTCTCATGAGAGAGGGTCATTTAGGAGTTAATGGTGACATGTTGGACATAGATTTTTTAGTTTCAAGCATTGAAGAGAGACTAATATCACATTAGATACATAAAAATCATTATCATCATCCGTATAAATCCTCATCCATTTCATATCAGTATTCTTTCAATCAACACAAAGCACTCAATCAAATGAATGCCAAAACCTTACAAGTCCTTCATAATTTCTTCCAAATTTTTATACTTGGAGGTCTATTCAAGAGAGTGAAAAATAATGATGAATTTTGTGTTGACAGGACTAATCAGTATGATAAAATCTTTGATTAGTTGAGGCTTGATTTTGAAGGTTACCCTGCTAGGGAATTTGAAGTTGCAAACAAATATATAGCTTAATTAGTGGTAGCATTAGAAAAAATGACATTACAACTAAATATACCCTCATTCATACCAAAATTTGTAATAAAAAATAATTGAGGGAGCTCTTAAACCTAGGTTTCTAATGTGGAAATAATTACATCAGTCAAGTGGAGGAGAAGATAAAGTAAGCTTACATCAGAATGTTGAAGTGAAAGACAAGTATGAGATCATTCAATCCCAACCCCTACCTCCTCTATATCTCAATACCTTACCCTCATGTAATTATATTCAATATAATGTGTAAAATAAATAAGAGGTGGTGGTTATCAAAGATGAGTAACTGAGTGAGAAGAGTAAAACATTCATAGCACCACCAGATTTGGGTTCTCTTATTAAATGTTTTTATGGATCTTCCATTCCAATCCTTAAAAATGAACCTATTATTTTTGAGATAAATGAAGAGGATCCAACTTTAGTGATATATGATGAAGGTGACCTACATGAGTAAGAAGAAGAAATCACCATTAGGACACCCCTTGGCAAGAATAGAAATGAATCGATCTTCCATAACATAAAAGAAGGTGAGATTTAATAGGTTACTTGGGTGTAAGATGAGCCATAAGAAAAACATGTTCTAGTTGTAAAAGGATAATATGTTTTCCAAGATCTCCTTGATGACATGACAACAACTCTTTGTCATGAAATCCTAAAGAGTGGGAAAGTGAAGCATTTATTCAATTTGCAGTAGTTGCAAGGCAAGGTGATAACTTTCAAGGGTATCTAAACATTTAAGAGAAGGTATGTTTTCAAAATTATTATAGTTTTATTTAAGACAAAATACCCCTTCGTTATTGCCAAGATGAGTTTGTTGATAAGTATGAGATCTAAATAGTTGATGAGAGTTTAAGGTGTGATCATGATTACATGGGAAGTCGAGAAGATAATGATGACATTTGGAATCAATATATAAGCATTTAAAATTAAAATAATACTCTTAAAATACTCTCACTACCTGTAGAGAATATTGAATATAAATTAGCTACTAACCCTATCAAGTGTTATACACAAAAAAAGTAAACCTAAGATGATAAATGTAATGTTGAAGTATTTAATGCATTAGTAGCTTAGGTTGACACTCCTAAATGAAAAATAAGGATATATTTACCTTTGTTATGATTCATGAGGCTAAATGTTTACACCATGCATGTATTGATAAGTCACCATCTCATATGGATCAAAATGAAGACACTAGCCAAGGCCTACTAGCTGAGTTGTCAAGATAATCAGTACATAGGAGCATGGTAAATTAGGAGAAACTCATGACTAAGTTAGAATTGGCATTGTTCATGTAAGGAAGATAAGTGTGTAATGATTATGATTGGGTATTGGACTCATATATCCAACCTATGCACCTAAGGGTAGAGCAAGAGGATCTAACAACCCTCTTAAGAGGGTATCAACATGATAATGTATTCAGTTAAAACTAGGAGTCCTCATTTAGTAGATAGTGCCTGCTTAAAATTAAATAATTATATGGAAATATGACCTCATGGATCCAACTTGATCAAAGTATATTTTCATTTTATCCTAGAGGAGAAAGGAAACATATTCTAGTTAGTTTTTTCTAGTGTTTGTTGTCTTGTTTTCATTAAGTGTCAACATAAGTGTGGGTAGTCTACTACCTTGTTATTTTGGTGTCTGGAATTGTTTATTTCATTAGGTGTTAGGTGTGTTTATTAGGTTTAGGTGTTGTTTCTTTGGTTTTACTTGTTGTTTCTTATGATTTATTGTAGTCCTATAGGTATCATAAAGTGCTTGGTCTCTTTGGCAGTCAAAAATAGTCATCCAAACCATGATGTCATGTTTGAGTCATCACTATCATAGAGAGTTAGTGGGTTATCATAACAAGAAGGATAGTCAACCATTTTGAGTCAAAAAAAATGTTGTAAATTTTGACTCAAATGCCAAATTCCAACCATTATAACCAAAAACTTTAAATGACACCCACCCAAGCCTGCACATGGTGATTTCCTGCATGGTGATGTCTTTATTGGTCTCATTTTGAACATTATTTACAATATTAGAATGCCACGGTATATCCTATAACATTATTGTAAATTAATCATATATCATGGATATATTATGTCCTTAGGTGATCTATTAGGTCCTTTGATGGTCCTTGAGTGATAGAAAGAGTGTCAAGATGTCTTGTGCAGTCTTAAAATTGGTCTTTTTGCTATTTGATAAGTTTAAGGATACTTAGAAAAAGTTAAGGTATTTTGGATATTATAAGGTTATTTTTATTATGGTATATGGAATTGTTTTAATCCATGCATTTTGAGATAGACCTTGCTAGGTAGTGTGAAAGATGTCTAAGATAATATTGGGTTCTAATGTGAAGCCTAGTGATGCATGTCAAAGCCATTATCCATGGTCTATTTATTCAATCTTGTTTCAAAACTTGAGTAGCCCTATAAAATAACTAAATGACTCTCAAATATTCCACATGAGTATATATGATTTATAAAACATGTCCTAGTGTGCTTAAAGTATGCTTGGTTGATCTCTAGAGTTTGACATGGTTAGAGATGTTCATGGATGAGTATGGTGATTGGAGCATGTGAAAGAGGTATTTAAGTTTTTATCTATGCTTTAAGATCTTGTGTTCATAATTTTAATTCATCTAGTTGATCATACTTTTCATCTAGACACTTTAGGTCTAGTGGCAGAAAATATGAGTAGGTAGTTTGATTATGTCACCATTTCCATGTAGGAATGAGTTAAGATGAGTTAGTGATATGATTGTGATCACATTAGTCCCTATTTATTATGAACTAGATCTCAATTCATGCATAAAATCATGGTTAAAGATATGAGGGTGCAAAGTTGGATTCTTAATCAAAATTAATTGTTTTACCGTACTTAGCCAAATTTGCAATGTGGCCAGAAATAAGTTGACTTAGCATGTTGATGAGGTTAGAATTCACATGCATGGATGTGTCAAGACAAAATTATCATAAGGGTTTGTTCATTTTTTATATATTTTATTTTTGCTAATTTTTAGATCATGTGATGTAGTGCATCAAAAGATATGCATATGTGAAGTTGGGCTCCCAAAATGTTTGACTATGTTTTCCCTTACTTAGCCAATTATGCAATGTTGTAAGAAGAGCCGAGTGAGAATTTTGTTAGTGTTATATTTTAAATTGTGAAGGTGTCAAAAGAAACTAATCATATGGGTTTGTTCAGTTTTAAGCATAGATGATTTGCACTAAATTTGAGATCTTGCACTGAAGTGCAATAAAAGTTAAGCATGCTCAAATTTGGCCTCTCAGGTAGGTTTTAACATAGTTGGCTTTGTGATAGAAGATTTTTAGAAGGAATTTTAATGGAATTATATCTCTCATGCTTGAGGTTTTTAAGATCCATGTGTTAAATGGTTGGATTTTCCTATGTGAGGAGATCATTTGGTCCAAATTTGAGATCATGAGAGTAAGTGCAAAAGAAGTTATTAAGGTTAAAAAATAGCTACTCAAGCATATTGAAAGGGTCCCCATAGTCATTTTTGAAAGATTTAAATATTGAGAAAGATAAACGGTGTGCATTTCTCCAAGAAGTTAGGAAGAAATGAGATGAATATAGGTGTATGATGTTTAAAAACTTAATAAAGGTACAAGATAAGGATCTAATGGTGAGTGGGCATTCATACAAATTGATCAAATGGTGAGCGTTGATCATTAAAGATCTAGTTAATCTATAGAGGTTGATTAAGTGTATGGAGTCAACATTTTAAGATTACATGAGATAAGGTCAACATGACTGAGGTTTAACATCTAGCATTGGTGGACCATGCATTAAATTTTGGACATGATTTATGGTGTGAGATTGATCCAAAGCTGAGAGGAGATGAGATTTGAGCACTATGTTCTAAGGATAACAATGACTATTTATATTTAAATATTTGAACTTGTAAAAATAAAATAAAATTGGAAAAGGACTCCAAGGTACATCTAGATATATAGATTTAAAGTTATGGAAGTGAGTAGAGTCAAAGATATTGTGCCTAGATGTTGGCTGTGTGTTTGTACTTATTCTACAAGTGACCCAAGAAGGATATATGAGCTTATGTAGAAGTTATTTCAATGTCTCATGATGACTTTGATATTTTGGAGTGTTATAGACTCCATGAGGAGGCTCTGTGAGTATTTTGGAGGCATGATAAATCTATCTTGAGTTTTAATAATGCTTAATAATTTGACTGCATGTTTGGTAATGGCATTCTTGTGTATAAGGTTTTTGTTTGAGTTATTTGACCATATGCAGATATGAGCTAATTTTATTGTGATCATTTGAGGATGTTGAAAGGGATATAAGGACTAGACCTATGTATTTAAAAGTGGTCCTATGTTATTTTTTTGGTTTGATGATGTGCTAAATGGGTGAATAGGTCTTTAGGAGACCTATAAGAGCTATAAAGGCCTTATTAAAAGGTGTAATTGCTTAAGGGTGACCCATAGATGCTGTGGTAAAACTATGGAGATTTTATTAAGATATTTATTCATGTGTTATATGTATTAAGGGTTAAGAGATGCCTAATGACCAACCAATGTGTTGTTAATCATGAATGTTCTATATATAGTGAAACCAAATGTTTCTAGACTTGTAAGACTTGGATGAGGGAGTGCGAGTATGGAGCCAAGCTAAGGAGATAACATTTGAAAGAGAAGGTACATGTTAGTGAGGAATAATAGAGAGTGAAGAGGATTAGAAATTTTAGTTTGAGTAAGGTACTGAAGGAGATCACATAGGTCATTAGACCTAATAAGCCTAGAAGAGGTAGAATGGATGAGTATGGTCAAAAGGATATTTAAGAGAGATTTGGGAGAGAGTTGAGAGAGGATTGTGTGTGTGAATTAGGAAGTAAAGGAGGGTTAGGGTTCCATATGGATGAGCATATCAATTTGAGGACTATTTGAATGACCTGTTGGTCATAATTCTATTGGCAGAATAGTGCTCTTGTTCTTTGAGTGTGAGAAAAGGTGAATAGTGATAAGTAGAGGTCCATCATCATGTGTTTTATACTTCAGTCCAAAGGTGGATGTGGTCATAGATGTTATTGTGGGTTCTCAACATATAAAGGGGTCATTTCCTCTTTGTAAGGTGAAACTTTCTAAAAGTCTTGTTGTTTTGGGTGCTCAACTAGATAGGTGTAGTAGCTCCTTATGGGATTGGTATCTCACTAAAATTAGGAATGGTAGTTCCTTGATTAGTTTCTTGTTGGTCTAAATTGTATCTTTTTATTATAATATAATAGTCCAATTATAGGTTCTAGTGGGTTTTATTCCCCAAGAGGGTTTCCCATGTATGCATTGTATTATGTGTTTGATCTTGTATTGTTTTTCTTGTTTATTTATATGGATGATGTGTATGCATCATGAATGTATGTGTTGAATGATTGAGATATTAAAGGATTTGGATTTAAAATTGGATTATCTACATTCACTGATTCATCCCACCTCTTAGTGATTTTACCTCTAACAATTTGGTATCAAAGTGGGTCCTTTGGAGGAATCCTAATATCTTGAAGGTGATCCTCAGTAGGTACAAAGATGGTTAAGGATTTGAAAAAATAAAATTAACAATGTAAGGATGTGATCAAGGAACTTTAAGAACATATATGTAGTTTGAAGAAAGATGCTAAAGAAGATGAGAATATTATCAATGATCTCAAGGTTTAACTAGTAGATGCCAAGACAAGTTTGTGTTCAAAAGAAAAGGACATCATGTTTGATAAAGAAGATGAAAATAAGGAAGAAGAAGTTCATATGGAAGCTGAGCTCATGGGTGCACTTATTGAACTAAAGGAGCAGAAGAATAAGAATCATAAAATGATAAATATGATCAAAATTCTTGAAGCATAAGTTAGTTCTCTTGAGGGCAGTTTGCTAAGTTTGTCTAAAAAAGAAGAAAACAAGTATCAAGAACAGATCAAGTCTATTGAAGTGCAAGCATATAGATTGAAAGACATGGCCAAAAAGGCCAAAGAGGATGAAGAGAAGATCAATATTCTCAAGGATCAGTTAAAGACTAAAAATAAAAATCTAAAATCAAGAGAAGTTGAGTGTACTTAGCTAAAGGTTGAAATGGAGTCATTGAAGAGTGAGCATGAGAAGCTTGAACAAGTGAAGGAGAATACAAACTTGAAAATCAATGTTAAAAGGCCAATTAGACAACCTAATGAAATTAGGTATGTAAGTTATTTTCAAGGTCTTTGTTATACATGTAATAAGTATGGTCATAGAGATAAGGAATGTTAGGTTGTGGAGCTAAAAGCTTCACTGATGCAGACATGGAGAAGGCCATTGGAGGGGTTGCTAAAGGTTGCTGAGTGTCAGAGCAACCAGCGTCGGTCTGATCAGCCGATGTCGATAGGATAGTGAAGAGAAGCAACCGGCATCGGTTAGGGATCGGCCGACGTCGGTCACCTCCAGGCAAATAGGGACCGACGTCGGTCGCCTGTGTGGTTCGACTGCGAGTTTATTACGGGTAGTTAGCTAACGAACCAAGTGTTTGCATGATTAGAGCTATTTTTAAACTGAGAGTTGTGGATCTAATTATTGTAATTAGATGTCTAATCATTGTTTGGATGAGATTTATATAATAGACTCATGGTTGTATTGGAAAAGTGTTCTAGTTTGAGTTGAGCAAAGTTATCTCCTTCTGTGTGTGAGGTGAGCAAGGGTGTTCCTCCTAGTTCCACAACAATACCAAGGTGGGTGCTGGTTTTGGAGAGTCAGCAAGATTCTTTAGGGGTGTAGGATCTTGGTCAGCAGGTGTGCATGGCCTGTATAGGAGATCTACATGGTAAGTAAGATCATTGATCTGTAGGTGTATGTGTGTGCAAGGTCAAGGTTCACAGGTGTGCAGAACCAAGTTGATTTGCAGGTGTGCAAGATTAGATAGAATAGCAATACAATAGGGAGCAGAATCATGCAGGATCTACTTGGAGTATAGGTGTGTACTCAGATAGAGCAAAGAGGAAGGCAGGGGAGTTCCTTTCATAAGTATGGTCTGTTGAATTATAGGTTGTTGCAGGTTCATGGGAGATCTACTTGAAGTACCTTGAGTACTTGTGGAGTGCATGGAGCACTTGTGGTGTGTGTGGAGCATGGGAGGTGAACACCAACTTTGTGTTTGAGTTGTGTGTTGGGACCTGAGAGAGAGAGCTTTGAGGAGATAATTACTATTCACTTGAGGTGTGGGAAGCCTCTGAAGAGGTGGTGGAGAAGAAGTGGCATCTTCTTTATTGTATTCTTTTCTGTATAAGTATTAATACAAGTTGTGTATTGTCTCTCATATCATGTGTTATTTTGAATTCTAGTTACTTGTGATTTTGGTTAATTTCTGCATATTAAGTTGCTTGGTTTGGTAATCAACTGTATGCTTCTAGTGTTCACGTATCCTGACAAGTGGTATCAGAGCCAGGTTGTTGGCTCATAGCTTGATACCACTGACAAGTGGTATCAGAGCTAAGGTTGCAGGGAGCAGGTTTTGTGTTTGGTTATAGGTCACTCTTAGGGGTTTCTGATTGAGTGGGAGTAGAGCAATGGTAGATGAAAGTAAGCTAAGAATGGAGGAGTTGAAAAGCACAGATGGTCACTTACGGTCCCATGGAAAGAAAGAGCAGGTAAAAGATTATTGTTGGTTGGTAGCAGATCAGCATGAAGGAACTAAAGACGCAGATGTTGTAGGTGTTATTGCACAGGATGATTTTGGAGGTTTCTTGGATAAAGTTGAATCTTGGATAAAAGATTCAGTTGCCTCTTTCCATGCAGCCCCAGGTAGAGGAGCTGGTGAGCCTTGCCAAAGAATTGGCAAAGGGGAAGTGAAGCTAAAATTGCAGGCGGCCAACACACAAGGGTTGATGAAGGTCATGCAGTTCCTAGGTTTGGAGATGTGGCTAATTTATTCAAAAATATTGGGTGATGAGAGATGCACAAGAACTCTCACAGTGGATGCACTTGAATTAGCTGGTGGTAAGAAAATAGGTACTCTTTATCTACTTGTTTATATTACTAATTCTTCTTTTGTTGCGGAGACGTGGCTTCGTAGGCTTGGTCACATGAGCAAGAAGGAGATGAATGTTCTTAAGTGGAAGACAGATATATTTGACATGCTTAAGAACTGGAAAGCCTTGGTGTACTTGGAGGAGATGGCGGATAGAAACCAGTAGATGGTGCTGGATACTTCTGAGCAGAGCAGTTTGGACATGGGTATTGATTCAAAGGAGCTCGAAGGTAAAAAACTCATCACTCACAGGTGAACATAGATACCGATGTCAGTTAGAAGGAACCAGCGTCGAACAGACAGGTGCCAATGTCGGTCATGTGCAGATCGAAGCCAATGATGTCGGGCAGGGTAAGACCGACATCGGTCAGAAGGATCGACATCGGTAGTAGGTAAGACTGATGTCGGTCAGGAGGACTGACATCGGCAATAGGGACACTGATGTCTACAGGGTTGGTAGTCAGGGACAAATGCATGGGAACCGACGTCGGTCGGATTGAGACTGTGGAGTGACCGAGGTCGATCACTATAATAGATTTTGGGTGGACAGCACGCTGTCAAGGAGTCTCAAACACCCATACGGAGGATTGAAGACGTAAGTAGGCCCTCAAATTCATTATTCCTCTTCTTTATACTTGTTGTTGATTGTAGAGTAGGAAGGATCCAGGAAATAGGTGGGAGCATGGCAGGGATATGATGCAGAACCAAATGGGAGTTTTGGTAGGGTTGCCAGCTGATACAAAAGCACAGAGATGAATGGATACCTTAGTTGAAGAATAGAGAGAACGGATACGTGAGATGGAAGACCTAGGTATATGGTCTTGAGGAGCTGCAGGACAGTGGTATAGGTTTTGACAGGTGGAGGATGAAGCATGGCTTCAGTCAATGTTAGGGTAACTACTGTGGTTTGTCTTACCAAGTGGATGATGAGTCACGACATCATTCTGTTGCTGTATGTGGATGGTATATTTGCTAGCAGGGTTTGTACATACAGGGTTTTGCTGAGCTAAGGGTAAGATTAGTTTAGTGGCATGTCATGAGGAGTTTGGAGCAGTGAAATTCTTTGACATGAGAGACATGGAGATCACAGGTTGATTTTGTCTCCAATGGGAGATGATGTGAATCAGGTGTTGGTGAGGTTCAAGATGTAGAGCCAAAGCACACTAAGGGCTAGACAGGTACAGTGTCCAAAATCACATGAGGTCTGGTATAGACCTGAGTATTCCCATGTAGTGGGATCTGTCAGAGAGTTAGGAGCCAATTCGGGGAAGTGGGTTCTCAGGTATTTGAGAGGGACCAACAGTAGGTATACATGCAGGGTTAAGACTTCACTACATGTGTTTATAGGTTTGGATGTGGCAGGGTACTCGGATGACAGGAGGTACACCATGAGATGTGTGGTGGGTTGTCTTCAGGATTGATCTTAAAGAGGGATACAAACCAGGAAATAGATTAGACAGAGTACAGGTATAGGTACAGTGCAATTGTTTATCTCCAAGTGGGAGATTGTTAGGTTTTGGAGCTAAAAGCTTCACTGATGTAGACATGGAGAAGGCCATTGGAGGGGTTACTAAAGGTTGCTGAGTGTCAGAGCAATCATCGTCGGTTTGATCAGTCGATGTCGGTAGGATAGTGAAGAGAAGCAACCGACGTCAGTCAGGGATCGGTCGACGTCGGTCACCTCCAGGCAGACAGGGACCGATGTCGGTCACCTGTGTGGTTCGACTACGAGTTTATTACGGGCAGTTAGCTAACGAACCAAGTGTTTGCATGATTAGAGCTATTTTTAGACTGAGAGCTGTGGATCTAATTATTGTAATTAGATGTCTAATCATTGTTTGGATGAGATCTATATAATAGACTCATGGTTGTATTGGAAAAGTGTTCTAGTTTGAGTTGAGCAAAGTTAGCTCCTTCTGTGTGTGAGGTGAGCAAGGGTGTTCCTCCTAGTTCCACAGCAATACCAAGGTGGGTGCTGGTTTTGGAGAGTCAGCAAGATTCTTCAGGGGTGTAGGATCTTGGTCAGCAGGTGTGCATGGCCTATATAGGAGATCTACATGGTAAGTAAGATCATTGATCTATAGGTGTATGTGTGTGCAAGGTCAAGGTTCATAGGTGTGCAAAACCAGGTTGATTTGCAGGTGTGCAAGATCAGATAGGATAGCAACACAACAGGGAGCATAATCAGGCAGGATCTACTTGGAGTACAGGTGTGTACTCAGATAGAGTAAAGAGGAAGGTAAGGGAGTTCCTTCCATAAGTATGGTCTATTGAATTGTAGGTTGTTGCAGGTTCATGAGAGATCTACTTGAAGTACCTTGAGTACTTGTGGAGTGCATGGAGCACTTGTGTTGTGCGTGGAGCATGGGAGGTGAACACCAACTCTGTGTTTGAGTTGTGTGTTGGGACCTGAGAGAGAGAGCTTTGAGGAGAGAATTACTGTTCACTTGAGGTGTGGGAAGCCTCTGAAGAGGTGGTGGAGAAGAAGTGGCATCTTCTTTATTGTATTCTTTTCTGTATAAGTATTAATACAAGTTGTGTATTGTCTCTCATATCATGTGTTATTCTGAATTCTAGTTACTTGTGATTCTGGTTAATTTCCGCATATTAAGTTGCTTGGTTTGGTAATCAACTGTAAGCTTTCAGTGTTCACGTATCCTAACAAGGAATGTGGAAGGAAGTCAATCAAGTATGGATATTCATGGATCCATGATAGAAGGAGTATTTGGCCAAAGATTGATAATAGTTTAAATATGTCAAAATGTATGAAAGATGTTATTTGTTTTAGTTGTCATAAGGGTGGACATATTTATATATTTTATTCAAATAGTGTTAAGAGGTCTTCAAGGTATGTTAAAGATATAGATATCCTATAAGGTTTGAGAAAGGACAAACTCAGGTATGGAAAACACATATTATCAATGGTAATCACACTAGTCCAAAGGTTGATAAAAAAGTTTCTTTAAAAGAATGTGTTACTGATCAGTCTAAACTCAAAGGTCAAGTTGGTAAGTTGGCTGCAATAGATCAGAAGAGTCAAACTATGGTATGGAGACCTATGGTAGTAAATAATAAGAAGACTAATGTTGTTGAGTCCAAGAGAATTGATGGATTGTTTACCAAGGTGGAAAAAGAATCATAAATAAAGGAGAGTCAAGAGTTTTTATTGACACCATTTATTGACAAATATCAATAAAAAAATGAAGTCAAGGATTTAGTTAAAGGCAAATAGGACTGCAAGTCAGAGAAAGATATGGAGATATGGGAGTTTCCTAAGTTTTGGTACTTTTAGTCTCACTATGTTAAAGGGGTGTCTCTATCTTGGCTTTAAGGAGACACATGTTAGTTAGAGGAAGCTTGGTGGCTGTCAGATATTGTTTGATGAGCTGGTATGTAAAGAAGGTATGTTTGTGCATTCTTTTATATATCATTTTTTGAAGAAATGAGGCTTGTGAATAATCTTGGTGGTCATATCATAAGAAGGAGATTGGATTATTGATCATGGTTTAGATGCTCTGGTATAAGTATTTGAAGACTTGTTGAAGATGTCATGTTACTGATGAAGCATGAAGTTAGGGGGAGCTTTGTAATTGGTTAGGTCCTAGGATTAGAAGATTGAGTAGTTAAATTTGAGAAAAAAAGTGTGGAGAGCAAGTTTTATGTTCTCAAGATGATAATGCCATTCAGAGGTCTTTGGTTAAGGGGGAACAACAACTTCATGAACTTGCCCTAGATATTTGTGAAGGAGCTATTTTGTAGGGTCAGAATGGGTATATCTAGATGGCATAATGAGATTAATGAATGTTAAGAAGATTTTGATGCTCAAAGAGGTCTATACACTTCTTTGTGATGTGATCCTAGGTTTCTTTGTTATGATGATTTGTTGAAGCCAAATTAAATATTTTTTGAGTGCTCTCAGTTCTTTCAATTTTGGATTAAGGGCAAGCAGGCCTAAAATGGGTTATAGGAATTATGGGTTACCAAAGGTATGGAAGCTTAAATATTGGTCTAGAAGTGTGATATGGGTATCTCTAGGTGTGCAAGTAGTTTTAGAGGCGTGTGTTGACGAAAAAGAGGTTTATTGACCCTGTTTGTTTTTTAGATTCTAGGGTTTTGGTCTATGATAGAAAAGTGTTTTTCCTTATGAATTGAGACTCAAGGTTTTTTAATATGTTTAAAGGGAAAAATGGGTGTCTAAATCAAGATTCACATAGAATTAAAGGTTTGTGGTTCTCAAATTATTCAAGTTTTTGACAATATGTAAGCTTAATTAGATACATGGTTTGTGAAGGAAGTATGTTGCAGAGGATGATCTCACTATTTAAAATTGGTGTGATTGAGAGGGAATATGAGGCTACTCCATATATGGATTTTTAGGTCCTGAAGATGTGTCTAGTGAAAATTATGGGCTCTAAAAGTTTTAGGTAGGGCTATAAGGAGGCTAGACAAGCCTAGTTTGAAGAAGAGTGATTTTTGCTCTATTTTTTCAAAAGAGGAAGGTATGTTTATTTCAAGGTGAGTTATAAAATGGATTTAGAACATGAATCCTATTTGGTGAGTGGCATGAAGTTTTGTTGGTGGTCCTTATGATAGCTAGAAAGAGAAGGCTAGTAAGCATATGTGGTAATTCTTCATGGTGTGTGGAGATCTAAAGATGCTTAAAAGGTGAAATTGATTAGAGTTATAAGGGTGGGTCCCTCTCAAATGTTTCTTTATGTGTTTCATTATATTTTTATTGTTTTGTGTGTTCTTTTTTCTTTAGTTGCAGTGTTTGATTGAAGAGAGTGTTGGCATAGAGCAAGAGGATGTTGTCAAGGCAAGCTAAAGTAGGCTCAAGGTAAAGGGGGGTTTGTATCATATTTATAAGATGGTCCTTTCATATTTGATAGTATTTTAAAGTCCTCAATATTATTTTATTCGCACTTTTTCATTGTGTCAAAGGGGGATAAAGTTCATGTTATGGAAAGTTCTTGTTATGGGAGTGCTTTGAAGAGATAAGGAGGTGAGCTATATATTGTTATATTGATGGGTGTTGACATCAATGAAAAAGGGAAATATTTTTGGAGAGTTTTTAGTAATGTCATGGAGGTTTTTTGGTGAGTGGATAAAGTGATTTGATATCCTAAGTAATAATGATAAAGTGTGTAATGTGTTTGTCCTAGTGTGCTTGAAGTATGCTTAGTTGATCTCCAAATTTTGACATAGTTAGACATGTTCAGGGATGAGTATGGTGATTTGAGCATCTGAAAGAGGTCCTTAAGTTGTTATCTATGATTTGGGAGATTATGTACATATGTGTAATTCATATGGTTGATTATAGACACTTTGGATCTAGTGGTAGAAAATATGAGTACGCAGTTTGATGACATCACCATTGCCACGTAGGAATGAGTCAAGAGGAGTTGGTCATATGGTTGTGATCACATTAGTCCCCAGTTATTATGTGCTTGATATCAATTCATACATCAAAGCATAGTTAAATATATGAGGGTTTAAAGTTGGTTTCTCAGTCAAAATTCATTATTTTCCCATATATAGCCAAATTTACAATGTGGTCAGAAAGAGTTGAGTAAGCATGTTGATGAGGTTAGAATTCACATGCATGGAGGTGTTGGGACAAAATGATAATATGGGTTTGTTAATTTTTGTGCCTATTTTATTTTCACTAATTTTTAGATCATGTTATGTAGTGCATCAAAAGATATGCATATGTAAATTTGGGCTTCCAGGATTTTTGATTGTGTTTTCCCATAGCCAATTCTATAATGTGGCAAGAAGAGCTGAGTGATAATTTTGATGGTGTTATATCTTGAACATGTGAAGGTATAAAGATAAAATGATCATATGGGTTTGTTTAATTTTGATCATAGATTATTTGTGCTAAATTTGAGATTGTGCACTGAAGTGTGATAAAAGTTATGCATGCTCAAATTTGGCCTCTCAAGTAGGTTTTGACATAGTTGGCTCTATGATAGAAGATTTTGAGAAGGAATTTTAATGGAATTATATCATACATGAATGAGGGTTTAAAGATATGTGTGTTACATGGTTCAATTCTCCTATGTGACGAGATCATCTAGTCTAAATTTGAGATCATGAGAGTAAGTGAAAAAGAAGCTATTAAGGTTCAAAATGGCTGCTAAGGCATATTGAAAGGGTCCCCATACTTGGTCATTTTTGAAATAGTTAAAGCTTAAGCAAGATCAATGGTGCATGTTGATCCAAGAAGTTAGGAAGTAGTGAGATGAGGACAGGTGCATGATGTTTAATAACTAAGAAAAGGTATAGGATAAGGATCCAATGATGAGTAGGTGTTCATAAAAATTGATCGAATAATGATAATTGATCATTAAATATTTGTTTAATCCATAGAGATTGACAGAGTGTGTGGAGTCAATATTTTAAGATTACAAGAAATGAGGTCAACATGATTAAGGTTTAACATCTAACATTGGTAGACTATGCATTAAAGTTTAGACATGATTGATGGTGTGAGATTGATCTAAAGTTGAGAGGACATGAGATTCAAGAATTATGTTCGAAGGATAACTGTGACAGTTTGTATTTTAATATTTGAATTTACAAAGGAAAAACCAATGTCTAGTTTTTTGGCTATAACTTTTGATCCAAGACAAATTTTCTCATGTATTAAAAATAAAATTAGTAAAGGACTCCAAGGCACATCTAGATATATAGATTTGAAGATTTGGAAGTGAGTATAGTCAAGATATTAAGCCTAAAATTTGATTGTATTTTTTTACTTATTCTACAAGTGACTCAAGAAGGATGTTTTTGCTTATGTAGAGGTTTTTTTGATGTCTCATGATGACTTTACTATTTGGGAGTGTTATAGACTATATGAGGATTATCTATGATTATTTTAGAGGCATGATAAATATATCTTGGGTATTAATAATGCTTAATAAGTTGATTGTATGTATGGTAATGGCATTCCTGTATATAAGGTCTCTATTTGAGTTGTTTGAGCATATACAGAGGTGAGCTAAGTTGACTGTGATTATGTGAGTATTTTAAAGTGGTCTTGTGCTCTTTTTTGTTATATGATGTGCTAAATGAGTGAATATGTCTCCATAAGACCTATAAGAGCTACAAGGGCCTTATTAAAATGTGTAGCTATTTTAAGGGTGACCCATAGATTTAATGGCCAACCTATGGAGATTTTATTGAGCCATGTCTTCATATTTTCTTGTGTTATATGTTTTAAGGGTTAAAACATGCCTAATGGCTGACCAAAATGTTTTTAATCATTAATTCTCTATATATAGTGAAACCAAATGTCATGGTTTCAAGACTTTTAAGACTTGGATGAGGGAGTGTGAGTGTGGAGCCAAGTGAAGGAGATAAACTTTGAAAGAGAAGGTACAATTTAGTGAGGATAAATAGAGAGCAAAGAGGATCAGACATGCTATTTTGAAAAAGGTGTTTAAGGTGATCACATAGGTCATTGTACCTAATAAGCCTAGAAGAGGCAGAATGGATGAGTATACTCAAAAGGCTATTTGAAAGAGATTTGGGAGAGAGATGAGAGAGTATTATGTGTTTGAATTGGGAAGTGAAGGAGGGGTAGGGTGCCTTGTGGATTATTTTATGAGTAGATTAGTTAGAGGATTGTTTATATGACCTGTTAGTAGAATAGTGATCTTGTTATTTGAGTGTGAGTGAAGGTGAATAGTGATAAGTATAGGTCCATTATCAGGTGTTGTAGAAATTAGTATAAATTTGGATGTTTTCATAGGTGTTTTTGTGGGTGCTCAACATCTAAGGGGTTTTTTTCCTCTTTACAAGGTGAAACTTTATAAAAGTCTAGTTGTTGTGGGTGCTCAGCTAGATATGTGTAGTAGCTCCTTATGGGATTGGCATCTCACTAAAATCAAGAATGGTATTTCCTTGATTTATTGATTGCTAGTATAAATTTTATATTTTTATTATAAGATATTATTCCAATTACAAGTTCTAATGGTTTTTATTCCCCAAGAGGGTTTCCCACATATGCATTGTGTTATGTGGTTGATCTTGCATTATCTTTCTTGTTCATTGATATGGATGATGTGTATGCCTCATGAATGTATGTGTTGAATGATTAAGAGCTTGAAGGAATTGGAATTGAAATTAGATTATCTAGGATCACTAATTCACACCCCATCTATTAGTGATTGTACCTCTAACATCATCTTTTCTCTCTTTCTCCTCAAGAAGCACAACTTATTCAAACTAATCTTCTTGACCATGCTCATGATAGTCAAAGTCATCATATATTACTTCATGATGTTCTTAAATACATGGTTATTCAATAGGTAATTTGAATTATTTCTCCATAACCACATCTTTTTCTCCTTCAAGGACTAGACTCTCAAGACTTTCATATTCATTAAACATATTCAAGTAAGTCTGCCACATACCTTTATCAAGATCCTAGTGAATAGCTTCAACTTCATTGACATATTCTATTTATTGAACCAAGAAGGATGCCTTGTTATTATCCTCACAAAGTGGAGTCCCTATGGTAATCTATTCATCATAGATGCTCATGTCATATTCTTGATCAACTACAAATTGAGTTTGCTCTTCTTTATTAATCTCCCATAAGATAGGTTCTCCTTTAAGAAGAGATGAGGTGGGAGGGTGATGGATAGGTTGATGGGTTGGAGAGAGAGTAGGAGGTGTGAAATAAAATTTTTACTCAAACATATTTTCACTTTTTGCATTATTTTCTCTAGGCCTTTTAACAGCTTCAAGTTGCCTCTCAACTTCTTAATTTTCCCATATTACAAGCCTATCCACCCAACATTGTATATAAAATCTCATTTGATTCAAGGAGTTCCTATGGTAATCTATTCATAATAGATGCTCATGTCATATTCTTGATCAACTACAAATTGAGTTTGCTCTTCTTTATTAATCTCTCATAAGATAGGTTCTCCTTCAAGAAGAGATGAGGTGGGAGGGTGATGGATAGGTTGATGGGTTGGAGAGAGATTAGGAGGTGTGATGGAGGTGTGAAGTAGAATTTTTACTCAAACATATTTTCATTTTTTGCATTATTTTCTCTAGGCCTTTCAACAGCTTCAAGTTGCCTCTCAACTTCTTGATTTTCCCATATTACAAGCCTATCCACCCAACATTGTATATAAAATCTCATTTGATTCAAGTATTCACTGATGATGTAGTTGTATTCCTATTTAACCATCCTCCACTCATAAATAAATAAATTTACTTCCTCAACTTCTCCATGAGATGAATAGGGATCACATCAATTTCCTCATCCCATTTCTTCATCATTCTTTATGATTTTAGCATGTTGGTCATGAGTTTCAACAAATACTTATCTCTAGGTGGAATTGAAGTAGGAGGAGGAGGGGTATAATAGGGGTTTTGGAAATCTTTAATTCATTTAATTAGTTTCCTATCTTGAGCTTGTAAGAATGCATATCTTGCTTCCTAATATCTTGATTTCCAATCAATGGAATCATATGATTCATCATGACAAGGCTAATGAAAATCAGGTTGAAATGGATATGGAGATAATTATTGAAATTATTCTTGATATGATTTCCCATATAATTATTCATAGATCTATCCAAGAACATCGTGTTCATATGGATTAGGAATAAGATGATCATAGGGCTGATAATAACCTTGGTATGGATGTGTGTAGCAAGAGTTCTCAATATATCTAACCATATTAATCTCATTATTCAAATGAAACACAAGAGATGATCAAAATATTTTACAATAAGTACTTGGGATGATACTAACCAGATGATGCATTCAGAGTCATCATTGGTATTTACTTGAATGCTTCCAAAAGTTGATAATAATAAGTACACACCAACAATTATTCTACTTTATTGGACCTTGGTCCATCGAGTATGCTAGTACTATTTTCACTTAATATTTCACCCTAGAGATGGTTTTTAAAGCCTAATTTATATTTATTGAAACATTATATTACCTCTTGGACTATGGGTTTCTTATAGCAGAGGTAAACCTCTAGGTTAAAGGGCTAACACCCTTGATTTATATCTTAAGCTCACACACTACACTAGGATAATCACTTGGGTGTGAAAATGGAAGAAGGTAACATAAATCAACCTATGATAATGAGGTTATAAACCAAATATAAGTCCACACAACACACTTGTATGTATAATAACAATGAAGACTACGAAAACTAACCTCAACTCTATGACCTTCTAGTATTAATATTTATCATAGAGGTAGATTGCTATGCACATATAGAGGTGGGTGAAAATAAGTTATGATACTAGACACTAATATTCCCTCTCAAACTTAAATACAAACTCAAAAAACACATAAACTTTATGAGACCTGTTAGAAGAGATATCCATCACACAAAACAAGCAAGGGCAGCATAGAAGTAAGGAGAACATATATATCAATTAAAATCCAAGTACACCACTTAAAACACTTAGGAAAAAGATTATATATATCAAATAAACTTTATATATCTTATTAATAATAAAAATAAGGTGAAAAACCAATAAGGCTTCACCATACTAGGTGTGTACTAGATTTAATTGCCAAAATGGCTTGCATTTATAGAGTATAGGAGAAGAGAGAAAAGAAGAGAAGTGGGAGGGTCAAACACAAAAGTTTCAAGATGTATAAACTAGTTATAATTGGAAATAATTAGGTGTAAAATATATCATGAAGTGGTCTTGGACAAGTCTTAATCATAAATATGACAACCTCCATCAATTTGGCATAAAGACTCTTCATGTCTTTCCTTGAAACTACCTTGATAATAAGTCATCTACTTGACTACTTGAAAATAACATAGGGGTATTTGAAACATTTTAAATGTCATGAAAAGGTGAAAAAAATATTTAAAAAATATTCATATTCCCCTAAATTGATATCTTTTCATACACCACTTGTTATCCAATGTATAGCAGGCACTCACTAGCCTTTCTAGGCCCGTCCTCACATTTGTCATTCAATTGACCTATAGTTGCTCAAGATACATGTTGAATATGTGTTAGGAAACATATTTAATAATTTTTTTCATATGGTATATCATTTATATCTTCATGGAACTCAAAACATGCTTCTCACTTCCCATCTTGGATAGTCACCTTACCTTCTCACTATCTCACAGAATGCCTATGATGAATGTGTTAGCATAGAGGTTTTCATATGATTATAAATTAGTATGGAGAATGGTAATAATAATTTATAGACCTCTTATAATTATTTTCATCAACAATTCTCTTCTATACCTATAAAAACAATCAAAACTTGTAGAAAACCCTATATTAAGTCTATTAGTATAAAAGATAGTTCAAACCAAATGAGAGTTAAGGATCCTATGAGAGTCTTAAAAAATTTACAAAAAATTACCTAGTAATTTTATCACTTATATATGTACCTCCATTCATCTCTTTCAAATCAGGTTTGAGATAGGGTTTTGAGGGGTTTTTAGGTGTCTTGGATTGTTAGTGATGATTCATAAAAACTAGATATCTAATTAAAAAAAATTACATTAAAATCAAGATAGTGACCCCATTAAACTATTGAAAACTCATTTGGTCACCATTCATAGTGTCCATAGTGGTATGAGCAGATGAAAGTGACCTTCGAGCTCTTTCTATGCATTGTGCATAGGCTTGAGAGAGGTTTGGGTCAAAATGACCAATTTTGAATTATTCTCTAAAAATCAATGGTTTGTGTTGGAACTATATTATATATTTAAGTCCATAAAATGTTTTATATATTTTATGTGATCATTTGAAACAAGGTAGAGGCCATAAGGGTTTAGGCTTAGTCTAGGCCTAATAGACCTAGTCTATGTCTAACTATGTGTATCTAACTGTTATGGTTAAAATAGATGTAGGTGTCATTTATATCTCTTAAACCCTAAAAAAAATATATGAGTAATTATATAGTTCTCCAAGTCTCTTAATTTCATCCTTTTATCATGAATGCATAAGTCTGCAGACTATGTTGCTATTAGAGTGCTCTTTGTTTATGATAGAATAGAGATTATCTCTACTATTGGTATGACCAATTTGAGGTGATGGAGGGATTTATAAAATCATTATTATGTTATTAACCAAATTTAGAAACTAGATCACATTTATATGCCCATAAAAACTTCAAATTATTCAATACTATTCCACTAGGTTTGATGACTGTAGGCAAAGTTTAGTTGATTGTGTGTGGAATTTCAAAACCCAATCCTTTACTCTATTAATTATCTAAAAAAATGATCTAGAAGTGTGAAATTATATATCAGGGTGTATTTAATATGTTTATCCAACTTATACGTATGTGTACCTTCTAAACATGCATCTCACATGAGCTAGACATAGTCTATAGACTATTTTGATGGTATCACCTGTAGGTTGCATCTAGGGAGATCAATGGGATCCTATAGTTGCCTATAAATATTTGAGAATTATTTTTAGATTAAATTAAATAAATATAAGTTATTTTGGATCATATAATTCCATACTTATATTCATAATCTAACTATGATCTTTGTTGCTTAGACTGGTTCATTATATATCCTGACTATGTCAACTGTAGGTGGTAATTAGGGAAGAATTGAAAAATTCTTGTAGGTTTCATTCATATCAGAGTATTGTGTTTTCACACCTTAAATTAATAATTAAATATTTACACTTTAATTATCTCATCTATGTAGGAATATTAGGTTTTCATCTCTCACCACTAATGTGTTATGTGCCATTACAAGCTACAAGCTTCTTTGAGATAAAAACACTATGTTTCACTGGATATACACAATGAACACTTGCCTAACTTGGGATTCACTCAATCCTAATTTCTTATTGATATAAAAATTTATACTCATTATAAGAAGTGACTTATAGGTTTAAGTAACTAGGATAGAGCTATAGGGTTTATTCAAACGCCATCAAATCTTACTCACAGGTGACACTTTGTAAGAGCAGGACCTTACTCAGAGAGGCTAAGGTAATTGCTCCCATTTTTTAACTTTCTCACTCTGTCTAACCATAGGTGTTAATGAAGGAATATTTAATGTATTTTATGAACATTTAATTACTTAAGAGTCTCATTCAGGTCATGAAGTTGAGCCCAACCTATGTCCAAAGTTTTGGATGCCTCCTCTAGGTTCAGTACATGCCTGCATATGATTGTAGATGACTATGAACACTAGGACTTTGATAGTCTTTACTCACTGTCTTGGGAAAAATATCTCAATAAATATCCCAAACTTCCAATTCAAACTCTCCATGGATAAATTAGATTCCATGGTTTAGTAAGTGAAACACAGACACATTATCTTGATTTGAAACCACTAATAGGGAAAAAAACATTACAATTGGTGAAACAATGTTTGTAAATTTCAATGGTGGTCTTTCCTAATATAATGAGGGTGATTCCACCTATATTATCATTATAAAAAAAATGAAAATAAACTTTTAAATAATAATAATATGAATAATATGCTCTGTCACAACACACACAACACTTGGAGAAATTAGATCATATAAACAAATGAGAAATCCTACATGTGATAGGAATGTGAAAACAATTTTGAGTCACTGTCATTATTATAGTTTATTCATGAATAAAATTCCATAAATATAAAATATATGTCCATGGAGTTGAGGGACATGAAGAGTTATAACATCCACCAAAATAATTTAAACCAGTTGAGTCACTAATAAGGGGGTAGATATGTGAGAACCATAGATAAAAGTGAAATACAAGGATGAAGAAGGGTATATGAATTGTACTCTTAAAAATTAAAACTTTAAATATATTATTTAGTTCAATTGTGATAGGTATAAGAGATATTGAGGGCCTATTAGGCCTATTAGGCCTAAAGACGGATGTAAGTAGGCCTGTGCATATGAGCTAGGGATGTTTTCTTATTTAAAAGTTGGTTAATGCATAGAAACATCAGAAAAAAATAATTGAGGAAGTATAATAAGGTTTCCAAGTGATATATTTTATTTCCCAAGAGATAAAGAGCTCAATGAATTATTAGGCCTTTGGGTCTAAACTGGTACACATAGACCTACATTAGAATTGAAGGCATATGCAAGTTATAGGTTATTTGAGAGTTGAAAACACCTAAAGATGGTGTTATAAAGTAAAATATATGTCTCCATGATGTTAAGAGGATTAGGAAGGTAGATATATCACTAAAATCAAATCCAAGGGTTACATAGGCCTAATTATATATAAACCCTAGGTAAAAGATGAGAATCCATAGAGGGCAGAGTTGATGAAATAACTTGACCCTAGGGATATTTCAAGATCCTAAGAACATGATTCATGATATTATAACATAATAAACTTGGTGGAAGGGAGATGATAATACCAAAGTCTCTACATGTTAAAGCATTCTTAGGCTTAACAATGAACAGTGGCATTCAAGGCAACCACATGAGAGAAGGAGACAAAGATGCTAGTTTAAGTAGCTAGAGGTAAATGAGAGGGTTGGGAATAGGTGATAAATATGGATTTATGATGATTTTTAATCCCTAAATCACCTTTAGATCACCTAGAACCCTAAAATTCAATTTAGGCCATTAGGCCTAAAAGCTAGATTAGGCTTCAAACTCCACCACCTAGGGGCATAATTAAGCACCCTGAGTATACTGATGCCCATATAAAGGTATAGAAAGATGGTATAGCTAATAATAAATTGGTTTAAAGTATATGAAATAAATGAAATGCTAAAATTAGTCTTAGATACCATCTTGAAATCTATAGTCTAAATAATTAACTCAAGTTGCATCTTTCAGCACTTGTATCTCTCACCATAGAGGGAGTCAGGAAAAATGCTCTTATGGAGATTTTAGAACCCATATGAAATAAAAATTCATAAATAAGTGAGTGGGGTTGAAGGGCCTAACTTTATTAATGAATTCTAAGAAGGTATCTTGCTCAAACTACTAAGTAGATAACTCGATCACACCTTCCAACACTCATATCTCCACACACTTTACATGTGAATCTAAGATTTTTGGGAAAGATGAAGGGGGTAGTGGAATAGATATCCATGATAAGAGGTTTTGTTTTGGAGGTTCGTAATGTGTGAACCATAGTTAAGATGGTGGACCTCTAAAAACCTACCTAAATCTTAAGATAGAATTGAATTGGGAAAAGTTAATATTTTTTCACTCCAACACCCTAGGTTAACTTGATAAACACCTAAAACACATGGTACGCTTAGAGAAGACCCTGATCATGGTACTAAGTTATACATACATTATATGAAATTGTCTAAAAAGGTATTTTTTCAATGTTTTGAGAAGAAAATAGGGTACAAAGATTGTTTAGGATTTGAAAAATAATGGAGGGGGTAGTGTGAGATGTAATCTAGCTTATTAGACAATAAAATATTCACAAATCTCCCTCAAAGTGTTCCTATTAGTCTATGCAAAAGAGCCAGTCTATGAGAGCTAGTAAAAGGTGACCTAATCACCTAGATTGGTAAAATTATAGATGTTTATTACTTGTAAAGGCATGGCTCATGGTATAAATTTTTTATTTAGACTTGAAATAGTCACATTCACATGATCTAAGGTTTCTATTTAGGCCTCTGATCATTCATCAATAGATAGTCAAACAACTAGGCCTAGTGGCCTATTTGGCCTACTTGGTCAACCAAAAGAGATGGAATTTATCATAGAGGGATATTTGAAAAGTTAATAAAATATCATTACCACATTTTAAATATTACTTGAAGGTATGAAATTATAATTTTCATGATCATTATGGGTAATAGGTAGTTTCTAAACCAAGTCAACATGAAAAAGGAGGTGATGGGCTATTTAATGACCCATGAGGGTTGGTTGGAGACCTAATTTCACCTCAATCACACTTTATAACTACCATAGAGAGAGTTATTGAATAATTTGGGCATGGACATGCCTTGAAGAGGTAAACTATAGTCTCACAACTTCATCTCAACACCCAACAACTCATTCAAGACCATCAATTTGAAAGCTAATGCATGAAGGGAGATATAATAGGACTATTATGGATAATGTAACTACTGTATGAGTTGATTATGGTCATTTATGGCCTCTTATCTATACCTCCATTCCATTTTCACCTCTCTCTCTTATGATTGCTCTATATAATCAAGACTTAAGGCCTTTATTTTCATCCCTCACCTAGGTATGAGGAAACTTTTCCTAGATTTGTGCTTTGTCACATCTTGAACTAATTAATGGATTGTTACATCTTCTCCATGATAGTATCTAGTGTATTTATTTTGGTTTTAATTGCATGAGTGACATATTTATCTTCCTTTTCTAGGTCCTAGCTCTATTGAGATGCTAACAAGCATTCTAAATAGGTCATATAGTATGTTAGGGTGTTAATGGATGAGTTTAGAGTGGAAATTTGAATATAAGAGCCTTGAACCAAGACTTAAATTCATTTATCTCTTGTTATAGTCATACAAAAAAAACCTCTACATGAAACATTATTTCATACAAACTATTTTAGAAGGTGATTTAGTTCATTTTTGGTTCACTAGTGTTCATAAGAGTTTAAGTAGAGGGGATAAGTTATATTGGTGCATCACCATACTTAGAGTAGGTTTCCATTTATGAATATTAGATATCAATTTTCACCCCAATTAGTAGGTTTTAGTGATCTTTATCCTAACAAATTCACTAAGAGAGCTAGCCCCATAAACTAGAGGTTTGGTATTACTTTAGGTCACCCACAACCTTTAGGCTAATGTCATATTAGTCCAACCTTGAAGGTAGGCCTAAAAAACCTTCTTATATGGTTCATGTTAGAGTGATATTATTTATTTCACACTCAATGGGACTAAATTCAAGCATTATAACATTCATTAGTATCATCTTAATCATCTCAAGTAGCTTCAAGCACTCATGTCCTAAGTTTACAGTCAGAAATTCATGATAAAGGTCATCATATGGTCATAATCTCATGGTAAGAGCATTGTGTTGATTGATAGTTCACATTGTTTTCAATTATCTCATGATGATTTATGGCTGCATACGGAGCATACCTATATCATATACCTCATTGTCATCATCCCTATGACTCATATCATCCCTATTATGAAACCTATAAGCCCTACATTCACCCTTGTCAATAATATGAGATCCCCCATCTGGCCTATGATCCTATTAAATGATAAGGATACCACTCTAACCCTCATTATGAACCCTATTCATCCCTATGGTAGTTTACCTATCTTCTTGACCAGTTTTGGCAAACCACTTATCCTTTTGATCAACCTAGTCAATCTAGCCATGTCTCAAGCTAATGTATATCAGACCTTAAGAAAACTCTTTTGAATTATGAAAATTACATGGTGGGGATGGATACATAATGAAGTTATGTCTAATAAATCCCTAGGCACTTCATTAAGAGCATGAGAGACTCATTGTAATAGGCCAAGAAAGAGTGGGCATTTCTCATGAGAAAGGGTCATTTAGGGGTTAATGGTGATATGTTGGACATAGGTGGTTTAGTTTCAAACATTGAAGAGAGACTAATATCACATTAGATACATCAAAATAATTATCATCAGCCCCATCTATCCTCATCCATTTCATATCAATATTCTTTCAATCAACACAAAGTAATCAATCAAATGAATGCCAAAACCTTCTATGTCCTTCACAAGTTCTTCCAAAATTTTCTAATTGGAGGTCTATTCAAGAGAGTGAAAAATAATGATGAATTTTGTGTTGATAGGACTAGTTAGTATGATCAGATCTTTGATCAATTGAGGCTTGATTTTGAAGGCCACCTTGCTAGGGAAGTTGAAGTTGCAAACAAATATATAGCTTAATTAGTGTCAACATTAGAAACAATGATATTCCAACTGAATATACCCTCATTCATACCAAAATTTTTGATACAAAATAATGGAGGGAGCTCCTAAACCTAGGTTTATAACTTGGAAATAAGTACATCAGTCAAGGGGAAGAGAAGATAAAGTAAGATTACATCAAAATGTTGAAGTGAAAGACAAGTATGAGATCATTTAATCCCCACCCCTCCATATTCTATATCTCAATACCTTACCCTCATGGAATTATATTCAATATTATGTGTAAAATAAAGAGGAGGTGGTGGTTATGAAAGATGAGTAACTGAGTGAGAAGAGTAAAGCATTCATAACACCACTAGATTTGGGTTCTCTTATTAAATGTTTTTATGGATCTTCCATTCCAATCCTTGAAAATGAGCCTATTATTTTTGAGATAAATGAAGAGGATCCAACTATAGTGATATATGATGAAGGTGACCTACATGAGAAAGAATAATAAATCACCATTGGGACAACCCTTGGCAAGAATAGATATGAACCGGTCTTCCATAACATAAAATAAGGTGAGCTTTAATAGGTTACTTGGTTGTAAGATGAGCCACAAGAAAAACATGTTCTAGTTGTACAAGGAGAATATATTTTCCAAGATCTCCTTGTTGACATGACAACCACTCTTTGTAATGAAATCCTAGAGAGTGGGAATGTGAAGCATTTATTCAGTTTGCAGTAGCTGCAAGGCAAGGTGATAACCTTCAATGGTATCTAAACATTTAAAAGAAGGTATGTTTTCAAAGTTATTCTAGTTTTATTTAAGAAAAAATACCCCTTCCTTATTTCCAAGATGAGTTTATTGATAAGTATGAGATCTAAATAGTTGATGAGAGTTTAAGGTGTGATCATGATTACATGGGAAATTGAGAGGATAATGATGACCTTTGGAATCAATATATAAACATTTAAAATGAACATAATACTCTTCAAATACTCTCACTCCCTATAGAGAATATTGAATATAAATTAGTTACTGATCCTATCAAGTGTTATACACAAGAAGAGCAAACCCAAGATGATGAATGTAATGATGAAGTATTTGATGCATTAATATCTGAGGTTGACACTCCTAAATGCAAATTAAGGATATATTTACCTTTAGTATGCTTGATGAGCCTAAATATTTACACCATGAATGTCTTGACAAGTCACCATCTCATATGGAGAAAAATGAAGACACTAACCAAGGCCTATCAGATGAGTTGTCAAGATAATCACTACATAAGAGCATGACAAATTAGGAAAAACTCATGACTAAGGTAGAATTGGAATTGTTTATGTACAGAATATAAGTGTGTAATGATAATGTTTGGGTATTGGACTCATATATCCAACCCATGCACCTAAGGGTAGAGCAAGAGGATCCAAAAACCCTCTTAAGAGGCTATCAACATGATAATGTGTTCAGATGTAAGTAGGAGTCCTCATTTAGTAGATAGTGCCTGCTTATAATTAAATAATTATATGGAAATATGACCTCATGGAGCCAACTTGATCAAAGGATATTTTAATTTTATCCTAGAGGAGAAAGGAAGCATATTATAATTAGTTGTTTCTAATGTTTATTGTCTTATTTTCAATAAGTGTCAACATAAGTGGGGTTAGTCTGCTACCTTGTTATTTTGGTGTCTTGTGTTGTTGATTTCATTAGGTGTTAGGTGTGTTTATTAGGTTTAAGGGTTTTTTATTTCATTTTTTTTTTAATTATGATTTATTGTAGTCCTAGAGGTGTCATAAAGTGCTTGGTCTTTTTGGCAGTCCAAAATAGTCATTTAAACCATGATGTCATGTTTGAGTCATCACTGTCATAGAGAGTTAGTGGGTTATCCTAACAAGAAGGATAGTCAACCCATTTGAGTCAACAAAAATATTGTAAATTTGGCCTAAAATGCCAAATTCCAACCCCTATAACCAAAAACTTTAAATGACACCCACCCAAGCCTACACATGGTGATTTCTTGCATGGTGATGTCTTTATTGGTCTCTTTTTGAATGTTATTTGCAATATTAGAATGCCATGGTATATACTAGAGCATTATTTTGAATTAATAATAAATCATGGATATATTAGGTTCTTAGGTGATATACTAGGTCATTTGATGGTCCTTGAGTGATAGAAAGAGTGTCAAGATGTCTTGTGCAGTCTTAAAATTGGTATTTTGGCTATTTTATAAGATTAAGGATACTTAGAAAAAGTTAAGGTAATTTGGATATACTAAGGTAATTTGGATATACTAAGGTTATTTTTTATTATGGTATATGGGATTGTTTCAATCCATCCATTTTGAGATAGACCTTTCTAGGTAGTTTGAAAGGTGTCTAAGATATGATTGGGTTCTAATGTGAAGCCTAGTGATGTATGTCAAAGCCATTCTCCATGGTCTATTTATTCAAGCTTGTTTCAAAACTTGAGTAGCCCTATCAAAGAACTAAATGACCCTAAAATATTCCACATGAGTATATATTATTTATAAAACATTTTAAAAGGTGAATATATTATTGTCTCATTGATTAGAGAGGTCTTAAAAGAGTCCCTAAGCCATCACTAGGTAATTTCACATCAAAAAGAGCCACTTTAGGGGTAAAACTCACTACCCACTAGCCAAATGGACCCCACAGATGGTAAACCATGACCCCTCAACTTACCCATATATAACACTCATTTTTAAATTTTTTTTTTACTTATATTTCTCCCCCTCCTACCCACTAATGGTGTTTGAAAGCCTGAACCATGATAAAATGGAGGAGAATTGTAGGTTTTATAGGGTTTTTGACTTACATGGATTCATACATTATGAATATGGATAGATAAATTAAATAAGTTATAGAGGGGGATTATTGAATGAATTAGGTGAAGAGATTCATGAGTTTATAGGAAAAACAAGCCCAAAATCAATCTCTCCCTTCCATTGAGCTCTTTTTCAGCCCAATAAGGCCTTTAGGTTTATGAATAGTATGGATAGGAGATAGAAAATGGGGAGCTGATATCTTGGGCATAGGAAGGGGGTATATTGAAATTTTCATTCATGTAATTTTTTGAAACATTCATGGCCTATTCTATATGAACAAATTCTAATAATTTGGGCACTCCAACGATCTTCTTCATCTATGTAGGGGTAAAAGGGTGCAATGGTTTTGGTGCATCCTTGAAGTGGTTTTTAAAAATTATGATTGATATATAATATAGAGGTCCTCCAAGTCCATAAATGATAATAATAACACCTATTTCACATGTTTGTGGGTGTAGGATCAAGTAAATCTCCATGTTTCCTCCATTTGTAGACTGTAGATAGAGTTCTCATATTATAGAGATTCTAGTGCATATAATGGAAAGGTTTGATGATGTTCTAAATATGATGGTAAGTCCCTTGAAGTATTTTTTAATTTATATACCAATAGAAATAATCTAGGTTACTATATGATAAAATTGATCCTTCAAATCTTAATTTAGTGTGACTATCATGTGCATAATGTTTCATCCCATGCAAATGTGAATAAGGGAGTTTAAGGAAACATCAAGGCTTTAGGCACACTAGTCAAGTATAGGAATGATGGGATGAGATATAAAGGGTGTGAAATATCCTTGAGGAGCCTAATAATTCATAGGAGTATATGGAATAACATGATATATGGGAAAACATGGTCCATCAAGACCAACCCTTCACCTCAGCTCTAAAGGAAAACAAACACTGACAGTCATGATATGCCTTTTAAGGTAAGCTAAGTAAGGGAGGTAGAAATTATTGAGTTGAAGTGTGGAAAGAATTTATAAATATCATTTTGAGTCAAAAATATAGATGAATAAGTATGAGAGGAAAAGAGTAGGGTCCAAACCAAAAACTAACCCATCAACTCTTCTTAAGAGATAGACTTAGTGAACATTCCAATATAAATAAGACTATAATTATAGGGTTGAAAGGATAATGAAGGCATGATGAGGTTTATGAGACTTAAAATAGTTAGAAAGATAAGGAATATTTCATAAAAATGATCATTATTCATGAAACATCACACTATTTAAGGAAGGTACCCACAGTCAGAGGCCTAGAATTTCCACCTACAGGGCTTGCTATAGGTGGAGAGAAAGTTGGACATAAATACACTCCAAGGACACTTCAAAATGGAAATAATGATTAATATTGAAGAATACATATAGAAGTCAATTAATGTTTATAATTTAGGAAAGGACCTCTAAATATAATAAACTCATCCTTAGATGCACATACACAGTCAACTTTCTAACTACCATCTACATGCAGACACTTCTCATAGAGTCAAACCAAGGAATATTAAATAGATGCTAAGGTGGAGAGACAAGAAGGATATGAATTGTCCTATTGAGTGTGATTAACATTCAGGGAATACCTTGATTCATTTGAGGTAGGTGAAGGAGAATCTAATAACCTATTAGGCCTTTTAGGCCTAAAATGGATGTAAATAGGCCTATGACTAGCACCTGAGATATTTTGCATGCTTAGAAGGTAATATGAGGATGGAAGAGTTTTAAAAAGTTTTTTTAAGGTGGTGGTAATATTATTCATGATATGATGCTCAGAATGACCTCAAGTGATATCAAAAATGAAGATTCACATTCACATCCCTGACAAGCTTAAAACCACCTATAGGTAGGGTCACTAGTAAGAGGGTAGAAAAGTGAGCACCATACAGAGAAGTGAAATACAAGGATGAATAATGGTATATAATTTTTATCTTAAGACTAAAAACTTGAAATAGATGCTTTGGTTCAATTATGATAGATAGAAGAGATATTGAGGGCCTATTAGGCCTAAAGATAGATGCAAGTAAACCTATGAATATGAACTAGGGATTTTTGATTTTTTAAAAGTTGGTTAATGAATATAAAAATAAAAATAAGGGAAGTGAGGAAGTATAACAAGGATTTCAAGTGATAGAGTCTTAGGTCTAAGTGATAAATATCTCAATGACCTATTAGGGCTTTAGGCTTAAACTGGTACACATAGACCTACATCAAAATAGAAGGCATATGCAAGATTATAGGTTATTTGAGAGTTAATAGTGAATAAAGAGGGAGTTATAAAGTAAAATAAATGTCTCCATGATGTTAAGAGTCTTAGGTAATCTAGAGAGAGAACTAAACTTAGACCTAAGGGTTACATAGGCTTGACTGTGCATAAACCCTATGAAAAAGATGAGAATGCATAGAGGGCAGAGTTGATGAAAGAATTAGACCATAGGGATATTTTCAGATCCTAAAAAAATGTTTTATGATATTATAACCTCATAAAATTGGTGTAAGGTATATTATACTACTAAATTCTCTACACTACTACTGTTAAAACATTTTTAGGCTTAACAATGAATAATGACATTCAAGGCATATGAGAAAAGGAGACATAGATGATATTTTAATAAAATAGAGGTAAATTAGAGGGCTATTATTAGGTAATAAATATGGTGTTATTATTATTTTTATTCCCCAAACCACCTATAGGCCACCTAGACCCCTAAAACTTAGTTTAGGCCATTAGGCCTAAAAGCCATGATTAGGCTTCAAACTCCTCCACCACTTAGGGGTATAACCAAGAACCCAACGAATATTTATGGCCATATAAAGGTATAATAGGATGGTATATGTCCTAATAAATTGGTTTTAATTAGAGGAAAGAAATGAAATGTAAAATTTGGTCTTAGATCCCATCTCAAACTCCATATTCTAAGTGGTTAACTCAAGCTACATCTTCTAACACTTGTATCTGTCACCACATAAGGAATAAAGGAAAATGATCTTTGGGGATTTGAGAAACCATATTAATTAAAATTTATAAAGGATTGAGTGGGATTGAGGGGCCCAGCTTTATGAATGAATGATAAGAAGGTAGCTTACTCAAACTACCTAGCAAAGAGCTCGGACACACCTTCCAACACTCATATCTCCACACACACTTTTAATGGTACTATAATATATTTAGGAAATATGAAGGGGTAAGTAGAATAGAGATACATTCTAATTTTTGGTTTGGAAGTCCATATTGTATGAACCATCATTAAGATTGTGGACCTTCAAAACCCTGCCTAAACCCTAAGACAAACCCAACTTGGGAAAAGTGAATATTTTTTCACTAAAAAACCTCTAGATGACTTTATAAACACATAAAAAACTTGGTAAACTTATATAATACCTTTATCATGGTACTAAGTTATATGAACATTGTATGGAATTGTTAAAAAAAGGTACATTTTCAAGGTTTTGAGCATAAAATAGGGTAAAAATATTGTATCAGAGTTTAAGAATATTGTATAGGGTATTTTGAGATATATTATAGCCTATTAGACCAAAAAATATTCAAAAATCTCCCTAAAAGTGTTCCTATTAGTCTATAAAAAAGAGCTAGTCCAAGAGAGCTAGTAGAAGGTGACCTAGTCACCTAAATTTAGAAAATTACAGATCTATGTTTATTGTAAAGGCATGGGTCATGGTATAAACATGTTATTGAAACTTTAAATAGGCCCATTCACCTTATTTAAGGTTTATATTTAGGCCTCTAATCACTCATCAATAGGTAGTCAAGCAACTAGGCCTAGTGGCCTATTTGGCCTACTTGGTCAACCAAAAGATATGGAGTTTAGCATAGAATGATATTAGAGAGTTTAATACATGAGAATTAAGACATTTTAAATATTAATTTAAGGTATTAAGGTACACTTTCCATGATAATTATGGGGAATAGGTAGTTTCTTGACCAAGTCAACATGAAAAAGGAGGTGATGGGGTACTTAATGACCCATGAAGGTTGGTTAGAGACCTAATTTCACCTCATTAAATTTTTTAAAATAAAATAGAGAGAGTTATTGAACACTTTGAGTGTGTCCATGCCTTGAATAGGTCAAAAATATCCTAACCACTTCATCTCAATGCCAAACAACTCATTCAAGACCATCAATTTGAAAACCAATGCATGGAGGGAGATATAGGAGGATTGTTATGGCTAATTTAATTATTGTATGAGTTGACTATGGTCATTTATGACCTCTTATTTTCACCTCCATTCCATTTTTACCTCTCTCTCTTATAATCATTCTATATATTTAGGCCTTAAGGCTTTTGTTTGCATCCCTCACCTAGGTATGAGGAAACTCTACCTAGATTTGCACTTTATAACCTCTTGGACTGATTAATGGATTGTTACAACTTCTCCATGATAATATATAGTGTGTTTATGTTGGTTTAAATTTCATTAGTGATAGATTTATCTTCCTTTTTTAGGTCCTATCTCTACTTATATGCTAACAAACATTCTATGCAGGTCATATAACATGTTAGGGTGTTAATGGTTGAGTTTAGTGTGGAAGTTTGACTATAAATGCCTTAAACTAGGCATTACCTTCATTTACCTCATGATATAGTCATCTAAATCAATATATATATATATGAAAAATTATTTCTTATAATCTATTGGAGATAGTTATTTAGTTCAATAGTGTTGATAAGAGTTTAATTAGAGTGGATAAGCTATATTGGTGCATCACCATCCTTATATTAGGTTTCCATTTATGCATATTATCTATCCATTTTCACCACAATCATTAGGTCTTAGTTATCTTGAGCCTAAATATATGCACCAAGGTATTTATCCCATAAACTAGAGGTTTATTCTTACTTTAGGTCACCCACAACCTTTAGGCCAATCCCATGTTAGTCCAGCCTTGAAGGTAGGCCTAAACAACCTCCTTATAGGGTACAAGTTGGAGTGATAAAAATTGTGTCATGCATAATGAGACCATATTAGATAATTGGATAATTTATTAGTAACATATTAGTCATCTCAAGAAGCTTCAATTACTCACATGATAGGTTTACAGTTAGAAGTTCATGATAAGGGTCATCATCTCATGGTAACAGCATTGTGTTGATTAATAGTTCACCTTTATTCGAACTATCTCATGATGATTTATGGATGCATATGGAGTATACATATATCATAAACCTCATTATAATTAACCCTATGACTAATAGTAGGTTTGATCTTAATTTAGGTCACCCATAACCTTTAGGCCAATCCCATGTTAGTTTAGCCTTGAAGGTAGGTTTGAACAACCTCCTTCTAGGTTGCAGGTTGGAGTGCTAATAGAGTCCAAAATTTTAGATGCCATAAATTTTGATTTGTAAATCTATTTAAGATTTTGTTTATTCAAAAATCATCATCTCAAAATTTTAGATGTATCATAACCCACCTTATTTGGTTAGGGATGTTTTCAAAACTTTTTGGAGGCCATATGTGACCACATGAGGGTCTAAAAACTAAATTTTAATATTTTTTTGGGGATTTTTCTATTTTCAAAATTAGCATAATTTTTTAATTAGTCATGAACTTAAATTAAAATTAGTTTGGTAGGTTAATTTTAGTCTTCAGGAGATATGTAAATATTTTTAGGGCTACTTGAGTTTGCATGTGAAACTTACTAAAAATAATAGGGTGATTTTTTTTATTTTTTTAGAATTTTTAATTTTTGATGTCAACTCCAATTTTGAGTTGAGGTTTATTTATTCCATTGTATTTAATTAATTCATTTCATTTAATACAAATAAATACAGGTTATTATTTCATAATTTTTATGTTTTGTGCCTATTGATTTTTTTCCTTGATAGTATTCAGGTTCCTTAGTATGAATAGAGGATCATTAAAATTTATGATTCATCCTTAAAAATAAATACAATAAATATGTGCATGTTGTTGTCTATGTGCATGCCCACACACACACACACACAAACACACACACACACACACACACACACACACACACACACACACACAGAGAGAGAGAGAGAGAGAGAGAGAGTGAGAGAGAGAGAGAGAGAGAGGAGAGAGAGAGAGAGAGAGAGAGAGAGAGAGAGAGAGAGAGAGAGAGAGAGAGAGAGAGGAGAGGAGAGAGAGAGAGAGAGAGAGATGAGAGAGAGAGAGAGAGAGAGAGAGAGAGAGAGAGAGAGCATGCACGCATGCACATGCACATGTGTGCATGTGTGTGTGTGTTTACAATATTAATAGATACAAAAATGTATAACATAAAAGAGCTAATAATGACTTCAATATATTTTTAGCAATGGTTCTAATATTAACCCCTAAAAGTGGGTTGAATACCAAAAAATACTAAATGAGACATGCCACCACAACAAGGTTGTCTAATAATAAGAGAAACATGCTATAAAAAGAGACAAACCTCATCTTTCCTACTATATGAGCCCTCCATTGGTGTCCCTAACCACCCCATCCATCAACTAAATAGTAGAGTTAGGTAGATGGGTAATAGTAAAGGTTAATAGTATGAATCAAGATTCAATGCCTTTGGTAATTTCCATTCATATTCAAACCATTATTGAAACTGAATTAAATATGAAACTAACAACAATAGTCAAGAAAGACTTAACATAATTTAAAAGAGAATATCTTTAAATGAGTAAAGCTATCACCATTTACAAAAATAGGTTCCAACAAGGTTTAAAAGAACTTGAATACAAACACCACTCGATTAAAAAAATTGATAGAGTACCAAAAAGACTAAGCAAGCCTATTTTTTAACCATTTTTGTGAGTTTTAAGGAATCCAACCATTGTACATAGTCAAATCCTATAATTTAATGAGATAAAAAAAACTTGATTAACTTCCATATAGTTATAACAACAAACCCATATGTTTAATAACTCAGTCAAGGTAAATACTTTGCATCCAAAATTAAGTAAATGTGATTATAACAACATATTCAAGCCAATAGTGTTATAAAAAACACAATAAATGTAAAAAATGAAAGATGTGTTAAAAATAACACAATCAAGTAAATAAATGAAATTGTGTATTAAAAAACAACACCATCAAAGCAATCCAAAAACACTTGTTCAAAATCCATCTAGTCAAGTAACTTGAGACTAATAAAAACATAGTCAATGATTATTAAATATCTCATACATTGCATTTGTTCACCACAGTCAAGCATGAACCACATTACATCCATAATGGGAGCAATTCTAAGTAGATGCTTATATACCCACATAACCAAACAATACAAAATATACAAGTATAGAAACATAGACAAATAAAATTAAAACACATGAATTTATTCTTGGAATAGCCAAAGTAAGAAAAAATCTACACAAACTAAGTTTATAACACTGTAAGAACTTCCCACAATGCATATCAAGTAAGGCCATTTATAAAAATAGAAATACAAGTACATAAAGAAAACCAACAACTTTAAGTTTAATGAACCTGAATACTATCAAGATAATAAAATTACCAATAGGTAAAGCTTCTAAAATAATAGCTTGTATTTATTCATATTGAATGATTCAAATAATTATAAACCATGCATAAATAATCCTCAACTCAGAATTGAAGTTGACATGAAAAATTTGGAACTCTAAAAATAAATAAAACTTGACCTGTTATTTTTAGCAGCGTTTATTTTTTGTAAGTTTTGCATGCAAGCACACATAACTCTAAAAATATATAAAACTAAAATTAATGTATTGAATGAATTTCAATTGAATTTTAAGTCCAGTTATAAAAATAGACAATTTTTAAATTTAAAAAAAAAATGAAAATAATATTAAACTATAATTTTGGACCCGCATATGGTCACATATGGACTTCAAAAAATATCAAAAACATCTTATAACTAGAAGTGTGGGTTATGGATACATTTAAATTTTCAATATGGTCATTTTAGCATAAATATGGGCTCAAACGAATCTATGGATCAAAATTTATGGCCTCTAGAAGTTCAGCCTCTTTTTTTTGCGTCAAAGTTGCACCTACAGTCCTTCATGAAACTTCCAAAACTATTCTAGAATTACCCAAAATATTATATACATATAATAATGAGCTTAATTTTAAAACATAAAATTTAGTCAATTTTGGGGTTGATGTGTGTTTTAAAAAATATTACTTGCCTTACATGTCAATTCCCCATGGAGGACGAGAAACTAACAACTCTTTTAATGCCACTATAGGTTGCATTTAAGCCACAAAATATTAAAGTCATTGGCTGAAAAAGTAACTCTATGTTCCCCATAATCTCCACTAATTTATAATGAAAATTTAATAGAAAACTACCAAAAAAATGCATAATATAACATAAATAAAAAACCCCATAGCTTCCATGGAATCTACCAAAATGAAAACATCAACCTTTAGGGTTTGGGTTGAGTAACAAAAAAAAATAATGCCAAATTCTGCACAAGAAACTATTTGATGGTTGAACCTTCAAAAATCAATCCCTCATAACTTGATAAAATCCAAGGTCAACATGGTTCTAATAACTATTGAATAATATTTCCCCCCATGTGGCTATGACCTAGTCAAGGTTCCTCCAATAAACATTATGGTGGTACAATCCAAATCATAGCCTATTCAAGGTCTTGACTAAACAAATGGTAGTCAAAAAATGAGTGGATGGATTAAGTCAAATAAAAAAGAATAAAGATAAAACCCATTCCAAATTTTTTTAAAAATGACTCAAGTTTAGCCAAAATATCTATCAAGGATTATTCAGATAACACAAAAATGACTTCCAAAAAGTGATCACCCAAGTGACAAGTAATAATCAATTATGCAACAAATAACAAGGTAAGAGACACAATCATAAAATAGTCATAGATAAAGTCAATAGTAAAAGTCCAAGTTTTGCACAACATAGAGTCAAATACTCATAAAATTAAAATAACAAAATAATGATAAAAAAATGATCAAGAAGTCAATAAATGAATAAGGATAATGATTCGATAATAATCCCTAGTAATACCGATGGCATAAGGTATATAGAATGTCAAATTTAATATATAATTTAACTATCATAATATTGTATTATTACTTATTAACCTTCATCCCATGCTTATGGAATCCACCATCAAGCCTAGCTCATTTTCATATCACTGTAGTTACAAAATATGACATTAGAAGTATCTAAACAATGTATAATCATTATAGGTAATCATGTAATTTATGAACTATATATAATATTCTAACCATAACATTTATGAATCAAAACATGATATATAAGTCATTAATAATCCAATATAATATGTTAGTCAATGATAAAAAAATATAATAACTGAGTTAGAATCAATAATTGAAGTAAAAAATCAATGTGTCAACTAGTAATTAATAAAATTATGCCATAATATTGTCTAAACTAATAATTGAAAAAATGTCTCAATATTCAGGTCATGAGACTTAGTCCATATAGGAAGATCTCATAATCCTATAGATGTATTATCCATATTTCATGTCATTTATTTTCACTTCCAAGACCGGTAACACTTGGATAGTTTCATTTATCATAGGGGTCTTACTTTGTCAATGGTATTTAGGCACACTTAATGAGCCTAGACACATTTCATGGGTTTATCATGGAGGGAATCAACAAATATTCATCTATAAATAAAAATCATTCCTAAGGTTATATACACTTATCCATCACCTTAATAATCACTTAGAAACTTGTGGAATCAATTAACACTCTTGAGACATTATAAAAAATAAATACACATCCCAAAACCTTCAAGGAAAGGTCTATAGAGTGAATTTTGAATTAATAAATTCAATGTTACATGGTGCTAAGTGTTGAAATAAAAAAAATACATTATATTTTGGATTTTTCACAATGTTTCACACACACATACACATTAGTGGGAAAATTATGTTTGATTTGAGACCTTTTAAAAGTATGGAATTTTATGCAATCCTCAACATTTCATTGGGGAGTGATCGGGGTTGTTCACCTAAAAATACTAACCCATTTCAAGGTAATCTTGTGGTTGAAAGCACATTTAATGTTTGGATGAAGGCAAAGTGAAATAAAAATCATTGCATGGGACATAAGATGTGCACACACATAACAATTATTTATAGGTGAGTGCATAGGTGTATCAATATTTATAGACTTGCACAGTGCATAGGGATGCTTCTAGTAAAATCTAGATAGTTCCAGCTACCATAAAGGTTTAAATATACTGATAGTGTCTAAAGAGGTATCTAACCTTTGTTTTAGGTTTGCACAATTGATAAAGTAGTTACATAGCATTTCCAAGTACATAAACACCTTTTATAAAAAAAATATAGTTAGAATCAAATAAATACATAATCTCTTTCTTTATTTCTCAATTCTAGATTGAAATATTGTAATATTTATATATCCATTCAATTCATATTAGAACATTTATTGAAATATTTTACATAATATGAATAGTACATAGTTTTACATTATTTTATATATCATAGATCCAAAATAATTAAAACACATATGAATATGCCTTAGATGGGCTCACATTTGCTATAAGTTTTTAGTTTAATTAAAAAGAAATAAATAATATAGATCCAACAAAATTTTTTGGCACTCACTATATACACATATGTTACCATCCCATTTATATATTATCTTAATAGAGACATTATAAAAACACCATTCAAAGAAACACTTAAAAAGTGAGTAAATTCCTAGATTGTATTTGAACTATTTGGTCTCATGTGTCAAGTACTAACCCATGTTTAATAGGATGGATTATTGGGTGTGTTTTCATAAAACATAATTTTTTTTCCATGTGTGTACCCAAACACTTAACTCTCACCATGCTGACATTCACATAAATTACTTGCACACTCAAAATAGGTGTAAGGATATATTACTGAGTCATAGTTAGGTTAGTTTTGTAAATATGCCAAATGTTAACTACCTTGTTCATTATATATTTTGTAGGAACATAAAATCACTTATTAACCATATTGAGCATGATTAACTCATTAATCACACAACATAGTGAATTGTTACACTTGTATGAGTTAAAAATTGATAGATAATATATAATTAAAAGATTAAAAACTAGGCATAAATATTGATTGATATAGATAAACCAAAAGATAACAACCAATAAGCCACACTTGTATCATTAATATCCATAATGTTATTTGTATGTTTAGACCCTTATCTCATGATGTGGTAGAATAAGTTTGACATAATTTACCATGAATATATTAATAAAAATAATAAGACACATTGATCCAATAGTTTAGTAGCATAATGACAACAATTATCTATATCACTTGTGCTAAGAAATAGGGGTGGATTTTATAGTTGCAAGAAAACACCTTGTGGTTACATACAAATAATGTGCACCTCGTATGATGCACAAACATTTTTTATAAATATAAATGTATAATTTATTTAAAATAAATTTATTTTACTAAAAAAACTCCTATATTTATGTCATATTGCATTATATTCAATTAAAATCCATTCCTAAAATAATTTATCTTAATTTCTTCCCCTATCAACTTGTTCTACCAACTTAGTTTGTTGCTTCTTCTATTGTGATTTACATTCTATACAACCTCATTCCCATTCTATGCACTCCTTATTTTATGTTGACCAATATGATACTATTCATGCATTTCAATACTTAGTTTATCTTCTATTAAGAGCTTCTGAGTTTCTCGATACATTTATGCCACCTAATCCTTGTGCACCATTGAGATTTTTAGTGGTATAATTAACTATAAAAATTATTTTTTTATATGTTTTTATTGTATCCATTTCTCATTAAGTCCATTTAATTTTTAAAAAATTACATGCATCCCTTGTGCCACCTGCTATTCTCACAAAAATTGTGTGTCCCTATACTTTTGTAAAAATTTGTGCTAAAATCACCCCACATTAGCTTAATTTCCCACCCTCGATAAATACATATATCACTATTTGTTACTAAGAAAGTTGGGCTCATCTCTTTTGATATATTATTATAAAATCTCCTATCTCAAAAATGTGTCTTAGATCATCTACACTTTGATACTCATGCCAATGGTTAAAATTTTAAGTGTGCCCAGTTGATTTGCCTTTTCATTTTCTTTTAATCATGACTTATCTTTCAAGGGCTACTCATTCACATGTATCTTATAAATTACCCTCTTCATCCATTAATTTTAATTTAAGGAATTCAAATCTCTTATCTATATCCTTACATTTGTTTTGAATTCACTCTCCCAACTCATTTGTTTCCTTAAGGATTAAGGTTCACTCGGTTCTATCCTTAGTCTAAAAGACATTTTTCAAAATTTATTTTTGTTTCCATTGATATTCAAGCAGTCACAAATTTATAATTTTTGTATGATGTGTGAATTTTTAAAACACTTTATCTGCTAGGTTTGTTTTGGCAATAAGATTAATGAGGAAATTGTCACATCTCTATAATTGTTCAATAAATTATTGCAGTGATTTCACTTTCTCTTCCTACTCTTTTTGTTCGAAACTAGCAATCTTTCCATTTTTATTTAGGATCCAATCAATCATAAAAGTTATATTTTCAATATCTATTAATTATATATTAACCCCAACCACTAAGTCACATTTATTGTAAAAAAATCACTACAAAAGATTTATAATTTTCAACTCCATTACTATCAACTTGTTCTTTGTTGTAGTGAATTCATGCTCAAACTCCTTCAATTGTCTCTTTCTACTTTTAGTGGTAACATTGTTTTTAACATTCTATAATGATAATTCTATTGAAATATTGACCAATGCATAATCAAATTAAGATTTATATCATTTTTTTCACTATCTCATGCTCTCTATCCATGGTATATAGTTTTCCCTTCTACACAATTAAATTATGCCTCCAAATATGGATCATCTAGATGGGTGTAAAAATTTAAAGACATTTTTGGCATTTTTGGATGGATTATCTCCCCTCATTTATATTTTATTTATTTATTTATTTAACCCTTAAATTTAACTCTCTCTTTTAGCCTTCATTATGTGTGAATGTATATTGTTTTAAATTTTAAGTGGAGGGTGCATTTCCTGACCCCTATGGGTTGTGAGTACTTTGTGTGCCATTATCAAGTTATTTATCTCTTAAAGTCTCAATATCAAGTACTTATTCTTATTTTCATGTTTATTCTACTTCCATATCATAATGTTCTTCATCATCCTCCTCTTTTCTTGCTTCTACTTCTTCTTCAATTACAATTTCATCTTCTCCATCACCCTTTTGTTTTTCTTCTTATAATTCTTGAAATCCCATTTCTTATTATAACATAGCTATATCTTCATCATTCAATGCCTCATCATGTTACTATGTTCTGATATCTATGCCCACAATATCATATTCTAGGGCACCCTCTCCCTCAAAAGGTTTTTTAGTGTCAAATGCCTCTTCACAGCTATGTGTAATGAAATCAAATAAATTATGCATCGAATCATGTATCTCATAGGATTTTGTGAAATTTTACTTCAAGGAATATGAAATTATATTGTTTTTAATGGGGAAATCTATGGAGGTGATGAAGGTGTAAGCTATAAAGGTAGATAAGGAGGCAATGTTAGTTTTTTTGGAGGAAACAAAAGTGGTGTGGGTTTCCAAGGTGGAGTATGATATTTAGGTGGAGTGACATGATTTTGGTGTTGCTTATTCCAGAGCATAATTGAAAATTTAAAAATTAACACATTGTCTTCTTCATCAATCATCATGCACTTTGAATATTATGCTTTAGGTTAAACTTGTGCATCACATTTCTTTCCTTTTTTTTTGGTTGTCCCACTGGATGAATTTTTTATATGTAGTTAACCATGCACAATATTTTATTTATTTTAAATATTGATAACCCTCACATCTATTCCTTTTTAAACTACTATCTCAACCGATGGATTATTCATAGCCACTTGCACTTATTCTTATTATTACTCCTCTTAGTGAGCCTAGAATGAAACCTTCATTTTTATGGTTTCATATTTTCCCACGGTTTAGACTAATTTCACATCAATTAATGTTTATTCATCATTACACTTGCTCTCATTTATTATTTATAAACTCCATGGATATTTTATATGGGCCTTGAGAATTAAGATATTTCTGTCAAGATTGACACTATTCACTTTTTTTACTATCCATTTGGTACACTTTTTAATACATTCTAAAATTAGTGTGTAGAAAGACCATACGACAATTTGAGTCATCTAGACATGTTTTTATATTTGAGGCATATTTTAGAAAGTGAATGATGCCTCATTAAAAATAACTTGACATAGTCTCCATATTATGATTCTAGTAACCCCCTTGGAATGTTGAATTCATCACTAAAATATGAGGTTATATTGTTAAACTATTTAGCCATTATAATCCTTTATGCATTATTATACAAGCCAACATAAAGGTGGTTTATATATCTTTTAGTAGACGATTTACACACAAAAATAGAACCAAATATATTCACTATAATCATCTAAGACATCATTATCATCAATCAAAAATAATATTAAAATTGTGTCAAACTTAAATGTATCCATGTTCTATGGGCTCATTCAGTGCCTTCAATAATTTCACCACTTATGAACTTAGAATTATTAAATTTCATTTTTTTGTGTGAATGTTATGCATGATATAGAGATAATTATTACTTATACTGACTCAATGGTCAATCCAACACAACTTAGTGATCACAATGTGCACTACTAACCTACTAGCTTGATCACTCAAGTTCTTAATATACATTCATATTTTTAGTTTTTGTATTTTAACCATTTAGCCACAATTTCTATTTTCTTGTTATTATCCAATACAATATTCATATCCTCACTTGAGCAAGGCAAACCTATGGATATGATTATGTAATTGGGTGAGATTTTCATGTTGTTCCCTATAAATTTAAACATATCCTCATGGATATGTGAAATAAGGAATCTCACAAACGTTTTTGGATTTTTGAAAAAAGGTATCTTAAATATCTGTAACACAACAATTTTATTTAGAGCTATTTTTACTATACGTTAGATGCCATCATATTATTGGAGTCAACACTTCAACTTTACACTATGAAATAATTTTTCAAATTAAAATCAATCTTTGACCACCTATGGTTGTATAATTTCACTCTACATTCACTGACCTTTGATACCCATTCCTCTCCACGAAAATAAGAGTCTAGGAATTACATCTCCATGAATTATGTTTTTGCCTTTTCATTGTTGTTTTTAAATGGTTCTTCAATCTCTTATTTAATCATAATCGAGTCACCCACTTTTAGTTCTAAAAACCTCATGCCTTTTTAGCTACTTGACACTGAAGTGGTTAGTTTACTTTTAAGAAACATTATGGTTCTAAAGTTGCTTTAATACACACTAGGGGTATTCATCTTGAAAAAACACTTGATTTCCTCTTCATCTCTAAGATTCATAAATATTTAATTTTCCATTATTTAAATTCACCTTTTTATTTCCCATTTTATTTTAATTTTACTCAAAAACGCTTCATAATTCCTTTTAGTCTCAAATTTTGATGGCAAATACGTTAATTTTCAAAACCAATGTGTAAATTTACTTTACTAATGTTCTTATCTTTCTCTATACTTACTTTTGGATTAAAAATATTTGTGATAGTGATCATGTTGAAAATAAATTATGAGGGTCAATTTATATCACCCATAAATGTTTAAATTACCCTAACACCACATGTTGTATTGTTAAATGGTTATTACTTCCACTACTATACCTTAACTTTAAATTTTAGTGATGTGACCATTGTGAAACTCCCTCTAGGAATGGCCTACACCTTTATCTCTTTCTAATTTTTTTGGTGTAATGCATATCCATTATATTTATTCTCCTATGTGCCATAAATCTCACATATCCAAATACTTGGTCAATTTTATGTGATAATCCACAAATATTATTTAGATGTTTTGAGCCCAGAGTTCTCTTTCATTTATATTATTCATGTATACACAATTAGTAGCTTAACATTTTTTAATCAATATTTTCAAAAGGCACATAATGTGAGTCTCCTGTTGAACATTGTGCATGTTGTTTTTGTCTTATTGAACCAATTTAAGGGTTACCTATGTCTATTAAATTGGTTTTCAATAGTACATGACAATAACCAAATTAGTAACAAACATATCTTAATAATAAAATTAAAGACTTGAAATATTTATAAAACAAGAGGAATGACAAGACCTTCCTAGAAAAACTTATATGTCTATAATAAATATTTAATGAGATCCTTGGATGGATTCATCTGAATGGTCTTACAAGGATTTTAAATTTATTAATAAATCCTATAGAATAAAAAAATCTATTTATGATTATTTACAAGAAATAAACCTATAGTTAATTGAAAAATAAAGAATAAAATAAAATTTAAATATGGAATATGCCTTATTTTAAGATGGGTCATTTTAAAATTATAATTTATAGGAATTGAGCCTACTTATGTTGAAATTCCCAAGGATAATTTCACCATTTAAAGTAAACAATTTACATATGATAGTTTCCATAATATCATGTATGATAAATGGTCCCATATAATGGATTTACAACTTTCTGAGATGTTTGGCATACTTAGAGTCATACATCAGAATATGGGAACCCTTGTGTATAATTTTTACTTTAACATGTTTATCTTGCCAGGATTTATACCTAGCCTTATATATATATCCATTTCATAATGATGCACTTCTCATATAGATTTATAATCTCACCCAACTGCACATGAAATTATTCTTTTTCATTTATCTTTTCATTGCACATAATTTGAAAATAATGCACCATAAATTCCATCAAGAGAACTATGGAAAGGATTAGATTTATTAAACTTATTAAGTTTCTTTTAGGTGTTCTTGTACATGCATAGCACAAGTGAAACTTAGCCATCCCAATATTTTGGCCCTACATCATAAATTTTGGTCAAAGTTGTGCTAAATATATTATTGAGGGATTTAACTATCTCATTTTCCTATAGGTGATACAAGTTAGTCTTATGTGCATGACCATGAAATATTCAAGAATAACAAACACAATTTCATTTAAAAATTGCATACCTAGATCTATATAAAGGCTCAGGGTGAACCCATACCTACTGATAATTTCTCCCAAAGGAAATATGTTTATTTATTTATAGTGAAGTTATTTGTTTTCCCCACCTCCACCAATCTTATCAAATAATTTTTATCATGATAATTGTTGTGACCAACACACTCTAATGCCTTTTCAAATAAATGGATACCACCACTTGACTAAAAAGAGACATAAAATCTTAGAATAAATCAAAAGGTTAAGGAAGAGAAATTCCATTTCTCTTCTTTGACTAATCTATGAGGTTTTTATTTTGCTTCTAAGAATTAGTTTGTTATGGAAAAGTTGAGTTCATTTCAATATAATTCTATGTCTTTGTGTACCCTCACTAGTTTATATTAAACAATTAGCGATTACTTTGAGTGTTTAAGATTCTAAAGTTCATGACTTCCAAAAACCCATGTACTTATTTTATTTTGATATTTAAAATATAAATTCCTTTATTACTTGGATAAAATTATGTTATCCATTTTATTTATTTTTGAAATTATTGATTTGAAATTTAAAAGTATTATTTTATCTAACCATGTGCTCATAAGTCTATACAAGTATTGTAGGAATAAGTAGAATTGATTGTTTATTCATTTAGATTTTAAAGTCCATAGACTCAAAAGCACCAAGGATATCAACTAGGCTTATTAAGAGCTTTGTGAATCCCTGATTATGTGACTCCTTGACTATTAGGTGATCACCATGTGTCTTCAGATTATCACATGACATTTTTTAAATTGTCACTTTCATTTCATAATTCTATTAAATGTTTGAGTGAATTGAGTCTTGTTTGTGCCTAGTAAAATGTGAAGACTTAAAATAATATACATTGGATTATCATGACCCATACGACCATAGATTTTGTAGCTAATAAAGTGAAATGACTTCCATATAGTACAATAATCCAAAGTAATCATATGCAACCATTTTTATCATTCTAAATGGTCACACAATGGCCTTAATTTCTAGTAAAACTAAAATTCCATGAATCTAATCCAAATAAAAGGTACATGGGTGGTTTATTATTTATTTAAGTAAATAAAAAGGAAATAATATATCATATCATGTTAGGAATACATTTCCAACTTAGTCCAAGAGATCTTCATAGTTGTATGGTTTGTAGATAATCAAACTGTTGGGTGAATATTTTGTCACCAGCTGACTGACGGCAAAATGGTTACATCAACCATAGCATAAGGAGATTTATGCATCAAAATGGGTGTGGTGACCACAACCAAAATGAGATAAATCTCTCCTCTCATCAAGGGGAGGTTCCCTATAAACTATAGTATATATATATATATATATATATATATATATATATATATATATATATATATATATATATAAACTATAGTATATATATATATATACATATATATATATATATGTATGTATATATACATATACATACATATATATATATATATATACATACATATATATATATATATATATATATATGTATATATATATATGTATACATATATATATATATATATACATACATATATATATATATGTATATACATACATACATATATATATATATATATATATACATATACATACATATATACATATATATTTATATATATACATATATATATATATATATATACATATATATATATATATATACATATATACATATATATATATATATATATATACATATACATATATATATATATATGTATATATATATATATACATACATATATACATACATACATACATATATATATATATATATATATATATATATATATATATATATATATATATATATATATATATATATATATATATATAAGCTGAAAATACACATAGAGGTGAAATCATACCATCCATCTCTCTTTTTTTAGAGATGATGTTCACAAAATAGAGGAGAATTCCTGGGTAATTACTGAAGGCATTTCTCTTCTTTCAAAAATGATGTTTAGAAAACTAGAGGAAGACTTCCTAGGTAGTAACTGTAACCACAAAAAACCCATGAAAGCACAAAGTCTTTCATTGATTCTCTCACTAATTAGGACAAAGGACACTATATGATTAAGCGCAACCTAAAGTCTCCACCTAAAACTACAACAGAGTAAAATATTATGAAGGATAAAGAGAGCTCAAAGTCTCTCTAGTATCCTTTACATAAAACATAGACTGAAGGAAATTATGGTAGCACAAAGTCTCCCACAGTCAGCTTCAGGACATCTTCCAGCTTATTTCCACTTGTTCTGCTTATTTGATTAAATGGACAAGATTCTATTTAGGAAAAATACATAAGAAAAATTTCCTAAATGACACAAGCTATTTCAACACAAAGACTGAAAGGTCACTTGCTTTCTCATTCACTTAACAAAATATGATTAACAATCTAAGATCAAAGTCTCAAGAATGCCTTTCAATTTGGGCAGAGCTTTGCTTTTGATAATAGAGAGATCTCCTCTATATAAAATGAGATATTACAATATATAACATCACAAGAAAGACTTGGGCACTTATTTTCATGAAAATGGCCCATGTTGAATTAAATGCATTGAATATCTATGAAAGGGCCATGCTGGAATAGGTCATTAGCCTTGACTTTGGCATTCTGAATCATCTCAAATATCTCCTCCTAAGAATGGGTTATTTGGTCTTCTTTATGATGCTTACACGGCTATTTATTCGCCTTTACTTAATGTAGAAAAATAGGCTGCACCTTTGAATGTTTACTCTTTCTGATGTCCACCTAGTGGACTATTCCACCTACTGCAATAACTCTTATACATATATTTTTGGACTTTATATAGTCATTCCCTCCTTCCTTGCCATGTTTTGTCTCTTCCTAGTGATCTAAGCTCTTGAGGCTATCTTCTCATTTTCAGTTGGCTTCTTTAGATCTTTTCTTGGCTGATCACTAAGTTTATTCTCAAGTTTTTTGAAAATCAACAGTTATTCCATCACCCTAAATTTAACATCCATGGGGATGTCACCGATTGCTTGTACCACTTTGAACCTTTGAATCTTAAAATCTTTTGGTTCAAAGGTTCAATGGTTCAGTGATTCAATGTTTTGTAAAGGGTCACGCTCACTTGGTTTTCTTCTTCGGTAGAACCATTTCTTTGAACCATTTGGTTGAGCCTCTCTCTATAATCTTTCACTTCATCCATTCGATCAAAGCTTCCACTCAAACTTTAAACTCTTTAAACCCTTTGAACCTTTGAACCTTTCAAAGTTCAAGGTTCAATGGTTCAGATCTATTTCTTTGAATCCTTTGAAGCTTCAAACTCTCTGGATCCTTTCATTCTCTAAGTTCATTAAAATCATTAAACTCATTGAACCTTTGAACCTTTCAAAGTTCAAGGTTCAATGGTTCAATCTTAAATCTTCTAATCCTTTTATTCTTTTAGTTTGTCGAAGCCATTGAACCTTTGAACCTTGTGAAGGTGGGGTTTAATGGTTCGATGGTTCATTCCAATTGTTTGAAGCCCGCCGTTAAGTCTTTTGATTGAACCTCAACGTTGAACCATCCTCAAAACACTAAGGAAATGCCTTAAGTGTTTTGAACTTCCCTTTGAGAAAGCTGTCTTGTTGAACCTGTGACTTCCTTAGCTAAAAAGGCTTAAATATTTGAAAAACTTTGCTCAAAACATTTTGAAAGAAAGAAAGAGACCATTTTGGCCTGTAGGACCAAAATGATCGGCATGTTGTCCACAAAAACAAGTGATGGATTTTGGGAACAACACAAAATTCAATGCATATAAATGAAAAATTATAATCCCACATATCCATGGGATGCACATTGAAAAATAAAATCACAAAGACACTCTGTGAACTCCTTGATTTTGAGATCATGATATATTTACTTGTGGATTACATATGTCTCTCATCTAATAATAAAGTGACAAAATAATATAAAATTAAATTTACAATAGGAAAATTATTAATAAGTCATGTAAAAGGACATAATTTACAATTAAGTTACATGAACTAATGTGAAAAAGTGACCACTTAAGGATATAAATTATGAAAAGTTTAGATTGGGATTTTATTGATTTAATTCAAAAAGTGATCACCATTGCAAACATAATTTCCTAATGAAAAGAGATGAGATTTTTCAAAGATTGTAAGACCGATTTGAATAAACTATCATAGAAAAATAGTCAAAATGAATTTATCATAAGTTTTATAGTGTCACTTCACACAAAATTAGTCTCAATGGTTGCATCTTATTCCTTTGGTTATCTACAAGAGTTTAAAGATGCCATTTTTTATTTCAATGTTATGGACAACAAACATTAAAATGATTTATTTAGATAAATATAAGAATCCCACACAATGAGCAATTATTAACATGCCAGTCAATACCAAATTGAATACATAGATGATCTAGTCATGCCCAAGAACTATGTTCTAAAATTATCTGTGATAAAGCTATAGGTATTACCTTGCATTGATATCTTTTATAATCTCCTTACGAGGTGTGAAATTAAATATGGTATAAATTATTTTTAAAATATGAATAGTAAATTTTCCTTTATAACTCATATGTCCTTTGAATAGAATTACAAAGTACCACAACCAACATTATTTATAACCCATATTTTCCCTCTAATTAGATCAAGAATAATTAACTGATGGAAGTCTTAAAGGAATGGGATGAAGATATTGATCATTGGGTAAATAAAGAGGATATAGACACATAAATAATTAAAATATTCTTACTGAAGGTAGGTTCTATAATTATTTTGATTAATTAGTTATATGGATCTTCGTATACCATTCATGTAATTAAATTAATGGGATCCCCTTATAGATATGATAATCAATGACCAGAAGAAGCCAACCCTAGAGAAATATTCTCATATAATATAAATAAATAGATTCAAGGAGTTAGACAAGGTCATGGTTTTTATATCATGGCATACCTTATTTATTCTTGGTGTGTCATAATGAGATTAAATCATTCATATTTTCATAGGTGGCCATCATCTGTAATATTGGAAGCTATGTGCTCTAGTTTCATAAATATATTAGGGATATCTAAAATTTATTATAGACCTAGTTATATATGTCCATAAATTAAAATCAATTCCTTAAAATATCTAATGAAATTATAAATGCAATTAAATATATTTGAGCCTATTTGTACTATTATTATTATACAATGATCAAAATTGAAGGCATATTTGTCTCTTCTCAGATATTTACATATTATGTGTCAGATATGTTTGGTGAGCAAGAAATTACATATTAGTTTATTAAATAAGTTGGGGGTCTCTATAAGTTTAAGAATTTAAAATCATGGAAGCTTTCACCTCTTAATATAGGAAATAATATCTACAGTACCATTCAAAAAATATTTGCACACAAGTCCTATTTCAATTTGGATGATCATATGTTGAGACAATAGGATTTTATTAGCATTGACAAAATGAATTTATATTATTTGAGGGGAAATATTATTTTTATCTAAAATCATAGTTGTCATCTTGATGATTGATATTTTAGGAATCTTAAGAACGATAATGAAGTGATATCAAATTTGAAGGTTGTAGGCCTACTAAGGTCATAATCTCAACAAGCACAACCTCATAAAATTGAAGAGAGGATAGATATTCAATTTCCATTAGATGATAAAAAAGAAACACACCCACACCTTAAGAATAAATTATTGTAGGTTCTACCTATGGATTCTCCATATTCAAATCTTACATCCTCTTAAAGGACTTCAAATGCCTAGGTGTTTTATCAAAATTTAAATTAATATGGTAGTTAACCCTAATTATAATCAATTGAATGGAATATAAAATAATGTTTTAAATGAAATTTCAAAAATCAAAATGAGATTAAAATAATAAATTGATAGAGAGAAAATAATTTAAATAAAAATAATTATCTACTAAAATAAAAAACCAAATTATTTATGTGAATGATAGAATTCAAAACTTAAAACTAGGAACTAACAATAAAAATTAAATCCTATATTAAACTTAGGATAAACCATATATATATCTTTAAATACAATTAGACAAGATGTGCCTTCACTTGATATTTGGTTTCTTAAAATGAAACTCTTATGCAAGGTATTTCAGTAACATAACATTGAGTTGATTGATAGATTTGCTCTCAAGTGGATGCACAACAATTATGATAGCTTATGTGATGATAATTTATATGGAAATTAATATGATATTTTTTATGGAAGGAATAAATTAAATTTATATATGTTTTGGATGGAAAATGGATGGTTATATTTAATCTATATTTATTTATCAATTTCAATTTTGAATGGTGGATATTGAGTATACGGGTCAAATGCATTCAATGGATTGGTAAAGAATGTATGATTTGGTTGGAGTAAGTGGTTAAGTTAATTGAATAGACATTAAGTGTCTTAAATGGAGTGAATTTATTAAATGAGATTTTTTATAATGTGCTTTGAATATCTTAAATAGGTTTTTTTTAAGGTTGAATGTCTTAATAAGGGGTTATTAGAGGTTTGAATGTCTTAATAAGGGGTTATTAGAGGTTTGAATGTATTAATGAGTTTGTTAATGATTGAATTTATTGAATTATTAAATGAGGTTGAATTCATAAATGATAATATATGTGTGAGTTTTATGGACTAATTAAATAGTTAATATTGATTAATTAGTCAATCAATAAAAAGGTAGTGTTGGTGAGGCTATATGATATTATTTGATTAAATGGGGGTGATGTCACAATAATCTAGATTAATGAAGGAGTTGGCTTGAATAATTGATGAATGATGAATATTAATGATATAAGATTAGTGACAACACTAAAGTGGTGAATTTGAGGTGTTTACATTTTCCCCTCTTTGAAAGGGTAGTGTAAGTAGAAAAAATAACGTCTTTTAAAATAAACTAGAAGAAGGAAGATGGATACACTAGGATGTACCTAGATATATGATGGTTATGGAGTATTAAGGATGATTACCCCTCAAGAGGGCATGTGGGGATGAAATATTTGGATGGGATATTTAAATTAGGAGAAGGATTAGTATGGATAAATTAGGGCTAAAATGAAGGGGTGTTTATTTGATGACTGAATATGATGATTATGGATAATATTATGGATGGATGAGATCAATGCATAAATGAGATTAAACCGCTTGATCTAATGATTACACACTTTGATTTTTGATTATGATGGATTAATTTTCCCCAAACAATTGTATATGCAAGGTATAAAATTGGGAATGCTATATTTTGAGAAATTTGCTTGCTTTGATTTTCCCCAAGCAACTACATATGCAAGGAGGTAGATTTTGGAATACTATACCATATTGAAAAGATGAAAAATTAGATTATATGGATGGTATGATCTAGTTTATTTATGTGAAATAATAACACAATAAATTAAATGATTTCATGAATTAATGATGATTGATCACATTGATGGATGATGGACTTGATAGGTTGTTATTAGATGTACTTGATGATGGTATAAAGGTTTAGTATTCCTATTGGTTTATTAATGAATTAAACTTAGGTAGTGAGAAAAATATAGTTAATTATGGATAGTTAGTTATAAGGATTAGATGTTTAGGAAGGAATGTGGATGAAGTGATATGTGTTTATGTAATGAGAAATAGATGAATTGTTATTAATCTTGCACATATTTATGAATGTTTGAACAACCTTATTTTTTATATAGTGCCTAAAATTATGCACCATGATATGAAAAATCATGATGAAATTGTTGTAATATTCTTAAGTATTGACATATAATCAACAAGAAGAGTAAATAAACAAGCAAGAAAAATTAAGAACACACACAAAAACACAATCAAATGTGGTGTCCCTTATCATGTTAAAAACCCTGATGTTTGAGGATTGATGGTAAATATAGTTTGATGATAGCCCAAGTAATGATATATGTGATGGGGTTGGATTGTGAATAAATATATCTAAATTTTTTTATTTAGATTTGCTTAAAGGTGATCAAAGATTTTAACAAAATTTTGGATAAGGCCAATGTTTTTTAGAGTATGTGGCTTTGCTATTTTTATCTTTTTTATTTTATAATATTTTTGGACTTTTTAAATTATTTTTATGGTTTTCTAGTTTTATGAAGTTTTTGGATTTTCTATATTTCATAATTTTTTTATATTTTATAAATTTTTTAGTGTTTTTATATTTTGAAATGTTTTTTGGATTTTCTAGATTTTGTAATATTTTTGGATTTTCTAGTAACAAGTAAAAAGAATGCCCATTACATCACCAAAGATGGGAGTGATAGTGGATGAAATGAGGTAAGGATTCAAGGTAATAACTCTTAGGAACATAGTGCCTAAGAACTAAGTGTCTAGTTTTCAAAGTACCATTATGAGGATATACCAAGATAACTCTAGAACATGTCTCAATACTTCCTTCATGTCATTATCAAAGGTGAAAATAAAGGATGGGAATGATGGGATTTGGTTAGGATGTATGAAATATGGTATGACTGAGAGGGATTGTAGCTTAGATATTAAAGGATGCATTTGGCTAGAGATACAAGTAAAAGGATGAGCATGATGGCATGAAGGGGATATATTATGTAGGATGGCTTATGATGTAAATAGTTGGATGGAATGAATCTAACCCCAAGTCTTAGGTACTTGTAAATAAAAAATTACACATTATGGTATAGGATGATTTTCATCGTGGTACTTCCCCAAGGCACCATAGTATGGATGAATTTATTTATCTTTATATTTTTTGACTTTTGATTTTTGTTATTTTACTACTACTACTACTACTACTACTACTACTACTACTACTACTACTACTACTACTACTACTACTAAGACTACGACTACGACTACGACTACGACTACTACTACTACTACTACTACTACTACTACTACTACTACTACTACTACTACTACTACTACTACTACTAGTAGTACTACTACTACTAATTTATTTTTAATTTTGGAATATGAATTAGATCCTTTAGGTATGTGTTCCAAAGATGTATGTAGGAACTTCATTGATTTTTATGTTGGCTTATTCCAAATTTACTAGGATACCATCATATCCCCTATAATAGAAGGTGATGCCAAGGAGGATGAAGAAAAAGGTTTTTTTGTATGAAGGATTTTTTGTCATGAATGATTCTAAGGGATGGGATGATTGTGATGTGAAAGGGGATTGGGACAACCAATCTCACATTCTGTGAGACAGAGTAGACAAAATTTGAATGATTTAAATTTTTTCTACTTTGATGGTATCTTGAACATGTGATTGGGATCCATATTAAAACTATGTTGGTGCATGCTAAAGACTTTTTTTATTCATATATTGGTGACTTAGAAAGGTTTTCACTAATATAATCTTCTTTATTTTTAATTTTTAAATTTTTATTTAACTTTGATAGCATCTTAAACAGGTTTTCACTAGGAGACATTGATTTTTTACTTTAATTTTGATTATTTGGATTTTTAGATTGATTTTGATTGAGGAATGATTGATACTCCTTATGATATGTTTATGTGTTACAATTTATTTTCAAACTTTGTTTGTGATCTCCTAGCAAGAGGTTGGCTTTTAGGCCCATGGCTTTTGTGATTTCTTCATTTTTTTGAGATAGTTCAAGCAGTTCATGATTTTATTAGTCCCAAATGGTGGGTTCAAGATATTAAATGCCAAGGTAGATAGTGGGAATAAAAATGTTATGGAAATGATTGGTGGAAACATGTTCCTCATAAGGATTATGAATGGGGCCTATTTCAATTATAAATGAGGCTTCCTCAGAAACTATGGAAGTGTCATCGATGTTTTTAGGTTGATCTGTAGGTGATTTGTAGTCGATGCCATGAGATCCTTTATTTTTGAATATGTGGACAGGCTAAATTATTTCTTGTTTATGTTATCCAAGGCCTATACCTTTATATTGTATAAATTTATAGGTTCTATTTGAAATAAGATACTAAAATAACCCCCCAAATGTTTTTTTAGAATTTCTTTTATTAGAGTATGTTTTAGACTACATGTTGGACCCAATACCTAACTTATTGAAATAAGTGATTCTCATTTAACATAATCATGTATGCACAATATAAACCAAAGGAGGTGATCTGAGATAATTATCCATGGGTAATTACTCACAAAGGATGCTATGGGGAAGTAGGTTGCATAAAGGATAAAATATGGGGTTCAAGGTGTATCGATGTACAAGTATATGGATAAGTCCTGAGTACCATATAAAACATAAGTTATTCCTCATAGGACCACTTATAGGTCTTTAATCCTCAATAAATATCTCACTCCCTTATTAGGTTTTGATTCTGCTCAAGGATGGTTAAATGGTTACTTCTAAACTAACCAAGAAAGGCAAATTTATACACCTTATGTTTCTATTTGGTTACAACAATTCTATGGAATGAGAACAAGTTCTAATACTATTTTAACAATCAAGTAAATGTCTAAGATGTGTAACATTCAAGTAACAATCAATAAGTTAATTTAAACACATGTATATTTATACTAGATTCCATGATCACATAATAAAATTTGTTATTGCTTAAAAGAGAGTACAATCAGGAAAAAGAATGAAAGTTGGAGTATTATGGGAAATTGATCAGATGCTACCAACCAAGGTTATTAGCTTCCTCTTTCACTTAAGGTCATTACACCATTGCCTATTTTATTTTAATTTCACAAGTTTTCCATTATTAAATTGAAATAGAACTAATTATACTTACTCCCTAAGGCCATAGAGATTATGATAGCTCCATACCTATATAATTTCATATTGTTCAATCCATTAAATATGAATACCGCTATTTGAATAATGCGTAATGATACTATTTATGATCAATTCCATATTTTATAGATAGGATATAATGGGTAGACCATAAGGATTTATGCAAAAGATATCATATTGAAAAATAGACAGTGCATATATAATTAATAAGAGGAAGGAGTTAATATAATATAAATAGTATTTTAGCCAAGTTTATATCTTCCTACATTAAATTATTTAATAATCCATTGTATCTATAGTAAGAGAAACATTCAACCCATACTAACTTATTTCCCAATTAATTTCCAACCATGGCTAATAATGTGTTCATTAGTATATACTTGAGTTAATTTCCAGCCATACTTGTGTTCATTAAAATTATCAAGAACCTTAAAACAACTAGTTTCTTATCATTTCCTATAATAGGAATTCCATTCAAAATATAAACCAACTTCTAGTCATCATCAACCATAATGAATGGACATACTTATATGAATGATACAAGTTTTAACATAAAAAAGTATCAAAAGAATATGACTATCATAATATTTCCCACATAAGCTGAGTACATAATATTCACATTATCTACAGTATCTCACTCAAACAAGGATTTTCATCTATACATTGAATAAGTGAAACCCAAATACAATTCCATATAAGTACATATAAAAATGTAAGAATGATTAGACATACCTTTAGGTAATGAAACATAATAGTTTCTATTCATTTCCAACCAATATAATGAAGTCAATACACATATTCGACCCTCTCTTATTCATATAACATTAAGCATAAGAGAATAAAATACCAACATAATCTTTTTAATAACACAAGGAAATTATGATAACTATCTTTCATTATAACATTTTCAAGAATCTATCCATCCCTATACAAGTTGAGTAACTCATTCCAAAAGTTAGCATAACATATTATAAGTACTACATAGCCCTTAATATAGATCTAATTTCAAAATTCTATTTAATTTCAGCAAGGAAGTAAAGAATGAAAACTAGGAAATGTAATCTAACACAAACTACTAGGAAATGTAATCTAACACAATAGTTTGTTTACCAATAAAGATACATACCTCTTATATGCAACTATACAAATAAAAAGGAATATAATGGTGATTCCATTCAATGTTTCTCTCATATTAGAGAAATAAGAAGTTAGCTGAACCTTGTTTCTATTATTTCATATGCAACTAAAATCAAAACTAGAAAGAAGGCTTCTATATAAACTCATGTTGCCTTAATAATTAAGCAATGCATAAGATAAAGATATAAGTGTATACCAAAAGGAATAGGTTAGATAAATTCCTCGATGAATATAATTTTCAAGATAGAATTCATCCCTGATAACAAATTGGACCAGCATACTTGTGCATGCTAAAGCATCATATGGCAAGAAAAATATATGCATAGGTAAGTCTTAGCACTGGAAATAATATAATGATAATGCCAAGAGGTTATCAAGACAAAATATAAAACTATATAAGAGACTGATTACTACACTAATCATGCATATGATCAACTACATATTATTATCATAATAATGTTAGCAATGTAATGTACTAAATGTAAATGCAATAATGATTATCATCTAAATATCCAAGGTAAAAATCCAAAGAATATAACAATGATTAAATTCAGAAAATGTAAGAGAAATATTGTCTTCTTACCATATGTTAACATTATAAATTTTTTTTCTCCACTTATAACATGATCCATTATCAAGGACAATATTAACATATAATGACTGCAATTTATAACTAAACTATTAACAATAATGTAATTGGTTTACAACTAAAATTAGTAATCATACAAAATTGAAACAATAATATAATTAATGCTAAATAAATATATGAATAACTTCAACAAAATGTTACCCAATTCATTACGCTTGTGCATGAGATCATTTAGGGGTATGATCAACATGTATTCATGTCAAACAAGCCCTTCCAACCATCCCTATGAGCCCAACCATCGGTAGACCTTACCACCCCAACCATCAATTATATGATGGGTCTAAAAATAAGGGTTAGGAAGGGATTCAAATCAATTCATGGTTCCCAAGCCATTATATGACTCAAAACAATAGCTAAACTATAAAATAGGCAAGTGACCAATAAGCATATCATCTAAAGATAAAACAAAAATAACCAAGTGAATGACATCACTGTGAATTAGAAGTGGAGATAATCCACTAAAATCTAATTTTAAGGTCATAGAGATGAATTTATAAACTAAATCTAGGTCCATAATGTTCATTATTACATTGCTTGAAAATCTTCCAAGCATATAATTAGCCTTTGGTCATCTTGGCTACCAATTTGCATTTCATTTAGATAAATCCATAACTACAACTTAGCTATTTAAGTATTTCAATGAAATATCATTCAACTAAAACATAGATGACTAATATTTGATATCACAAGAAATAAAAATATAACCCAAAACAAATTATACTCAACAAAATGTAGCAATCCATAATAAACCTGACTGTTTAAATAGTCAACACACACATAACCAACCAACACATTTCAACTTGACTTCCAACCATGACATTATTTACCAAAATAATAAACAATGATAGTAATAATCAAAGTCTAAAAACTGATTTAAAAGTCAAGGAAAATAGATATAATGATTTCATGGGACCATCATGATCCTTGAATCTAATATCCAGGTGTAAACAATTTAATAAAAACAACAAACCTCAATAATGATTTAGTAAAATTCAAAGATTCTTCTGTAGGTTAACAAATTATAATAGGGATTTACCCCATAACCCAATGCAACTTTGATAAATTTATAAAACATTAGGATATCCTTCCATTGAAAATACATATATTTAAATAAGGAAAAATATATTGTTAAAAAAATAAAATCAGTTTAATCATTAAGACATAGGCCTAAATCGATTCAACATAATCCTTATGAGAAACAAAAACCCCTTTATTTCAAATGATAAAAATACCCAAATCATTTTATAGACCCCAAATTATAACTCAAAACCCATTTAACATTTACACATGGATAGTAGGGTCAATGACCCAAATCATAACAATGCAATAGATTATAATCAAATTTTAAACCAAGGACAGAAAAAGTAAACCCTCTTAGGTCAAAATTATTCCACAATTCAATAACCCAAATCATTATTTTTGACTTGGGAGGTACCATGGCCCAAATATATATACAATAGACCTTAAAATTAAATAGCATATACATATATACACAACTGTAAGATCATGCAATAGAAAGGAAACCACATAGACCCAAAAACATTGTATAAAAACCCTAAAAAATCACATAGAAATCACCCAATTTATTTGATATCAATTTTCATTAATAATAAAAAATGAAAGGGTATAAATGGTAAGATTTATATGCAAATGAATGATGTAGATTCAAACCTAGGGTGCTAGATACCCATATTGAAGTCTCATGACTTCATGGATACATATTTAGAATCCCTTTGCATTTATACAAATTATTTTTAAAATAAAAATAACCAGAATCTAATATTCAAAAGAATAACTTACTCGGATAATCTTAGGCATAGAGTAAATCCAAAAAGGAATGGAGGCCAATCCATTTACTCAGGTCAGAGAAATCAAAAGAGAATAAGCCACTAGAAAACCTCTATTTTCTCTTCTACACACTTCCAAAATACCCCAAGAAAAAACCAAAATGAAAACCCCTTCCCTATATTTTTTATCCATTCTCCCCTCTTTTCTTCCCACCTGTGTCATCTCCACCCACCATCATTTTCCATTTTTCCTTTCCATCCATCTCCCCCATACCCCCATTGAATTTTAAATTTAATTTAGAGGAGAGAGAATCCTCCCTCCCTATCATTGACCACCTCCCAAGGAACCAAATGTGCCAAACATTAATACAATGGTCATAAATGCTAGGGTATATAAAATTCATCCAAAATAATAATAAAATAATAAGATTCACAATAATATAAGGTTCAATCCAAACCATATAAACAACATCAAGGGACCGATGTAATAGTCCAAAAAGGGATCATGGGGAGGGGTTTAGGTGAGTACCCCTATAATGTCCAAGCACCATGAATTTTTTTGCTTAAGCAAGACCATGGTGGTGATGATTTCATGGATGGGAGAGCAGGGATTTGGAAGTGGGGAGTTAAATTGAGTGTAACATAACCAACCAACAACACATCAAACACTTAGAAAACCAAATAGTAATATAATTAAGGTGCAAAAATAAGATGAATACATAAATGAAAAATGACATAACTATCCAATGGCATAAGACCAAAATAAAACATGCATATACCTATCTGAACTCATCTGACTGCTCAAGAATCATTTTGTCACCCCAGGTGCTGACATCATCATCTAGACTAGCTCATATCGAGTACCTATAACCATCGAATATATATCGACAATACCTAATGATAATAAATAATATGATACATAACTATAAGAAAAATACTAATTACATCAAGTAGTTCATATATCATCAAGTGTAGCAAATTAAAACATAACATGTCCACTACAATCAAAATGTCATCATATCAAAATCCATCACTACCATCCAACTAGATAAAAGTAATGTAAAATTTATCTATACATGTGGTAATAATAATATTTAAGTAGTTATTTAAAAGTATCAAAAGGTAGGGTCGTAATATCCTCCCCCCTTAAAAGGGATCCATCCTAGTGACTATTCAAATAACAAGGCATAATGTTGTCTGAAAAGATGTGCATCTTCCCAAGTAGTGCTTATTTCACTCAATGGGTCATATCGAACCAAAATTTGTTGTATGTCCCTATTTTTTAACTTAACATTGTGATAGTACAGGATTATCATTAGTTTTAGCTACATCCTTTCCTCTTCCATGACATGTAGGTGTTTCCAATCCAAAACATGAGAGTGATCAGGTATGTATTTTCTTAATAAATCAACATGAAATACATAATGAATCTTTGATAAAGAAGGATGATGATCCAGTAAATAGGAAATAATACTAATATTCTCCATAATGTTGAAGGGCTCAACAAAATGTGGAGCTAGCTTGGAAGTTTTTCTAATTTTATTAAAGTTTTCTACAGTCTAATGCACATAACAACTTTATCACCCATGGTGAATTCATGTGGAGTCATCTTCTAGTCAACATAACTCTTTTTTCAATCAAATGCAAATTTCATATTTTGGTGTATTAATTCCATATATTTGTCATATTCTAGTAATATATTAGGGCCAACAACAACCTTATTTTCCAAACTATCCTAGCAAAGTGGGGTTCTATATTTTTGCCCATACAATGGTTCAAAAGGTGTCATTTTTATTGTAGAATGATAATAATTATTATAAAAAAATTCAACCAAATAGAGATAAACTTCCCATTTCATCTACTGGTCCATGACATACATTCGCAACATGTCCTCAACCATGTAATTAAGTATTTTTATTTGACCATCCATTTCTAGGTAGTATGAAGAACTAAAATTTAACCATGTTCCAAATGTGGTGGTAAAAGTTCACTAGAACCTTGATGTAAACATATTATCATAGTCTAAAATAATTACTTTAGGTATTCCATGCAGTCTAACCACTTTTTTTATGAAATATTTTGCAAACATGAAAATGTAATCTGTTAGATTTTCAATAATGAAGTGGCCAACCTTGGTAGCCTTATCAATCACCAAAAGTATGGTATCATGTTTACTACATAATTTAGGTAGGCCCATAATAAAATGAAGTGAGATTACAACCTACTTTCCTCTTGGAATATCATGAGGGTACAACAACCCTTCAAGGTGGCAATGTTTAGCCTTAACATGCCACAAAATTAATGACATAGTGATTCATTCTAGGCCAAAAATAAATCCTTTTCAGCTCATGTATCATATTCATGACACTAGGATGAGCATAGTGAGGTGTTGTATGCACTTATTTTAACATAAAATTTCATAAGTCACCTAACTTAGGTACAAAAATTCTATTTTTTTAACCTTAAAAGGTCATATTATTAAATAGAAACGTTAGAAGATATCTTTGCTAAAGGCTCATCAACCAAAACTAATCTTACTTCATGGCATAATTCACTAGTAAGTTGTTATTTTAACATAGCACTTATAAAATTTCCTTGTAGTATAGACAAGGCATCAAGGTACGTGCATCAACTGAGCTCATCATCAACATGATTTTCCTTACCCTTGACATAAGATATGTTCATGTCAAATTTACTTAAAAATTCTAACCATCTTCACTGGCATGCATTTAAATCATCTTGTGAAAATAATTACTCCAAGCTATGGTGATCAAAATTCACTTTGAAGGGCTTTCCCAACATAAAATGTTTCCATTATTTTAGAACATGGGCCATGGTAGCTAGATTTATGTCATGAGTGGGATATTTCTTATCATGATCCTTGAGCTTACATGACTCATAAGCCATGAATTTACCATCTTGAGTTAAGATGCCTCTATAACCTTCCTTAAAATCATCAACCCACACCTTGAAATTACCATTTGAGTTAGGATTAATAAGTACAGTTGTGGTTGTTAACAACACTTTTAGCTTTGTAAAATCCTATTCACATTGAGGCATTCACACACATTTCTTCCCTTTACTCTAAAAATAAGTGATATGATTGGATAATTTGGAAAAAAAATTCATAAACCATTGGTAATAACTAGCTAAACCCATCAAGTTATGCATTTCATGCACATTAATTGGAGTAGGCCAGTCCTGAATGTATTTCATCTTTGCTGGGTCTACAACAATGCCATATTTTAAAATTATATGACCTAAGTAATGAAATTTAGATTCATAAAAGGCACATTTGGAGAGTTTTATATACAACTTATGATGCCTTAATATTTTTAATACTAAATGAATGTGTTGATCATTTTTAGCTTCATTTTAAAAATAAATAAGAATATCATCAAGGAACACCAGCATAAATTTATCCAAAAAGTCTTAGAACATGTTGTTCATAAGGTTCATAAAATATTTTGGAGCATTATTTATCCCAAATGATAGTACCATGAACTTGTAATGCCCATACCAAGTTTTAAAGGCTATTTTATGAATGTCTTATTCTTCTTTGATCCTCAACGGATGGTAGCTTGATCTTAACTCAATCTCTGAAAAGACTAATTTATCCTTCATTTAATCAAATAAATAATCTATCTTTGGTAAGGGGTATTTATTTTTAATTTGTACCTTATTAAGTAGGTGATAATCAATACATAGCCTTAAAGTTCCATCCTTATTTTTGACAAAGACAACTGGAGCACATGAAGGAGACACACTTGGTCAGATGCTTCTGCTATCCAAAAGTTCTTGTAGTTGAACCTTTAATTCTTGTAAGTCATCCATGTTCATGAAACATGGATCCTTATATGTAGGGAAATATCTTAGAATAATATCAATTGTAAAGTTAAATTCATTCTTAGGTGGAAATATAGGTAACATTTTGGGAAAAACATCCATACACTCATTCAGGATAGAAAAATCTAGGCAAACTAGTATCTTGTCCTTAAGTAATTTTTATAGCTAGAATACATAAATATCGCAACCATTTATAATAACCCATTTTAATCTCAAGGTTGAAAGTGTCTTTTGCTTTTCAAGCCTTTGAATACCTTGCATTTCTATAAGTTTCCCAAGGTCATCAATGCAATGCACTATTTTACCAATGCAATCAAATGTGTCTTGGTGCACTTGTAGCCAATCCATTCCAATAATGAGATCATATGACCTAGAAGGTGATAGGAATATATTTACCTTAGTTTTGAAGATACCAAGATCAATTTTAGCTTGTTTCAAGCATTCAAGAATAGGTACCATTTGCTAGTACCAAACTCAACCTCTCAACATTCTCTTATCATTACAGGTTCAATCTTACATTATTTTACAACATTATGAGATAAAAAATTGTCAGTTGTACCCTAGTCTTAGAATAGATATAGAAAACCCATTAATAATATCTCTAGTTTCTATTGGGGTAGCATATAAATCAACATTGCAATTGTCTACAACTATATATACCCTATGGTAGGCTGATTAGCCCAATTTTAACTTGGAGAAATCCTTTTTTTAGTGGTTATCACCACATTCTTAGTATACAATAGCCCTATATGGAGCTACTAAAATAATATTTTCACCCATGGCTAGCCCACACTAATTATTTTGGGGTTTTTAATTCTTAAAAGAATTTGATTTAGATGAACCTTTTGACTTAAAATTTCTAGTCTAATTGGAAAACTTGTTAAAATTCTTTTTATTTTTAACAAATTTATGATTTTGGTCTAATTTTATGAAGATCTTAGACATAAAAGAAAGAATTTTGGTCATAGATTGTATCCTATTTAATCTAAATTTCTACCTCACCTTCTAACGAGACTTTTCTTTCTCTCTAACATGATATGTGGATTCAATGGTAGCTATCAAGGTCCTCAGGTTTGTCATATTGACATCATGCATCAATATCTCTATAAGCCCAAGCTTAAATTTGGTGATCTTTATTTCCTCATCATTCATGTAATTCATATGACATAACATATTTAAAAATTTGTTTTCATATTCAATAATAGTCATGTTTTCTTGTTTCAATAGTTGAAAATTAGTTATTTTCTGCTCCTTGTAGTTGGCATTCAAATACCTTTTCTAAAATTACATTTCAAAGACTATCTAAATTAGACCCATTAGCTAGTATCCCTCTATATTATAGAGGTGATTCTACCACAAGTCTCTAGGTCCAACTAGTTGATAAGCTTTCACCCTTACTTTCAAATTTGATGGCATGCTATGCAGGTTAAAGTATTTTTGTAGATGAAGCAGACATGCATTAGCTGCATCACCAAATTCCTCACCAGAAAAGGTGGGTGGCAAAAGTTTCCTTAGCTCTTTAGTGATTAGGTCAACCATGGTCAAAGGCATATCTTGGGAAATTGGTATTTTTACATGGCCTATCTCCAATCTAGGTACTTCCTCACGAGATACACCTTCAAGGTTATTCAACCTTTACTATTGACTATCAATCTTGCCTTATAGGTTATTTAAGGTTGTCAATATTCCACTAAGGATCTACTCATGTTTGTTGGTTTTCCATAGATTACATCAGCATCTAAAACCTAATTGTTACTATCAACATTGTTTATGGGAAGTTCCTCTTGATTCTAAATGGGGTTATAGACACCATGACCCTTGCTTTAGCCTCTACCTCTGCTTCTAGCTAAATTAGCATTTTACTAGTTATTGTGGATGTTTCCACCACTTGACATCTTTCTAACCATCCTAAGAAGTTACAAAATAATAACTAAATAAAATTCAAACTCAAAAATGTTCATTTCCAAAGTTCCCTAGAGCAAAACACTAATACCAAATGAAATAACCCCAATTTTTTTTGGAATTACATTATCAGAGTATAGTTGGGATTATGTGTTGGACCCAATAAGTCACTTGATAAAATAAGAAATACTCATTCAACATACTCATATACGTACAAATAGAATTAAAAGAGGTTATCTAAGATAATTATCCAAGGGTAACTACTCATAAAGGATGCTATGGGGTAGTAGGTTGCCTAAAGGGTGAACTATAGGGTTCAGAGTGTATCCATGTACAAGTAAATATATAAGTCTCTAGAACCATATGTGGCATAATTTATTCTACATAGGACCATTTATAGGTCCTTAACCCTTGATAAATATCTCACTCCCCTTAGTAGGTTTTAGTTCTGCTCAAGGATGGTTAAATGGTTACTTTTAGACTAACTAAGAAAGGCAAATTTACACACCCTATGTTTCCATTTGGTTACAATAGGTCTATGAAATGAGAATAAGGTCTAATTCTATTTTGACAATCAGCTAAATATCTAAGATGTTGAACATGCAATTAGTACTATCAAGTTAACTTAAACACATGTAGATTTATACCATATTCCATAAGCACACAACAAAATTTATTACTGCTTAAAGGAGAGTACAATCAAGGAAAAGAATGAAAGTTAAAGTATTATGTGCAATTGATCAAATGATAGTAGCCTAGGTTATTAGGTTTCTCTTCATCTTAAGGTCATTGCATCATTGCTTAGTTTATTTTAAGTTCACAAGTTGTTTATTATTAAATTGAAATAGAACTAATTAGACTTACTCCCTAAGGCCATAGCAATTATGATAGCTCCATACCTATATAATTTCATATTGTTTAATCCATTAAACATGAATAATGGGTAATGATATGACTTACAATCAATTTCATATTTATGAGATAGGATACAGTGGGCAACCCATAATTAGGTTTATTCAAAATATATCATATTGTAAAATAGCTAATGCATATATAATTAATAAGAGGAAGGAGTTCATATGACATAAATAGTATTTTGTTGTGTGCTTATGGAATATGGTATAAATATACATAAACATCTAAAGTAAGATAAACATTCAACCCATACTAACTCACTTATTTCCCAATTAATTTCCATCCATGGCTAATAATGCATTTGTTAGTATATCCTTGAGCTAATTTCCAGCCATACATGTGTTCATTAAAATTATCAAGAACCTTAAAACAACTAATTTCTTATCATTTCCTACAATAGGAATTGCATTCAAAATGAAAACCAACTCCAAGTAATCATCAACCATAATGAACAAACATACTTATATGGATGATACCAGTTTCAACATGAACAAGTATAAAAAGAATATGACTATCATAAGATTTCTCACATAAGTTGAGTACTTATTATTCACATTATCCACATTATCTCACTCAAACAAAGATTTCCAGCCTTTCATTGATTAAGTGAAACCCAAATACAATTTTGTATAAGTATCTATAACAACATAAGAATGGTTGGGCATGCCTTCAAGAAATGAAACACAATAATTTATATTCATTTCCAGTCAATATAATGAAGTCAATACACATATTTGACCCTCTCGTATTCATATAACATTAAACATAAGAGAATAAAATACCAACATATTCTATTTAGTAACACAATAAAATTATGATAACTATCTTTCATTATAATATTTCCAAGAATCTATCCATCCCTCTACAAGTTGAGTAACTCATTCCATAAGTTAACATAACTTATGACAAGTACTAGGCATCCCTTAATATAGATTTAATTTTAGAATTCTATTTAATTCCAACAAGGAAGTAAAGAATGAAAACTAGGAAATGTAATCTAACACAATAGTTTATTTACCAATAAAGATACATACCTCTTATAGGTAGCTGTATAAATACCAAGGAATGCAATGGTGATTCCATTCAATGATTCTCATAAATTAGATTAACAATAAGTTATTTGAACCTTATTTTTATTATTTCATATGCAAGTAAAATAAAAACTAGAAAAAAAATTTCTATATAAACTCATGAATTAAGCAATGCATAAGAGAAAGACATAAGTGTATGCCAAAAGGAATATTTTAGATAAATTATTCAATGAATATCATTTTTAATATAGACTTCTTGCCTCTTAACAACCTAGATCAAAATACTTGTGTATGCTAAAACATTGTATGGAAAGTGAAATATATGCACAAGTAAGTCTTAGTGCTACCAATAATATAATGATAGTGCCAAGAGGCTATCAAGATAAAATATAAAACTATATAAGATACTAATTACTACACTAATCATGCATAGGATTAGTTACAGATTATTGTCACAACAATGTTAACAATGTAATGTACTAAATGTAAATACAATAATGATTATAATCTAAATATCCAAAGTAAAAATATAGAGAATATAACAATGATTAAGTTCAGAAAATATAAGAGAAATGTAAACTTAATATTATATGTCAACATTATAAAACCTTTTTTTCCACTTAAAACATGATCCATTATTAAAGACAAGATTAACATATAATGAATTTAATGTATAACTAAACTAATAACATTGATGTAATTAGTTTAAAACTACACTCACTAATCATTTAACATGGAAACAATAATAAAATTAATGCTAAAGAAATAAATATATACCTTTAACAAAATTATACCAAACTCATTACACCTATTCATAAGATCATCTAGGTGTGCAAGCATCATTTAATCATGACAAACAATCCCTCCCAACTAATCCTATGATTCCAACCATCAATGGCCCTTACTACCCCATCTATCAAATGAATGGTAGATCCAGAAACTAGGGTTAAAAATAGATTAAGATCAATTCAGGGTTCCCAAGCCATTGAATGAATTAACACAATAGAAAAACTATAAAATAGGAAAGTGACCAACAAGCACATCATCCAAAGATAAGCTATAAATAACCAAGTAAATGCTATCACTATGAATTGAAAGTGGGGATAATCCACTATAAGCTGATTTGAAAGTCATAAAGATGGATATATTGTGTTAATTCATTTAATGGCTTGGGAACCTTGAATTGATCTTAACCTCTTTTTAACCCTAGTTTTTGGATATACCATCCATCTGATAGATGGGGTAGTAAAAAATATAAAATATGAAAGTGACCAACAAGCACATCATCCAAAGATAAGCTAGAAATACCCAAGTAAATGTCATCACTATGAATTGAAAGTGGGGGTAATCCACTATAAGCTGATTTTAAAGTCATAGAGATGGATATATGAAATAAATATAGATCCATAACATTCATTACTACCATACATGGAAATCCTCCAATCATGTACTTAGGCTTTGGTCATCCCAGCTACCAATCCATATTTCATATAGATAAATACATAACTATAACTCAAATATTTAAGTCTAGTCAATAGACTATCATTCAACTACAATAGAGATCAACAATATTTGATATGACAAGAACTAAAAATATAACCCATTGAGTTTTATCAAGAAGATTATTATAGATAATGGGGGGAGTACTTTAGTTGAGAGTTCACTAATTTTTTAGTAACCCATGGTATTATTCACCAGCATTTTATTAGACATACTCCATAACAGAACGGCTTAGAAAAAAGGAAGAATTGAACTCTAAAAGATATGACTAACTACATGATGAATCCATAGGATTTACCTCTTATCTATTGGGTATAGGAAGTTAATTATGCAAAATACATTCACAATCACACACTACATTGAGCACTTAAGCATATGACTCTTGAAGAGGCCTGGTCTGGAACCAAGCCTGATGTCTCATTTTTATGAGTCTTTGGGAGACTTTGTTGGGAATTTATACTAAATAAGAAAATAAAAACATTGTAAAATAAAATCAAACCTTTGATTTTTTTAGGGTATTATGAGGATATGAGAGATTATCATACTTTAGGTCCTGATACTCATGATGTTCATTTTTAAACACATGTACAGTTTGTTGATCATTTCACATCTCATGACTCTTCATATTATTCCATGACTTCTTTTTCTTTATATGATTCACCTCCTCTCGAGGATTCATTCTTTGAAGAGCTAATTCAGGATATTCTTAAGGAGATTATGGAGGATGAAGATCTTGTTCACACTAATGTTACCACTATGCCTAGGTGGGATTATACTAAAATTTTAGAGGTATTACTATTCATATAGGATCTTTCACCTAATCAACATCATCATGCACATTCTATGGGTATTGGACTTTTGTGTTAAACATTATCTATGGATCTATATTATTTTTTATAGGCTCATGGGATATAGGAGTGGGATGATGTGATGATATATGAGTATTCTTCATTGATGAAGAATCACATTTAAGATTTGGTCACTCTTCCTATGGGAATAAAGTTGGTTAGGTGCAAATGGATTTACCACACCAAGTATGCAACTGATGGATCCATTGAAAATTATAAGGCACATCTTGTTTCAAAGGGATTATCTCAAGTTAAAGGTATTGAATATTTTGGGACTTTTTCACCCATTACCAAGATAGATTTTGTTCACCTTGTACTTTTTATTGTTGCATCACAAGGTTGGCTAGTATATCAAATGGACATTAAGAGTGATTTCTTGCATGAAGAATTATATGAAAAAATATATATGGATTATCCTATTGGGTTTGTTCATGATTATTCTCATGTTTATCAAATTGAAAGGTCTATTTATGGTCTCAAATAGGTCCCTCAGGTTTGGTATGATAAAATGGATTTATTTCTTCTCTCCACTAGCTTTTTTCACTACCACTTGATCTTAAAGTTTATATTCAATGTATTGGGGAGGAAATTATTATTATAGTATTGTATGTTGATGATTTACATCTCACAGTTAGCTCCTCATCTCAGATTTAGACTATTTAGTAGGCACTTTCAACATAGTTTGATATGATAGATCTTGGTCTTCTATATTTCTTCCTTGGTTTATATATTTCATAGTCAAGTAAGGGATCTATTTGAATTAGAAAAAGTACACACTTGATCTAATTCAATGTTTTTGCATGGATTATTGTAAACCAAGTTATTTTCCTTTTTAGTCTAGAGTGACTCTCACTAGCTCTTGTACTACTCCACTTTGTGATCCTACATTGTATAGGTAGATGGTTAGGAGTCTTATGTATTTGACCCATACTTACCCTGACATTCATTTATAGTTTGAATTATATATAGGTTTTCACATTACCCTCATAATAGTCATTGGTAGGTTTTAAAGAGGATTTTATGATATCTACAAGGCACTAATAATTTTGGATTACATTACACTAGGGGTTCTACTCAATTGATTAAATACAATGATTTAGATTGGGCAAGTTCTCTTGACGATAGATATTCCACTTTTGGATACATATTTTGTATTGGTTATTCACCTATTGCTTGGTTGTGTAAGAAGGAGTAGGCTATTGAATTTTCATCTATAGAGGTTGAGTACAAGGAAATAATTATAATGAGTCAACGATTTCTTTAGCTTCATCCATTTTTGAAAGATTTTGGCTTCATGCAAGATTCACCCACTATATTTTAGTGTGATAATTAGAGTGCAATACATATATCTTATAACCTATTTGAGAATTAGTAGATCAAGCACATTGAGGTACATATGCACTTCATTAGTTATCATATTTAAGATGGTGTTCTTAGCTTAGAGTACATTCTGACTCAATAATAGGTTAGAGACATATTCACAAAGCCTTTTACATCATCTCATTTCCTTGAGTTGCATGACATGCTTGGGTTTTAGAAGTTGTCCTTGGGGGTATTTATGAGGAGATATTCTATATTCATTTCATGGATAAATATTTTACATGAGTACCTTATCAAGCCTAATTTTTAGGACTCATACTATGGATATGCCACTATTTCTTTTTTAGATTTTGTTATCCCCTAGATTAACTTGAGGTGGGGGGGGGGGTGTTATAGTATGTGTTTCATGTGTATTTTTCATGTTTTCTAGGGTCTTAGATAGTTATTTCATATTGTAGTGATTTTTTCCTATGTGAGGTTTTATCCCACATTGGATGGCTTAACTATTTTAGTATTTTGCCTTGCTTATATATGCAAGTGACATCATTTGTATTAACATGATTTTATATGCTTCATTTCTAAATATGTGATATTCCTTGTTTTTGAATTTCATATCCACAACTTCCTTTATGATGTTTTGTTTCCAACACTTTGAATTTTAGGGTTGGAATGACTGTACCATTCTTAACATTTATCACTTCCATGTCAAAATTACAAAATGGAATGAATTCCTACAATTGGACACAAACTAGTATAATTTCATCTATTTAACCTAATTCAATCTATCCATCTAACATACGAGTTTGAATTCACTTCAAAGCATTTCTTTGTGGGATAATTAAATATATTACATTTATTAAATTATCATTTTGGTCATTTTCTCTAGTCAATTCTCCTTTGTTGATCAATTAATGCAATTAATTCCCTTTTCTAAATCATTTTTATAATCAATTTGCCCAAACCATATTAATTAAATTGATATTTTATTTAATTGAATTAATAATTATGATTATAATTATATCTAAATGTAATTATAATTTCATTTCATAATTCCTCATTTTCCTTTCAAAAGACATCTTAATTCAAGAAAAAATTTGAGATCTTATAGAATATTATTTTGTGAGCCAATCAATTTAATAAGTGAATTAATATAGAAGATTATTATCCACCATTAATCTTAGAGATAAAATTAAGGGACCTTAATGAATCTTGTGAGATGTTTTAGGAGCATTCTCAACCCTTCATCTTGGACAAATAAAAAGTTTTGATATTGGAAATACACTTTGTTTTCACATGTGGTGTTAAGTGTATTGAGTGACTAGGTAACACAAATAGAGATGGGTGATTTAAAAAAAAAAAATCCTCTTGGCCAAGGAAAATAACAAATTTTAAAATTGGTAAGAGGTCGAGCTGATAGGTCATTGGGTGTCACTAAACCATAATTGTACTGACATGCAAGGTGATGAGAGTGATCAAGTCTCGATGAGTGAATAGTTTTATTTTAATTTTATATATATATATATATATATATATATATATATATATATATATATATATATATATATATATATATATATATATATATATATATATATATATATATATATATATATATATATATATATGATTTTGATTTTGTGGATAAAGTATAAACACTCTATTTTTATCACTTCCATGTCAAAATTACAAAATGAAATAACTTCTTGTAATTGCATACAAACTAGTCTAATATCATCTATTCAACCCAATTTCAAATGTCCATCTAACATACAAGTTTTAATTCAATTCAAATCATATATAGGTGGGATAATTAACTATATTAAGTCTATTCAATTATAAGTTTGGTCATTTTCTATGATCAACTCTCCTTTGTTGATCAATTTACTAATTATATTTTGTTGATCAATTAATGCAATTAATTGTCATTCTCTAAATCATTCTTATAATCAAATTCCCCAAATTTTATTATTTAAATTGATATTTTATTTAATTTAATTAATCATTGTTATGATTATAATTCTATCTAAATTAAATAATAATATCCTTTCAATTGTTAATTCCTCATTTTCCTTCTAAAAGGTGTCTTCATTCAAGAAAAAATCTTGAGATCCTATTTTTATCACTTGAATATGCACCCTTTGATGAGATTACAAGGCTCTCTTCATCCAAGTGGCATAATGGAGTCACCTATAGGTTTTTGGGTAGTTTAAGAAATGAGGTGAGTCTCTAGATAGGGATAACTCCCTTGATGTACCAATTTAGATTGAAACTAATAAAATAAAATAAAAACTAAAATAATGGAGGTGATACACCAGATATGTTGATGACATCCAACCATATGTATCTTACACTTGAGACCAAAAAACTAACCAAAACATACACATTTCCAATTGAAGTCATCTTGTATCAATGTTACATTATGAGGTTATGTAAGAATGCCTTGGGATAGGAGGACTAGACAAGAGGCCTTGAATGGTACTAATGAAAATATAAAATCACTTAAACCATGGACATATCCTATAACACTTCACATGCCCTACAAGAAGAAGCTACAAATAGGTGAAGGAATGAGATACAATGCTAATGAATCCATAATCTTCACTAAGAAAATTCAACATTCAAGTAAATCACACTATGAACAGTCATGGAGGAGGTAAAACTTAATTATTTTATCCAAATTAGTATGGATTATCCATACTCAGGTGGAACATCCATATAATGGCCAAAATGGCTAACTCTTATAGAGATTGAGAGAGAAGAAGACAAGTCCAAGGGTCACAAGGACACTTTTCAAGCTGAGAAAATAATTTATCCATGCATGAGAAGAGGATATGGTTCAAACCATGTAATATCATGGAGTACAAATGTCAATTCAAGTCATCAAAGTTTTGCAAAGTGGCACAAAATTATTCATTCTGGCTCATAAAAATTGCGTAGCATAATTAGACCTATTTAGACATCCCATAATTGATGATGAGTAGGTATAATGATTGGAATGGAAGGGAAGACTCTTATGAACTCCTATCCATGCATTGGTTGCATGCTTGGGCCTCTCGAAGCCTCTAAAAGTGAGCCATCATCGTTTGCTGTCCAAAATCCTACTCTTCTATGTACCCTACACACTTGGCCCAAAAAATACATTTTATTTTCCATGAAAATAAATAAATGGAAAAGGGTGACATGTTTAAATAAAATAAATTGTGTTGGAAGTATTAGGGGCACCTTAAAATTTCATCTAATTTATGGTTTCACACTTCTCCCTTGTTTGTGCAATATGCCAATTTTGATTGGCTAAGTTGAAACGCCTAATTGGGGAAATTATAAGTTTATTTATGGAATGAAATTAATATGAGGAGTTATATTAATTATTAATATTTAACCCATTCATCTCTTGACTCATTTTAGAACCTAAAAAACATAAAAAATGGTAAAAAAGAGCTTGTTTTGTACCCCATCCGTAAGGTTTGTATAATTACTTGGAATAAAAGGGATCTTGAGAGAGTCCTTTTCATCATCCAATATCAATTCTAATCAAAATATGCCATTTTATTGCATCTCCAACTCCATTTATTCAAAATGGTCCTGGGTGAGGGTTTAGTAAGGTTTTAGGGTAATTTTAGGTCTTAAGCATTGTTCATAAAAATTACACATCCAAATTATAGAAAAATTCCACAAAATATATATTAGGGGACCCTTATAAATAGAATAAACTTATTTTTAAACCATACATAACCTCATGGAAGATATGAGTAACCAAACTTTCCTCATCGAGCTTGTTTTTTTCCAATTTGCATGAGTCTGAGTTAGTTCAAGGTCCAAATATGGATTCTTATAGATTTATTTTCACTTTGAGAGTTTTAAAACATCTTTAATAACCCTATTAACATGTTTCCACAAGTTATAAGACTTAAATCATGCTATAAGTAATGATAAACCCCCATTTGGACACTAGGTCTAGCCATGTCTAATAGGCCTACTTGCAAGTTTTGATCAAAATGATATTTTTTTGTGGATTCTCTATATCTAATATATTTATAATTTCCATAATGACCCCATACACATGTTACAACTCACTATAATATTCATTACATAATAGAAATGAAATTTTCTCTTCATTTGCCCTTTACACCTTGATTTTGCCCATTAGGTCTAACTACAAACCTAGGAGTATGGAGTACCCTATTTGGTTTCCCATGTTTGTATGGGTGTGATTAAACTTCAAAAACTCACTTGAAGTGTCTAAACAACTTATTATTCATTTATTTATCACCCTCCTTCAAAACTATAGGGTTTTTGCTCCTTAAGAGTGCTCTACCTCTGAGAAAGAAAAGAGGGTTGTTACCCTATTTACTCATCAAAACCAAGTATTTGAGGGGGTTATACAAGTTTTTAGGATGATTTTTACAAAAATTGAGTTCCTAACTGCATGATTTGACCCTTTAAAACCATAAATTCTAAGACTGGTTCTTTTAAGGGTAGACTATGTAGGGTTTTTTACAAGTATACTATGTTTGAGCATCTTTTTAAGACCCATCCTCTATTTCTCTTAAGGTAATTGACATTTTTTAGGTTCATTCTCCTCATATTTTATTGACAAATTTAATAAGTATCAAACATTTTTCACTTTCTGCCTATAACCATTGTTGACTAATTTTGTTCTAAGGCATGTAGGTTCAAATTACCCCTCTAAAGGACCTTGCCTTAGGTTACATTGTAGTTTGAGGACGTTTGAAATATGCTTATAAATCCATTGAAATTCAAAATACATTTTGATAATGATCCATATTCAATAATTTCACGTTCATGCCCTATTCATATTAAAAACCTCTCCTTTTTGCTTACTAATTATGTTCTTTGTTTGGAAGGATCCTTGTAGGTGTATTTTCCTTGACTAGACTCTAATAAAAATGTGTGAGACTCTCCATGATGATATATAAGTGTATTTAACTCATTTATTTCCTACTTGAGTTAGACTATCTCTTTAAGACTTCAAACTTATTCATTACCCCTCTAGGTCAACACAGTCAATTATGTTGAGGTCGATGAAACCCTATAGGTGTATGTGATAGCTCCTTTAGAATTTATCATGGAAAATGAGGGTCTCTTTTTAATCCCTTTAGTTCAAAAAACACTTTTATTTTCTTTTACTCACCTTATATTCCCTTAAACACCATCAAATTGCTAAAATAACTCACTATCTACCTGACTAAGATAACCCTTAAGACCCTACTTGAGGTCATTATTAGTTCATTTTAACCTTGGAGGTGATGATTCAAGGCCCCAAATTAATCACTAAGTTATTTAATTAATGATTCAAACTTATGCGTCTCATTTGGACAATGTTAACACACAAGAACTATTTCTTCTCATACTCTTTGTCAACACAGTTAGAAAGAGTCAACTAAGTAATGAAGTCCTATAGGTGTCCATACTTAGTTTAGGTTTTAGTTGTAGTGGTTTTTAAAAATTCCTTAAATATATATATTTCACCTAGTATAGATATAATTTTAATTTTTTATGGGATAAAACATCATCCATATACCCTGCCTGATTCACCCACTACCCTCCTAGTTGTAGATGTTCATTTGGGAACTTTTACGAACTGAGAGTATGTTTTGGAGTAAAACAATATTATATATTTCTCCTTTGATAATATAATAGGTCATGAATGTCACTTTAACCCTTATAAATATTCATACAAGTTGGCATAGTCTCATTTTACACTTTGGGTATAGAAGGTCTCCTTGAAGAATCAGGCCTATAGGTTTCAATGAAATATTTCAATGCATAAAATGTGATTTTGGGCTCCTCAAACAACTGATCTCAACCAATTATCTTGACCCCATTCTTGGCATAGTCCTTCTTAATAAAAATAGATACAAGTTTTACCAACTTAATTTTTCCAAGAGTTACCTCAACCATGTTATAACATATACACAAAATAGTGAAGACCTCTATTTTATCATTTTTGGGAAATGTTCCTAGAATTGAATCATCTATCTCCTGAATATGGTTCCTCAACTTTTAAAAAAAACCATTCTTCCAAAAAATTCCACCATGATATTCTCAACCTAAAAGGATTTTAAAAAGTATTTTATCACTTACTAATCACTTCAAAATGGCCATCTTTATCTATGTATTATTATCTGTAGATGCACATTTCATAGTGTAGGCAACAAGTGTGGAATTATGGGCAGTGATTGTTTGGAATGGAACAACAAGGTGGATAAAGAACCTCATGGGAGGCTAAATTTATGTCAAAACTATAGATGCATGATTTATACCAAGGTCATTTTGGGACAAGTTATAGAACATCCTTCCAATGTGAAATCTCTTTCTTGCACCTGTATGTGGCTATCCATGGTTGACTGCAAGTGTTTGGGCATCAATGACTAGAAATCATGAAAATTAGTGTAAAAGGAGGATGATATGTTAAGTGGGTATCAAAATTATATTTAAAACATATAACATAGACTAAAATAACCCCTTGTAATTGTTGACAAAGCATTAAACCCTAAAAATGGTGTAAGATGTCTGTCACACTCATAAGAGACTAGTCTACAATTTTGATGTTATTTTCTCATGAAAAAAAATTATAGCATGAAAAAAATCATGGGAAGAATTAGGAAATTAAGGAAGCATCCTCTATAATTATAAAAAAACAATTTAATTGTATGGAATCCTTCAAAATAAGGCAAAACCTATAGGGTGCACAGATGATCAAGAAATTTTGAACAATCAACTTCAAATATATGATTCATAAAGCACAAGCCCAAATTCCTCAAAATTATTATATAAAAATGAATGTTTCTGATGTATAACAACCTACCAAAATCATTTATTTTTAAACTACTTTTGTTGTTCATACCGAGCAAAAACCTAAGTGTCACTTTAGTCTGCCAAGAAGAGTAAAAAGGTATCAGAATAGTTTTGGCCCAATTTTGACACTTAAAAATAAAATAAATCATGAAAATCAATGTGAGGAAGATGAAGAGGCACCCCAAGATCCTTTTCAATGTGGCACACTTCCCTATGTGTCATACAAGTGCCATTTTCTCCTTTTTAAATTGTGTTCCATAATTTTAGTTAGAGAACTTGCAACATTCTAAGGTAACTAACATACCTGACATCTTAACTAACTTATTACATGTTTTACATGAAAAAAGGACACCTAGGCACCTTGGAAACCATTACAATTGCATTTATGACCCTTGAAAGCACATTTAATGACTAAAAATGATAAATAAACTAATACGACTAAGATCAAACATAATATAGAATAAAATGATATCAAAAGACATAAAAAATATCATGACAATATATTATACCCCATTATTATCTGTAGATGTATATTTCATAGTGCAGGCAATAAGTGTGGAGTTATGGGCAATGATTGTTTGGAATGGAACAACAATGTGGAGAAATAACCTCATGGGTAGAATAATTTATGTCAACCCTCCAGATACATGATTTATACCAAGTTAACTTTGATACAAGTTATAGAACATCCTTCCAATGTGAAATTTATTTCTTACACTTGTATGTGGCTATCCATGGCTGACTTCAAGTATTTGGGCATCAATGACTAAAAATCATGAACATGCTTGTAGGAGAATGAGAGTTGAAGAGGGTGTCAAGAGAATATTTAAAACATATAAAAGACACTAACATAACCCCTTAGAACTTTGTACAAAGCATGAAGCCCAAAAAATGGTGCAAGATGTCTATCACACTCAGAAGAGACCAGTCTACAATTTTGATGGTATTTGCTCATCCAAAAAAATTAGAACATGAAAAAAATCATGGGAAGAATTAGGTAATGAATTAAACATCCTTTAAAATTAGCAAAAAAAATTGAATTGTATAGAATCCCAAAAAATAAGGTAAAACCTATAGGTTGCATGAATGAACAAATAATTTTGAATAGTCAACTTCAAATATATGATTCATAAAGCACAAGCCACCATTACTTAAAATTATTATATGAAAATTAATGTGTATAAGTTTACAACAACCTTCCAAAATCATTTGTCCTAAAACTACTTGTGTTGTTTGTACCAAGCAAAAATGTGTCACTTCAGTTTGCCAAGAAGAGTAAAAAGGTAGCATAATGGTTTTAGGCCAATTTTGACACTTTAAAAGAAAATAAATCATGTAAATTAGTGTGAGGAAGATGAAGAGGCACCCCAAGATCATTTTCGATGTGGCACACTTCCTTATGTGCCATACAAGTGCCATTTTCTTCCTTTTTGAGTTGTTTTCTATAATTCTAGTTAGAAAACCTGCAACATTCTAAGGTAACTGACATACCTAACATCTTAACTAACTTATTGGATGTTTTACATGAAAAAATGACACCTAATCACCTTGAGAACTATTCCAATTGCATTTATGACCCTTAAAAGCACATTTAATGACTCAAAATGATAAATAAACTATGACTAAGATCAAACATAATATAGAATTAAATGATATCAAAATACCTATAAAACATCTCATGACAATATATTATACCCCCTTATAGAACTGAAAATACAAGTTTTTACTAAGGGTGCCCCAATTTGACTGAAAAGTCAAATTTGGTCAACAAATTAGTGACTCATAGGGGTAGGTATGCCTGCTATACTAACTAGACCAGTAACCTTATTAGGCTATTGAGATTACAATTTATCTAAGGACTGAGACAAACAAGAATTTTTTTGACCATTGACCACAAACCTTTGATCAAGGCAAGACACAAAGACTACCTCTACCACACAAAGTAAATGACACACACCAAAGCAAACAAAAAATAAGACACACACACATATGCTCTAAGCACTTAGGAGGATTAGAAAACAACCTACTATGCACAAATAGAAACTAAACATGCTTCCTTTCTAGGATCAAAAGGAAAACTTTTTGAATTATATTCATGGTGAGATGAAACATAGTGTTAGGCATGTTTCTTTTTGAATTGAATGCTTTGTGGATTATACCTCTTCCTTGGCACTTCACTTGATCTGATATCAAGTAGATCATCCTTAAACAAGTCTCCAATGTAGACACACTCATTTTGAACATGTTTGCTTACTTCATGCTACTGCTCACTCTTTATTTCATAGTTAACTTGTATCTCTTTAGTAGGCATGTCTCTAAGAGGATTGATTTCTTGTTCCTGAGAAGATTAAGGACAATAGGAGCTTGTCAAATCCTTCAAGATCTGATGTGTTTCACCCAATTTATTGAGAGGATGAGAGCCCATCTTGATGACTTCAAACATGTCATCATCAAATGCACATGCTTCTTGAAAGGATATATTTGAAAGAACACTTTTCCTTTGCATACTTACTTAAGTACCAATGTTGCCTTCTCCATCTTTGATCAGATCATAGCCTCCTTGAAGAGGAGTATATCCTAATCTAATAAATTCAAACAAGTCATCTAAAAGCTGATTAATAACTTGTCCTTGCTCATCCATGGTATCTTTCAAAGTGAGAAAAAAGTTAATGATCATTTCTTCCTGTTTGGAAAAAGGAAGACATCCTTCCTCATCAACCCAATCTGAAATATCTAGACAAGAAATCACATTTTCTTCATCTTTGATCAGATCATATTCAAGTGATAATTCCTCTATCTTGATCTCATGAGACTATCTCAAGACTGCCACTTCTTGAGTGATGGCTTGAAAGTGTTCTCCCTTCTTGATAGAACATTCCACTTCAAATATGGAGGCAAAATCTTGTGAATTATCCTTTTGTTCACTAAAGGAAGTTCCTATGGTGATTTATTCCTCATAAACACTCATGAGGTTTTATTTATCAGCCATGAATTTAACATGTTCCTCTTCATTTGCCTCTCTCAAGATAGGTTCTTCAACACAAAGAAAGCATTCTTCATCATCAACAAAGAAAAGAGATTAAACACAAGGACATACCTTATATTAATCACTTAAGACCTCTTGAGGGATTTCAAAATGAACTTCAGCTATTATAATTTGATCTCTTTTTTCAAGGGCTACAATATCTTTCATGGTGATGCCAAGACTAGGCATCTTGAAATCAAGTGATCTAGCCCAATGAGGCTGCCAAGGAGGTAGGTTTTCTTCACACAAGAGTTATCTTTCTTTATCAACCAATTGATCCTCTTTTGGTTCCCATATCATAGGTGCATCAAGGCAAATGGTGATGGGTTAAGGACAAGATGAACTAGTTGGTGGAGGTGGCGCATCAAACTCCAAATCAGATTGAGAATGCAATGTAGGATGCTCTTTAGGAAGCTCTTGAGGGAGGGGAGATGGGATGTGTTTAGGCATAGGATCTTATCTTTGGTCTAAACCTTCCATCACAACCTGACTTAGTAGCTTCATTTTTGTCTCTAGTTCCTCTATTTTCTTAGCTAAGTTCTCTTGGAAAATTCTCTTTTTAATCTCATAGGAATCATCATGAGGATAAGGAGTGCATGAGGGCCACCATGTAACATAAGAAGCTTCTTTAGGAAGGGTGGGAGCAGCTTTCAAAATATCAAATCTATTTCCACTTCAAACTCTTTGATAATGATTCCATTTTCTTTATTTCCCCATGAATCTATGATTTTACTCTATCTTAGGATATTAGGATTAGATGTCTTCTCAATTTCACACTCTTGATCAAGACTTTTCTCCTCCTTATTTTCCCATAGCTCCACTATCTTAATCCAACTTATGATATTGGAATTATGAGTCTCCTTTTGAGGGTGTGGGGATGTAATGTGAGAGGTAAATGCGGGTTTTAAATACACTTCATTTGCTACCAACATGGACTATTCCATATGCATATTTTCCAACTCAATTTGTGTATCAATATTTGCCTCAAACACAAGATTTATCTTTTCATTTCTCTCCTCCAATTGATTGGGAAAAGGATGAATTTGATAGACTTGATTTGGCTCATGATTAGGGGTCATGTATGGCTAATGGGGAACTTGGGGAGGTGGGTATGAAGGTTGATATACTTGGTAAGGTTTCCTCTCATGAATATTTATCTTCTCTTCCAAAGATGCAATCAAACCACTCACATTTAACATATCACTCATGAGCTTTTGCCAATTGGCTCTTTCAATAGGTACCCACTCTCTCTTAGCCAAATATAATGTATTTATCACTTGATGGATGTAATAATTATTAATCCCTTGACCACATCCTCTTAGAGTATCAAGCTCTAACATATACCTTTCATAGCCCAAAAGTGCTTGTCTGAAGGTAGAAATGGGCTGATTAGAGAAAGGATTAGGTTGACTAGGAATAAGACATTGAGAAGGCTGAATATAGGTCTGGTAAGGATCATGTATGGGCTGGATATGATCATATTGAAGCTGATTAAATTCATATTGGGGCTGGTAAGGGTCATGACAAGATTGACTAAGGACTTGTTTATATTGATAGGGAATGGCACAAGCTTGAAATGTCTCACCAACTTGTGTAATGAAAAAATCAGAACAAAAGTCAACCCTAGATCTTCATTGAAAGAAAGAATAAAAACAAAACATGTTACCATTAATATTAAAAGGATAATCTGGGCTACTTGACTAGATGATATGTCTTCAGAGTTGCTATTGATGCTTGAAAAGATGCCTCCAAAGGCTGATTGTTGAAAGATAACACCAAAAATCTCTCCAAATCTTGCAACAAGAGTCCCAATAGGCATGGAAAAAACCATTTTCACTTAGATATTCACAATTTTAGGATTTTAAAATTCTCTCCTCATTTAAGTGGAATAATGGAATCACCTCTAGGCTTATGTGTAGCCTAAGGAATGAGGTGAGTCTCTAGATAGGGCTAACTCCCTTGTTATACCACTTTGGATTGAAACTAACACTAAATTTGGGGGGTGAAAAGGGAGAGAAAAATTAAAAACAAAAATAACCTAATGGAGGTGATACACTAGATATGTTTATGGAATCTAACCATATGTATCTTACACTTGAGACCAAGAAACTAACCAAAACATACACATTTCCAATCTAAGTCTTCTTGCATCAATGTTATGTTATGAAGTTATAAAAGAATGCCTTGGGATAAGATGAAGAAAAAAGAGGCCTTTAATTACATTGATGAAAATACAAACTCACTTAAACCATGGAAATATCTTAGAACACTTCACATGCCCTGTAAGAAGAAGTTGCAAATAGGTGAAGGAATGAGACACAATGTTAAGGAATCCATAATCTTCACTAAGAAAATTAAACATTAAAGTAAAAAAAACTATTAATATTCATGTATGAGGTAAAATTTATTCATTTTATTTATAAAATTTTATATAAATGATTAGGGCTTTGCCATACTCGGGGGGAACATCCATACAATGGCCAAAATGGTTAGCTCTTAGAGAGAGAGAGAGAGAGAGAGAGAGAGAGAGAGAGAGAGAGAGAGAGAGAGAGAGAGAGAGAGAGAGAGAGAGAGAGAGAGAGAGAGAGAGAGAGAGAGAGAGAGAGAGAGAGAGAGAGAGAGAGAAGTATAAGGGTAAAAAATACACTTTTAAAGATTATAAAATAAGTTATCCGTGCATGATAATATGATATGGGTCAAAAAATTTGAGGTAATGAAGTACAAATGTCAATCCAAGTCATCAAAGTCTTGTAAAGTGGCATAAAACTCCTCATTTTAGCTCAAAAAAATTGCCTACATAATTAGACCTATTTTTACATCCAATAAATAATTAGGAACATGTATAATGATTTGAATTGAATGGAAGACTATTATACATTCTTTTCCATGCATTTTTTTTCACTCTTTTGAAAACCTTTGAGAGTGAGCCATCATTATCTACTATCTAGAAAACTACTCTTCTATGCACCTTGCACACTTGGCCCCAAAAATGCCTTAAATTTTCAATGAAAATACATAAAATTTAGTATGTGACATTTTTAAAGACCCTAAATTTCCTTTTAATCATTATGGTAACCTTAAAAGGCCATCCACTTGAATTTTTCACACTTTTCCCTAGCTTGTACAATATGCCAATTTTGACTGGCTGAGTTGAAACACCTATTTGGAGAAATTATAATTTTATTTATATAATTAAATTAATATTTGGAATTATATTAAGTCTTAATATTTCATCCAAACTTGGTTTCATCGCTTGACTCCTAGAACCTGCAAAACACTAAAAATGGTAAAAAAGAGCCTATTTTACACCCAATCCATATAAGTTTGTATAGTTACTTGGCATGGGAGGTATATTAAGAGATTACCTTTCATAATAAAATATATATTATGATCAGACTATTCCATTTTATTTCATCTCCATCTCCAATTATTTAAACTAGTCCTGGCTGAGGGTTTAGTAAGGTTTTAGGATAGTTTTGGGTCTTAAGCATTGTTCATAAAATTTACACATCAAAATTGCATATAAATTACACAAAAGTGATCTTAGATGACCTTGATAACCACAATATAATTATTTGGCCACCATACATAACCTCATGGAAGATATGAGTAACCAAACTTGCCTCATCAAGCTTGTTTTTTCCAATTTGAATGAGTCTGAATTAGTTCAAGGTCGAAAAATGGATTATTCTAGATTAATTTTCACTCTGAGAGTTTTAAAACCTATTTAATAACCCAATGAACATGTTTTAACAAATTTTAAGACTTAAATCATGCTATAAGTGATGATAAACCCCCATTTGGACACTAGGTCTAGCCATATCTAATACGCCTACTTGCAAGTTTGGATCAAAATGATCTTTTTTGGTGGATTATATATATCTAATAGCTTTAAAATCTCCATAATTACCCCATAAACATGTTACAACTCACTATAATATTCATTACATAATATAAATGAAAGTTTCTCTTCATTTACCCTTTACACCTTGATTTTACCCATTAGGTCTGACTACTAACCTAGGAGTACAGAGTAACCTATTTGGTTTCCCATGTTCTTGATTGGTTTCCAATTTTTTTATGGGTGTGACTAAACTTAAGAAATTAAATTGGAGTGTCTAAACAACTTCTTATTCATTTATTTATCACCCTCCTTCAAAACTGTAGGGTTCTTGATCCTCAAGAGTGCTCTACCTTTGAGATAGAATAGAGGGGTGTTACCCTATTTACTCATCAAAACCAAGTATTATATGGGGTTATAAAAGTATTTATGATGTTTTTTAAAAAAATTGAGCTCCTAAATATATGATCTGTCCCTTCAAAACCACAAATTCCAAGATGGGTTCTTTTAAGGGTAGACTATGTAGGGTTTTATGCAAGTATACTATGTTTTAGCATCTTTTTAATACCCCTCCTCTACTTATCTTAAGGTAATTTACATTATTTAGGTTAATTATCCTCATATTTTATTTCCAACTTCAAGAAGTATCAAACCTTGTTCACTATCTGCCTATAACCACTATTGACTAATTTTGTTCTAAGGCTTGTAGGTTCAAATTATCCCTCTAAAGGACCTTGCCTGTAGGCTAAATTATAGTCTAAGGACGTTTGAAATATGATTATAAATAAATTTAAAATATAAATACATTTTGTTAATGATCCATATTTATTCATTTCACGTTCATGCCCTATTCATACTAAAAACCTCTCCTTTTTGCTTACTGACCATGTTCTCTATTTGGAAGGATCCCTATAGGTGTATTTTCCTTGACTAGACTCTAATCAAAATGTGTGAGATTATACATGATGATATATAAGTGTATTCAACTCATTTATTTCCTAATTTAGTTAGACTATATCTTTTAGACTTCAAACTTATTCACTGCCCCTCTGGGTCAACACAGTTAATTATGTTGAGGTAGATGAAACCCTGTAGGTGTATGTGCTAGCTCCTTTAGAATTTATCATGGAAATTTAGGGTATATTTTTAATCCCCTTAGGTCACAAAACACTTTTTTTTTATTTCAATCACCTTATATTCCCTTCAACACCATCAAATTGATAAAATATCTCACTATCTCCTTGATTGAGATAACCCTTAAGACCCTACTTGAGGTCATTATTAGTTCATTTAAACCTTGGAGGTGATGATTCAAGACCCCAATTTAATAAATAAGTTCATAAATTAATGATTCAAAATTATTTATCTCATTTGAATAATGCTAACTCAAAATAACTATTTCTTCTCATACTCTCAATCAACACAGTTAGAAAGAGTCAACTAAGTAATGAAGTCCTATAGGTGTCCATACTTAGATTAGGTTTTGGTTATAATGTTTGTTAAACCTTACTTAAATATTTCTATTTCACCTAGTTTAGATATAATTGTCGTTTTGGATGGGCTAAAACATCATCCAAATACCCTTATTGAGTTACCCACTACCCTCTTAGCTATAGACGCTCATTTGGGAACCTATACTGACTGAGAGTATGTTTTAGAGTGAAAAAGTAATCTATATTTATCCATTGATAATATATTAGGTCATGAATGTAACTTTAACCATTATAAATACTCATACAAGTTGGAATAGTTTCATTTTTTACTTTGGGTATTGAAGGTCTCCTTGAGGAATCAGGGCTGTAGGTTTCAATGAAACATTTCAGTGCATAAAATGTGATTTTGGGCTCCTCAAACAACTAAACTCCAATTATCTTGACCCCATTATTGGAATATTCCTTATTTCTACCAAGGTATACAAGTTTTACCAACTTAATTATTCCAATATTTACCTAAACCATGCTATAACATATACACAAAATAATGAAGACCTTTGTTTTGCCATTTTTGGGAAATGTTCCTAGAATTCAATCATCTATCTCCTGAATAGGGTTCCTCAACTTTTTTAACAAAATATCCTTCAAAAAAATTCCACCATGATCTTCTCAACCTAATAGGATTATAAAAGGGATTTTATCACTTACTAATAACTTCAAAATGGCCATCTGGCTCTCTATATTATTATCTATAGATGCACATTTCATAGTGCAAGCAATAAGTGTGGAATTATGGGTAGTGATTGTTTGGAATGCAATAAAAAGGTGGAAAAAGAGCCTCATGGTTAGATAAAATTATGTCAACCCTTGAGATGCATGATTTATACAAAGGTCACTTTGAGGTAAGTTATAAAACATCCTTTCAACATGAAATCTTTTTCTTGCACCTGTATGTGGCTATCCATGGCTATCTACAAGTGTTTGGGCATCAATGAATAAAAATAATGAACATGATTATAAGAGGATGAGAGGTTAATATGGTGTCAAGAGGATATTTAAAACATCTAAAGGACACTAACATAACCCCCTAGAACTGCTGACAAAGCATGAAACCCTTAAAATGGTGCAAGATGTCTATCACACTCAAAAGTGACAAATTTGAAATTTTGATATTATTTTCTCATCCAAACAACTTATAACATGAAAAAAATCATGGGAATAATTAGGTAATTGAGGAGACATCCTATATAATTATAAAAAATAATTGAATTATATGGATTCCCCCAAATCAAGGTAAAACCTATAGGGTGCACGAATGCATAAGCAATTTTGAATAGTCAACATCAAAAAGATTATTAATAAATCACAAACTACCATTCCTCAAAATTATTATATGAAAATTAATGTGTCTGAGTTTAAAACAACCTCCAAAATCATTTGTCTTTAAAGTACTTGTGTTGTTTATATCAAGAAAAAACCTGAGTGTCACTTTAGTCTGCCAAGAAGAGTGAAAAGGTACTAGAATGGTTTTGGCACAATTTTTACACTTCTAAAGAAAATGAATCATGGAAATGAGTTTGAGGAATTTGAAGATGCATCCCAATATCCTTTTCCACATGTCACACTTCCCTATGTGTCATACAAATGCAATTTTCTTCCTTTTTGAGTTATTTTTGCAATTTCAGTTAGAGAACTTGCAACATTCCAAGGTAACTAACATCCCTAACATCTTAACTAAATTTTTGGATTTATTATATGAAAATGGACACCTATTCACCTTGGAAACTATGCCACTTAAATCTATGATCCTTGAAAGCACATTTAATGACTAAAAATGATAAACAAATTATTATGACTAAGATCAAACATAATATAGTATTAAATGACATCAAAAGACCTATAAAACATATCATGACAATATATTATACCCCCTTATAGACCTAAAATTCCAAGTTTTTACTAGGGGTGCCCCAATTTGACTTTAAAGTCAAATTTGGTCAACACCTATATAATATTCTTTTGTAAGCCAATTAATTTAATAAGTGAATTAATATACAATATTATTTTTCACCATTCATCTTAGAGACAAGATGAATGGGAATTAATGAATATTTTGAGATATTTTAGGAGCATTCTCAACCCTTCCTCTTGAAAACAAGATGAAAGGTCGACATTGGTTATCCATGTGCTTTCTTTGGAATGATTCTCCACCCTTATTCTTGGAAACAAGATTAAGGGCCAAAAATATCTCTCACAAAGATATTATGAGGATAATCCTCCACCATTTATCTTGGAAATAAGATGAAAGGATCATATTAATCCTAATTTTATATTTTCAAGATCCATCCTACACCCTTCATCTTAAGCAATATGAAGGGCTCACTTTGATGGTCCATGTGTTGATCCATGTGCATTGTTGATGAATCATTTGCAACCATTTATCTTTTAAGAAAGATGAGTGGTATTAATTGATCCTAATTTGTTTAAATAAACTTATTATCCATTGCAATTAACATGTTCAATATCTATAACAAAGCTCTAACATTTTTATCATGCTAACTTGTTCATCAAAAGGTCATGATTATCAACTCAAACTCTTAAATATTCAAGGAGGGATGGTCCATTTTTATAAATTTACATTGATAAAGACTAATTTAAGATAAAATATAAGCTAAAATCCACTTGTATTCTACAATGAAAATAATCCAAAAAGGAAAGTATACTTACAATGTGTCTTCATATTTGGTTTTCTCTCATCCTTGCTTTGGATCATGAGGTCCTAGGCTCAAGTTTTATGTTTCATTTGTTCTATTTTTGACTGAATTAACTAAAATTGTGAAAATAAAACATGTGAAAAATATTATGGATACATATGGCATATTTTTTGGTACTCAACTCACATCCCACCAATTATTCTAGGTTCTTCATTAGTCTTCTAGTTAAGAATATTTAATCTATTTTTTGTTAAGAAACGGATGATAAAATGATCATAACTTTTTATATCATATATTTTTTTTATATAAATATTTTAATAGGTATGATTATTTATCATATAAAAAATATCTCAAACTTTTGTTTAAAAGGATGTATAGTTTAAAATTTATTGTCAAATTACTGATTGTCACCTTTTATTTTTGATTTTTGACTTTTTATCTATTTTAATCTAATTTTTTCAGGGGATGTGTATATTTTTCCTACCAAAAAATCTAAAAATTTTGTTGAAAATTGATGTATATTTTAAGAATTATTGTCAAATTAGTGACTAGGACCTTTTATTTTTGATTTTAGTTTTTGACTAAAAATAGATTGTAAAATGATCATAAATTTTGATCTATTATTTGTTTAAATCTAAATATTTGTAGGGGTGTGTGGATTTATACTATAAAAAACCTCTCAAATTTTTGTGAAAAATTGATTTACATTTTATAAGTTATCATTTAAATACTGATTATTTGTATCTTTTTTTTATTTTCAAAATTTTAACATTTTATTTGTAGATTTATGCATGCCAAAGACTCATCAAGAAAAAATACTCACCTTTTTTTTGTAGATTCCAAAAAGGTGTAGTTATTCATTAAAGCGTATGTTACTTTTTCACATTTTATTTGGTGTTTTTAAAATGAATTCATGTCTTGAGTTATTACTTTAAAATGAATTCAAATCTTTTTGATTTAGTAATTCTTAAAAAGAATTCATTCTTTGATTTGATGCTCTAAAAACATGTTTATTTATGTTCATCTTGATTTGATTATTTGTTTACATGTTATCTTGTGTGTTTTTTTATGTGATTACTTCACATGTATGCTCCCCCCTTTGGTAGGGTGACTTAAAAACATAGAGGCGATCGTTTATTTTATTCCCAAGATATTTGCCTACTATGCTCTTTACTTGACCTTAGTGGGATCTTGTGAATCAAAATAGAAATACCTTAAATTTTTTATTTTGGTTGAGTGATTGGGGTATCATTACCTTCTCATGATTCCTTAGGGTGTGGTGATTAAGACATGATTACCTAGCATTCATATTGACCTCATTATCTAATGTGATACAGAAATGGAGGTCACACCAGTGATATATTAAATAAAACATTCTTTAGAGCATTATTTTTATGGTACCACTACACTAAAACCCTTAAAAATGAAGTGGTTATGAAGTAAATAGACCATATAATGAATGGCTCATTAAATCTTGACATCTAAATAATGGATATTTTTGTGCCCATTTATTACAAGTTATATTTGTACTAAATAAAAAATACCATGAAAACTTTAGCATAAGACCTTTCGGCCATAAAAAAATTCATCAGTGCAGGGTTGCATAATTAACCACACCCGATGACATATTTTATGTTCAAATATTTTGAGAAAAGGGTGGTATTAAAAAACACCAATAACTAAAATAATTTCTTTAATTAATATTAAATTTTATAATATTCTCTTAAGGAAAGTATAACAAAAGATTCAATGAATATGGAGTAATCCCATGTCAATCACTAAATTAGGGTCATCAGATTGAGTGTTTGATTGATTTATTATGGTGTCAAAACCTTGTCATAATTTACATACATCTATACAAAGAGGCATTTATCTATCCATTTTTTAGGTCAGGTTTATTCCCTTCTACATCTAAATTTGTTTACACACACACCTCTCTTTTATGAAATTGTACTATTATGCCATCCATGTGAATTTTGACCCATTTCAATCATTTACCCAAGTTTTTAATTCAAAACCATTTCAATACTATGATTGAATTCTAATCTCTGTATATTTTTTTCTCATGTTCAAATCAAACCTATTCAAAGTCTACCAATTAAAAACATTAAAATCACATCTTATCTTTTCATTTAATCTCCTGCACCTTTCAATTGGGAATTGGAAACTCATGACATCCATCCTTTCTCTCATTTGAATCCAATCCAACATAAAATTCTAATTTAGTCTTAAAATAATCCATTCAATTTTGTCCTACTTGAGGCCAATTCCATTTCAATCAGGTCAATTCCAACTTGCATTGGACTAATTCTAATCCAATCATTCCCTTTACATGTATTTTTTCTTAGGGGTATCCTTCAATTAGTCTTCTATAACCTTTCCATTAAATTATATGACATTCACACTGGATCAATAATGATATATTTTTGACAACAAGGATGATCTCCTTTTATGACTCTTAGAAATAGGTGCTTGACTACTTGTGAATTTTGATCCAACAAACTTAGATTTTATTCTAAGTAGGAGTAATCACATTGTTTCATAATGATATCCATAAAACATTATGTCTACTTTTTACCCACTTGATTATGATCATAATAGCAAAGGGGAACCTATTTTGGCACCTTTATCTAATGACTATCTATATTTTAACCCACAACAACCACATCAACTACCAAGTCCAAGCCCATTTCTAAATCAAGATATGATAGTCCTTCAATTTAGCTAAAGCTTGTCAAGTCTTGCCTCCACTTTTGAAACTTTATCCACTTATTGAGTACCAATTCTAGTCTTGGAACCATAATTGATCCAATAATACAATCATGCCCTATTATTTCCCCTCTCAGAGCTATTATCTATTGAAGATCGAATTTTGCCCAAGTTTGGGAATCACTCACTAATGATATGCCAAGATCAATTTCTTAATTAGAATCATACCCATTCAATTTCAAGTCAAGATCAAGATAAATCACCCATATTTGATGAATCATACTTTGACCATCCTCCTTTCTTTGATGAGCCTTGCTTTGAAAAGCCTCTTTATGACTGTTCACCTATCTTTAATTAACCCTTTTTGATGATCACATATTTAAAGAATAGATTATTAATCAATAGTATATCTTCCATCCATTGAAAAACATACCCCATTTTATAAAATTCCTTTGCTTTAAAGACTTCACTTCCAAGTGAAAGGTGAACAAGGTACTTATGGACAATGCAATTCAATAGGCCATTTTTATAGACACATTAGAAATAAATCCCCCTTTGGATCAAACATTTTTATCAGTATCAAAATTAAGATAAAGTTTTCTTTTAGAACCAATATCAGAATTGGGTTCCATTCTAGAACCAATACCATATTTAACTTAGAAGTAGAATCAATATCAATCTTGACATCAGGTTTAGAACCTCTTAAGCTAGAATCAACTTTAAAATCAGAATACATTAGTGGGTATTATGGCATTAGCTATACACTTATACCAGATCCCCTTGAGTCAACATCAACTTTAGAATAGAGATACCTTATTTGATGCTATGGCATTGATTACATACTCTTTGCACATGATATTTAATGTATTTATGATCCTTCTATGGATGTTGAATATGCTTCCTTAAATATCAAAACAATTTATCCTAGTATACTTTATAAGGATTTTGTTTCCCTTTTACCTTTTCATTGATGCTACACATGCCTTTCACATTAACCAAAATAACCATTGTATTGACATCTACCTACCCATAAACATCGATTGGCACTGATAGAATCATGCATTATTAAAATCCTTCCATGGTGACATCTCAATGGCATAATTTTTTGGGATCCAAGACAACATTTAGATATAATAATAATATTTTAGAGAAACCTTGGTTGAGGCACTAGGGGACAATCAAAGTCTAAACTCAACATATTCTGGTGAAACCTTGTTTGAGATGCCAGATGATAATCATAATAAAAAAATTAGAATCCTTTATTGAAACCTTTCTTAAGGCACTAAGGGATGATCACAATGAATAATTAGTGTCCCTTATTGAAACCTTATTCAAGGTGATATTAGATAATCCAAATCACAACAATTAAAAAGACTTTATTGGTGAAAACCTCTTCAAGGAACTAATAGCTCAGCTAATTAGTTCCTCATTTCTTGATGAAGACATTATTGAAGTCAATATCATCCCTAACACAAACCAAATCTAATTGATTCTAGAATCAACAAAAATATATATAATTAAAAATCATAAGCTTCATCTATCCCTCATCAATTTTATAATCAATTTTGATCCTATCATTCATTTAAGACCTATATTCCATTACCAAATCAGACCATTTATCCAATGCCCATCCATATTTACTCTTCTTGGAAACACTCTTTTTCAGAATGACTACAAATACATCTTGTTTATAGGTTTAGAGGAAATGAAATAAACATCTAACAAAGATACAAATAGCATTAGTACAATCTACATCAGTAACATAATTCTAGAAAAAAAGATATTCAAAATTAGTATGGGTTAGAAACCAAACATTCAACATTATGCATCTTGTAATCCTCCATTTAATAGATATATCAAAAATTAAAAAAAAATAACAAAAATCAAAAGAGAAAGATAAATAATTCATTCAAAGGTGAAAACCATGCTTATGGTGCCTTGGGTAAGTACCATGATGAAAACTAGGTTTATGGTGGTATGTGTAAAGAATTTGTTGTTTACAAGTACCTTGAAACTTGAGGTAATTATTGTTTACAATGAAATATGTTCCATTCTTGTTATATTACCTTGTACCAAACCATATTTTTGTTCATCCTACCCTCGTCCAATTTTCCTTCCCATCTTGATCTTAATAAGGAAGTGCTATTTGTTTTGAGCCCTATTTTAGAAACTATGTTGGCATATCCACTTAGAGACATATTGATGACTAGACATTTGGTTCCCACGTGACATGGTCCTTATAAATTCTTAATTTTATTATCATTATTTATTATCTAATCTAATCATTTTAACCCTATCATTTTCTATTCAATCTCATCTCAGTTATAGAAGAAGTTATTCCCTTTACTAGTGATATCTTGTGGGTATAATGTTCTAAACACCCCTAAACATTCCTATTTCATGATTTCACCATTTTTTGAGTCCATATTTTACTTTCTTGACATTTTATGAGTTCATATTTCACACTCTCACCAATTTATGAGTTTAACCATTTCATTTCAAACATTCATTCTTTGTCTTGATCATATTTATCATTTTTTGTTCCCAATTCCTATCAAACTACACTGGCTTGAGGTCAAATTGGACTATGTAGGTAGCACTCAATTTTTTGAGGTCATTTCAGCCATCCGTTATCCCATGCTCTTGATGTTTTTTTATCATATTTCTTGTAATTTTAGGCAAGCTTATTGCTTATATGCTATCATAATTTTACAATCCCTTTCCTATTTTTAGTCTATAATCTATCTTCTTAACTCGTCATCAATTTTATTATTTCCCAAATCCTTGGGAGAACTACATTTGGCCTAAAGTCCATACGACTATTTCATCAATATCTAGTTACATGGAGTATTTGGAGTCAATTTGGCCACCCCTTCTTTATTCTTATGTTCCCCTTGGTCATGATTGTTTTATCATACCCTTTGTCTCAAAAGTAATGTCTTATTATCACACAAACTCATTTACTTACTGAATGATTATTTTCTTTCACTTGTATGTTTTTGTGTTGTTTGTTTGTTTGATAATTTGTATGTTGTTTTGTTATTTAGTTTCCTAGCTTTAGTACATTATGCTTTTGAATTAAATCTTGATTACTTATATCATGATTTTGTGTTGTGAACATTTTGTACCTAAATTAGAATTGATTTAAGTGAATTATTTTTTACATTTAAATCTTGATTTTCCATATCTTGTTTTAATTTGTATACATTTACATTTTTAATTCAAATTTATGCATTTTGATAAATAAAAGTTATCATGATTCATTTCAAGATCATGATGCAGACTATCATGTGCAATATTAAAAATAAAGTGCCAATTAGTCTAGAAGCAATGTTCAACTCAAAAATCTTTCTATCTGATCCACTCATAAAACTAACAAACATCATGATCATTATATAAATTCATCCAATCAATTATACCATGTTTAGGCAAATTATGAATCTATGCTCACAAATTTCACCCTATTTGGGGAAATTTAGAGTGTGTAGTTTATTTTTGGAATGCATCCTTATCCATTTTTACAATGATTGGGGCAAATCAATTCATCATCATCATAAATTAAAATGTGAAATCATTAGCTCAAGTGGTATAATATTACCCATGGGTTAATCTTCTCTTCCATTCTAGATTTTTCCTCTCTTTTTTTGAGAGCCCATCCACATCCTTCATCCTTACATGTCCTCTTAAGGGGGAATCATCCACAAATAATTTCATTAAAACTATATCCTTATTTTTGCATTCGATATTGTGCACCTATCAATTAGGAATGATGAAATTAAAACATCCATTATTTCATTGTCTAGTTTTTCATCCACATTTTTAGCTCCTCATTATTTGAGAAGACATCACTTCATTTACATATCACAACATCTTATCAAATAGGGTAAAATGTAAACACTCCAATTTTAACACTTCCATGCCAAAATTTTAAAATGGAATGACTTCCCATAATTTCACACAAACTAATATAATATCATCTATTCAACCTAGTTTCATCTATTCATATGACGTATAAGTTTGAATTCACCTCTGGGCATGTCTAGGTGGGAAAATTAACTATATTAAGTCTATTTAATTATTAGCCAATCATTTTCTGTAGTCAATTATTCTACTATAATCTATTCACTAATTCTCCTTTATTGATTAATTAATGCAATTAATTCCCCTTCTCTAAATCATTTTTCTAATCAATTTCCTCACATTGTATTAATTAAATTGATATTTGAGTTAATTTAATTAATCATTATTATAATTTTAATTATATGTAAATAGAATTATAATTTCCTTTTAATTGTTAATTCTTCATTTTCATTTTAAAAGGCATCTTCATTAAAGAAGGAATCTTGAGATCCTATGGAACATTCTTTTGTGAGCCAACAAATTTATAATCGAATTAATATACAAGGTTGTTCTCCACTATTCATCTTGGAGATAAGATGAAGGTCCCTTAATTAATATTTTGAGATATTTTAGGATCATTCTCAACCCTACATCTTGGAAACAAGATGAAGGGTCCATAGTAGTTATACATGTGCTTTCTTGGGAATGATTCTCCACCCTTCATCTTGGAATAAGATGAAGGGCCCATAATGAATCTCACAAAGATATTATAAGAATAATCCTACACCCTTAATATTAGAAACAAGATGAATGGATCATATTAATCCTTATTTGATATTTTCAAGACTATCCTCCACCATTCATCTTGAGCAAGATGAAAGGTTCACATTAGTGATCCATGTGCATTATTGAGGACTCGTTTAAAACTGTTCATATTAGAATTAAGATGAAGGTTCCTCAGTTATCCTAATTTGTTTAAATAGACCACTTTTATATTATAATTAACATGTTAAAGATCTATAGTGAAGCCCTTGAATTTTTATCATATTAACTTATTCATCAAAAGGTCATGATTTTTAGCTCAAAATTATAAATATTCAAGGAGAGATGGTCTACATTGACAAAGACTAATTGAAGATAAAATCCAACTTACAATCCACTTGCATTCAACAAGGTGAATAATACACAAAGGTATACTTAGAATTTTTATCTTCTTTAATTTTGATGGACTTAGCTAATATTGTGAAAATAGCACTTGTGATCAATCCTATGTATACATATGTTAGTGTAATCTTTTATTTTCCCATATTTGTTTATTATGAGTTTATTTTCCTCTTAGGATTTTTCCTACTCTTATGGGTCAGTTTTCTTAGATGTACTTGGGCATTAAAATTTGATTATTATTATAGGAGTAACTCCCTTGACTAAATATTCTAGGTATGGGAGCTACTCTTTCTAATCTTGGCCCTTTGAACACATTTTGTGGATATTACACATTCACCTCCATATTTATACATCTCATTTGGTGAGATATTCCATGGATGTTAAAGAGTTGGATTTTTACTTCATTTTTAAAAAAATTATTCTCATTTTTAGATTTATTATACCTTCAGTAATTTGCATGAATTATCTTGAATCTTGCTTGTATCTAGTGCATTCAATTGAACCAATGATCTATGGGAATAATACAATATGGTATTAGAGCATAAACTAGTATATGAATGTATAGTTGTTTATTTGTTGTTATTTTTATGTGAAATCTTGAGTTTTTTTAAAAAAGAGGGGATTGTCTAGCAATCTGGTTCAACTAGTTCATAGATTTTTTTGTGGTTGATTTCCATGCTAGTAAAAAAAAAGGTAATTATTTTTGCATTGGTATAGGATAATCAATTTTAGTCAAACTACCTATAGCTACTCATCACTAGATGTACCATCTATAACCACTCTACCAATATTGACCATGTGCTGAGAAGATGGTATTCAAGGTCAATATGTGAATGGAAAGAAGTTGTATGAGCAAGAATATACATGTTGGTTTGAATAGTAACTTCACAAAACCCATGGTATTTAATACCATAAAATTTTTCCCTCCACCTAGTAGTTAGTCTTCACTTGACACCTTGTACATCTTAGTCAACATTTAAAACCATATAGTGGATCTTCCTTGTAGTTGCAAGACCTAGGTTACGTGATTGCATTTTATCTATTCAACATATACATGAGAACTGATCATCCTCCTTAAATGGCTCACCTAACTTGAGCAAACCAATTTTTTCCTTTATGCCATCAAGTGCCTTAATCACCATGCATGTTGGTTTGAATATTGTAGTGACTTAAAATCACTCTAATATTTGGTAAAACCATGGTATTCAAATTTTATTTATTGGATCTTTCTACCCTCGATTGAATACTTCATGTTCGATGTCTTTCTAATCCTTCATTGTACAAGACCCTGCCATCTCCTCCTAATTTCACCCTCCTCACTAGCCATGTGTTGGTCAAAGTTTTCATCCCTTGGTGCTCCATAATAGTAAGTTTGTTCTATTTTTATTTCTTAGTATTTTTATAACCACCTAATTTTGAAGTTTCATGTTGAAAATATCATTTTACAACCTTAAAACCATATTTTTTCAATTTGTTGTTTTACAAACCACCATTGGTGATTCATGGTATTTTTGAGTTTAATGTGGTATTTAGCTAGAAGATTTTTAGTGCTTTTATTATATGCACAATATTAAGTGGTGTCTAGACAAATTAAGTTCATGGATAGGGGTGAATTTTTTTTTATGACATGTTGATTTAATATAATGTATTTATATTAATATCATAAAAATCTTTTTTAATTTCTAAATGGTGGGGATGACCTTTTAGGCATGATTTTTAAAGTGGGGGATATTTTATTATTATTTTTTATTAAAAATAATATATTTTAGCATTGTTTTTTATTATTTTTCAAATAAAAACAATATTATTGCCTTGGAAGACATAAGGAGATATTGTAAAAGGTGATTAGCTAGGTCAAATACCTCTTTTTCCACTTGTTGAATATGGAGGGGGAGGCCTAATTTGGTAGGTGGCCAAACCCCCGCCACAATCAAACCACTTTATTCTTCTTTCCTTTTCACTATTTCACACTCTTACTCTTCCCAAATGCATTTTTGGTGGTAGCAAAAATCTATTCTAAGAGCATTGTTAATTACATCTGATGTCCATTCACTAAGACATGCATTGGCACTTGTGCACTATTTTATCTCACATTCATTAACAAATTGTTAGTTGAGTTTTACATCCATTCACTTGAGCATGTTGTGTACTTACAAACATAAGGGGTCATTATTGATTATCTTAGAGGGGTTATTATGGGCCCTATATTCTCCCTTGTGTGCACACTTAGTTTCTAAAACTTGTGTACTACCTTGGTGCCATTTTCATAGATTAATCTCACATTTTTGGATGCATTATCACCAAAGCTAGATGCCCATTCATTAATCATGCATTGTCACTTGTGAAATTATTTTTTCATTACACTTATTTTATGTCTTCTATTAGTCATGTCGAATCCACTTGAGAGATACCAACTAATGAGGAGAGGTGATTTTACACTAGTTGGTCTTCTTGAAAATACCAACTATGCTTCTTGGTGTGTTTACATGGAACACTTGTTCATAATAAAAAAATCATACTCCATTCCTATATGGATATATTCATGCCCCTTTGGACTTAGGTTAATACAATAAGTGGACGAACACTTGTGACAAAGTTCTTGGTACCTTATTATTACATGTTTCCATGGATCTTCATTGCTATTTTGAACATAAATCATGTCCCTACACTATTTGGAAAATCCTATAGTATCTTTTTAGAGATCTTGATGAGACCTATATCACTCCTCCTCCTATTCCTATAATCTCTTCAAAGACTATTGTACTCCCTCCTACTTCTATTTCTTGTGATGACACATTCATGGTGGATTCTGCTCTTCCTTTTGTCAAGCCACCACTACAGGATGAGATTCTGCCCAACCTTAGATGTCTCTTATGGATTCTACTTCCATCTTTATTCATGATGTTGATCTTATATATCCTTCATAGTCTTGTACTTTAGAATATTTTATTGTTTCTAGTGTGAGTACACCCATTGAGATTTTTGATGACTCATATGTTCCTATGGATATTCATATTATAGATCTCTATTTTGCATCTATAGTATCTTCTCTAATTTTTATAGTTGTTGAGTTGAGTTCTCATCTTCACATGGACATTATTATAGTGAATATTCCATGTCCTTCTTATGATTGTTTCACTTCAGTGGCATTACACCCAGTTCTTGTGCATGATCTTGTGAGACCTATGTCACACCTTGTTTTTGGACCTCTTTCAGATATCTTCATATTGTTGCCTTCATACTCCTTTATGTAATGGGTAGAAATTTATTACACACATCATTTTCCTCATAAAAAATAAAAAATATTATTTTATATAGGTGGAACTTCTTCAGTCTTTAGTAGATTATCTCATCATTGACATTGGTCATATTATAAGCTATATTTGGAGTACATAATTCTTTAGCATCATCTTCAAGGGGCCCTTATATATATCTCTCTCTCTATCTTTTTTTTTTTGCTGGGGGGGGATTCATATGGTTTTTTTCCTTTTCTCCACTTTATGAGAGTTTCTTTATACATGGGTACCTCACCATGCCTTGTTGTTGGGACCCATTTCTTTTACCCACCTAGACTATGCTTATGAGGGGTGTTAGTGGAGGATTTTATTTTCCCATATTTATTATGGGTTTATTTTCCTCATATTTTTCCTACTCTTATGGGTCAAATTACTTAGGTGTACTTGAGAGTTATAGTTTGACTGTTATTATAGGAGTAACTCCCTTGACTGGCTATTATATGTATGGGAGTTACTCTTCAATTCTTGGTACTTTGACCACTTATTGTGGAGATTACAAATTCACCTCCTTATTTTTACATATGACTTGGTGAGCTATTCCATGGAAGTTAGAGAGTTTTATTCTTACTTCATTTATTTTAGAATTATTCTCATTTTTGAATTTCTTCTACTTTAAATAATTTTCATGCATTAGCTTGACTATTGCTTGAAACTAGTGCATTCAGTTGATCCAATGATCTATGGGAATAATCTGATAAAATAAAGTAATAAAAAGTACTAACAATCAAATTCCACTAGAATTAAATAGGAAAAAATAAAAATATGGAACCAATATATGGTTCACTAAGTGAAAAGAGGGAACTAGTACATGGTTTGCTAAAAGTATAGCCAAGGCATGGAGTGCCACTAAGATCAATTATGTACCACTTGCAAAAGGTGAATCACACCACTGTAGATGGATCTACATTCGAACTGGAACTTTGAAAAATGTGTTTATTTGATAAATTGTATTACTTGTTATTTTTAAATTTTTGTAAAAGAGAAAACATGAACCAGTTTCATGTCCACTACAAATTATGATTTTGTAATGTATAAAAAGAGGTAAAACACAAACCAACTTCATGTCCACTATGATATTATTATATTTCTCCTATATTTATTTATGTTATTTGGATTTTTATACACAAACACACTAATCAAATTAAATTATTTGAGTGCAATATGATAATATTTAGAATTTACTCACAAATTTAAAATTATGGGAATTTTCCAATTTACATGTGAAATAAATACAGTAAAATGCTAGGCAACCAAGGGATGAAAAGATTGTATTTTATTTCATGTTCTATTATGGACTGAGAGTGATTTGAAATCACCTCATGAATGTGAAAAATCTTTGGGATCTATTTTCCATGTGTTATGGTTGTTATTACTCTTAGGACACTTACATCGAGCCCATATACTTGTATCAACATAGGTGTCCAATCTATAATATGTACGTGAATGGATCCAAATTTACACTAAATTTATGTCATTACCTGTGTGACTATTTTTTCCTTCATAATATGTCCAATTGTGTGGGGATTTTAACAAAAAATAAAAACCCTAGTCTTCTTTCCTTTGACATCCTATGACATTAGTAAAAGGGGGTTTGTACATGAGTTGAGTTAACCCTATCAACCCAAATTGTTAATAAGTGATACCTACATATCCATATACTCTGAAGAAGGCCTCAGAATTGTATGTAATTCTCCCTCCTATATATGTGTGTGGAATGGTGATCATGCAATTATATGGCATTTATCCTATTATAACACTTCATACAATTAATAACAGTGTATATTGACTTTTTGAACGATTCAACTATCAATTTAGTAATGTAATGTAATTTAATAGCTTAGAATATAAATTATTTTCTAATTTTAAACTTACTTGATCAAAATACTAGGTGGTGTAATTAGACCACAACCTTTATAGATATAGGGATATATTGATTTTGAATTAGTACCTAGTAGAACGCAAAAATTTGAAAATAAAATGAACATATAGGGCTAAAAATTTGGTTACAAAGTAAAAAACATGGAAAAATATCAAAATATAAATTTGGACACCTATGTCATAGTTGGACACTTACATCAACATAAGATTCCAACATAGACATAGGTGTCTAGAGGCTAAAAACATAGAGATAATAACAAAACATAGGTAGGGATTCCTAGAATACATTGAATAAAAGGCAACTCTGATAACATACATGCAAAAAAGGGTAGATAAAGCTAGTGAAATAATATCAAACCAAAGAGGTCCATATGCGACTTAGCCAATAGACATATAACTCTTTATCAAGCATCCTATACATGCAAAAGTTATGAAATTATGTTTATACTAAATATGGGTATCTACATTTTCCCCCTTCAAACTAGTAATGAATGAAGCTAAAATTACTAGATTAAAAGAAAAAAAATGCATACCTTGGTGTGTAAAACACACCTTATCTTTACTTGAGTTTTATTTTCACCTTTTGATCGAATGTTTACCTAAAACCAAAATTTTGTCACAAAGTGATCAGTGTATATAATATATAGATAAGCAATAATAGAAACTAAAATTAAAAAAAGAGCATAGATATAATACACTTATATGTGTGTTGTGTAATAATGGCTCTAAAATGGAGACTAGAGAAGTTTAAGGGGACTTGAGCCCTCACCCATCTTTTGGTTAAGAGGATGAGTGAGTTCACAAGTGGTCCACTAGGTTGTACCTTAGTGGTTTTGTATCTAGAGTAGGGAGAGTTAGGAGGTGATCATGCCCCTAACCACATATAGGAAAAGTGATGCTTCAAATATTGAAAGTGTCATTTCCTAACCAACATAATTCAAGTGTATAGCCTAGTGAGATTATATTATTTAATCACTCCAATTTATAAATAGAATCAACCATTGTAGATGGATAAGGCTCTTTAATAGTCTATAAAATTTTATTGTAGGTATCAATCCATAGTGTGATAAAATTCCATGATATAGTGATAGTCCATAGTAATATGGTGAATTTGGAAGAAAAATTAGTGTATTAGTAAATAGAAGGAATGAGCCCCTATTCATTCCCCCTATCATTATGGAGTGAATAAAGGTATTACATGTAGATTGGTGCATTTTTTCTTGGCATAAGTGCCACTGCTATGTAATCTATGCATAATGGTAGTACGAGTGTATAAAATGTTGACCCAAATATATATATTTGACCCATATACTGTGAAGGAAATCTAAAAAATTTAAATCTAGTGTAAGTGTCAAGAACATGTTTTTATAATATTCCCCCACTATAATTTGAATATATGATAAATGTGGAGAATATGTTTTCCATGACATACCCCTGATATAATCTAAAACTATGAAAAAATATGCGAAGGATATGTAATCATGTTATACCTCCACTAGATTTGGTAAATGTGTTCACTAATATATTTTGGAAGACATGTTTTTGTAACATGCCTGCATTGATATGCCCACCTTTTGGTATGGGGGAAATATAATCTAAAAATCACCTCATCATGAAAGGAATAAGTGATGAAGTGATACACATAAATGAATAATAATAAATTATGCCCTAATAATGTTGGTACATGGGAATGTAATATTGGTTTGATAAAATTTTAAAAAATTGAATATCATCTAGGTTTAAGTAAAAAAATTAAGTTATTTTTATCCTTATTAATAAGTTTTCAAAATTGTTATAATTTGAAATGGCTTGTTTCCTAGATCTCAACACAACTTATGATTTTAGATTTGGGCAACTAGTGATTGAGATATGTGCATTTGAATTTATTGTAGAAGTTGTATATTAGGAGTTTGGAATAGGAATTTCAATTCATTTTCACTTTTAAAATTTTGAAAATTTTGTATCAAGTCATAAATTTTATAATTCGATATGAGAGAGCCCATGCCCACTATGATTTGATGTTCCTTAAAAATCCCTAACTGGCTAGGATTTTAATGAGCTGGTAAGTAGGTTTACTTGTGAATTTTTTATTTGATTAGGTAAATGAGTAGTTTTTACAAGGAACCTATAACCTAATAGTTAAATAAGTATCAAAATACAATAGAGTAAGCCCCAAGGACTAAAAAAAACTACAACCAAACCTATAGGAAGAGCAAACAAAAACTAAAAGTAGAAGGCCAAAAATAAAGAGCAGTAAGATGGAATTACTTAGAGGACCCGATGTCCTTCATGAGTTCCTTGCTAGGATCTTAATTCTCCACCTTGTCCTTAGGATTTTCCTTGATGATTCTTTCTTGGGTCCTTTTGATTGATCCCTCAATAACATCCTTCAATAATATCATCCTTGATTTCTTCTAGGCCTCCTTTTTTGGGGTCTTCTTAGGAGAGTTAGCCAAAGAAAGGGGTATAAGGGAGGGTTTAAAAGTATCTTGAGTCACTATAGTTTCCTCTATCTACCTAATGAGGGGGCCCTTTTCTTAATTTATGTACACAAAATCATGTAGCACCTTCCCAACTTATTTGTTGATCAAGATCCATTCCTTAATTAGGGTACCTAGACCAATACCCACTTTGTGAAGTTTATCATTGAATTCTTCTAGCCACCATTTGTTTTTCTAAACTAAATCTATCAAAATGGCCTTCACCTTCCATAAAAACTCTTCCCCATCCTCCTCTTACAATAAAATGGGTTTAGGTTTGTTAAAAATGAGATGAAGGGGGTTGTCCTCTATGAAGATTTTAGTAATGGGGCTTGCTAAGGAGGGGCTGAAAGGAGGGTGGGGAAAACCCAAAGTTAGTTCTTCATCATGGGAGTATTCCTCCATAAAAGACACCCTCAAAAAAGAATATTTCCCCCTAATGGTCTCTCTACACTTGACTAATAGGAAGATGATCCCTTGATGAATTATGGCATTAGCTTAACTAATTTGGAAGGCATGGGAAGTATTCTCAAGGGATTTCAATAGAAAGAATGATAAGATCATTATATAACCTTGGAAGTGATTTAATAAAAGGAAGTGATGTGAGAATATGAGCATGAATTTACCATCCAAAGTTATGTACTTCATAATATACAGGCATATGTCTAGCTAATACCTTAGCAAATCTATCTTTAGGAACCCCTTCTTGTCCATTTTTAGAACCTCATTCATTTATAAGAAATTTTGAATCATTTATAACTTTTTGAATTGATCATTGAAAGTTTTATTTACCTCAAAATACATCCATGTAACCTCCCCAATGATCTCCTATGTAGCATAAATTTGGATGCCTCTCATTTCCATAGTTTGTTTATTCTAGGTTTACTTGTGAATTTATTGGTAATTTTTAATTTTTAAAATTTTGTCATTTATAGAAATTTTTTTTTTTTTTTTTTGGGATGATGGACACTTACATCAAAATTTTGGAAAGAACCATCAGGGCCTTGATAGTAGTGTCCAACACTATTATCCCCATTGTAGTTTTGATTTTTAACTATAAAACTTGGTTATTCATACTCAAATGTAATGGCTAATACCTAATTTTTATCATTATTATGTGTATAAGGATATACATATTCTAGATTTTTTGCATGGGAGGCATTTCTAAACTCTAGGAGAGCTAGGTCTAAATGTAACTAATTAAGACATTATATATCATGATGTATTGTGCCATGTATCCCAATTAGGATAAATTATATATGATATCAACCTTATTATAGCTCTAGCTGAGAGGTAGAACCTGGATACATGCACCTTTTGGCTCCTGATATGGGAAATGAGAGTAAGTATAGAGGATGTGTATCACATTTTTTGGTTTCCCATCAGAAGTGAAAGAACATGAATTGTTGGAGATGGTAATTATGTCTATATTAGATGGTCTCACATGTATTTCATTATTCAGAGGCCACCACATGCAAAGTTGAGTAATATGATTTAGTTGGATAGTTTTATTAAGGGTGATTTTTTGTGACTATGAAAACCCATTTATGTATTGTTGGATTATGTTATAGTAGTAGACGGTGGCATGTGGTCAGTTGATCACTTTCCCAGAGTATATGAGTTATTTCAATATTATCATGTACTTTGGTATTTTGATATAGATTAAGGGGTGCCATATCCTCCATACCCGTGGCATCATATAGTCAAGAATGGGAATAGGCCCAATGATAAGCTATCACCAACACTTATGGAACTAGCCTCTCAATAATGAGTGAGATCTCATGATTCCTCTAGTTGTATGAGATGATGTGGGATGCATAAATGGTTATTTATACTCATGGATATGGGCCCATTGGCCATTATTATTTCCTATCACATTCACCACACCTAATTCCATACTTGAAGCATAGCGAGGTGTAAGAGGAGATGGAGGTAGTGGTGACTCTATGGGAACAACACCCCTAAATGATGGGTACTATCAAAGCCATATGTAAGTATCATATTTCTGTCTATATTTGATTGATATAGTAGAAATAACTAATTTTCATGTTGCATGTCATGTTTTTAGGCAATAAAGAGTGAGATACTATGGTATATCATAGATTACGAGCCATCACCTAGAGTGTGCCCATGCACATAGTTTGTAATGGTTTCATGAAGAGGTTTATTGATATTGTGGGTAATCATGCATCCTTATTTGATCCTATAATGAGATTAGTGGCTGCCTATAATAACACAACCACTGAGTGTGAGGATCTACATGTAGATATTAATAAGATAGACATCCTATAGAATAGTGTTATAAAGATTATGTAGGTTATGATTGATCAATATGACACCCTACATCATGAGTATGATGAGACACTTCATTGGATAGGGTCATTTGAAGAGATAGTACATGAGTTATCTTGGTCACATTGGCCCAAGTAAGATCTAGGTGTATCATCATTGAGATATGTTAGAAATATCGATATAGATAGTGTTGAGGAGTATATATGTAGAGATATGTCCCCAAAATATGAATTATGTTTCTATTTATATAAAATTTGTATTATTTTTATATATATGATGATGTTCATTTGGTATATTTAACTTCACATAGATGTGTACTTTTAGTTATTTATTTATTATGTACTCTTTAATTTCACTTGTTTTGTGTAATTGATATTTGGATATGATAAACTACATGGTGGTATAAAATAGTACAATTTAGTGATAATGAATTAATCACCATATGTAATGAAAATTGGTTGGAAATAAGAAATATTGACTATAGTGATCATGTGGTAATGAAACTTCTAGTTTTGCTTCTATCATTGTAGCTGATATATATGTAGAAATATCCCCTTACTCTATATATGTTAGTTTGGGTGCCAAAATATAATTTGTATGTATGTATCCTCCACATGTCCATATATCAATAGCATGATAAACCAATGGTTCTTTGGTAGGATTAGTGTGGAAAATATCATTCCTAGTATAGGGCTTGTTAGGAGGACTGCTACTAATGGTTGTATTCTACAAAGTTTGGTGGACCACATGTTCCTTAAAAGGATCAGCATGGGATGTCTTAACCCTCTTAGAATAGAATATATAGTAAGTGGAAAATGGGTCTAGATGTATCTTTTTGAAATGTAATAAGTCTTTGATCTACCAATTATGTATGTTTTTACTTGAGAGTGAAATAATCATTATCGTGGTGCCGTTTAAATAATTGTAAGTGCAAAAGTGTTATCTTTTAACCTTTTTAAATATTTGTGGTGGGTAATGAGAATTTAGAGGAAGTATTATCATCCATTTATCTAATAGTGTATGTAATATATCATTTTGTCTATCTCAAAACCAATCAAATGGAAGCGGTTACTGTAGAGTAAAAAATTTACTCTACGTTTCATTCTATTTTTTAGTCACGTGCCACAAAATTTTGCCTTCACATACTGAGGTCCGAGATGGCAAAGTTTTGAAACAAAGCACGGCTCTATTTTCCTTCAGATTCATTTTTGTCTAAGTGTTGGGGTAAAGCGGAAGTTGACAAGTGTCATCCTTCGAGGCATCTTTTCTCAAGTGGAAATGCCAAGTGTCATCATCCAAGGCAGCTTTCATATTTTCTATGAGTTGGTCAGAATGTGCCACGCATCTCATAGTGACTCAACAAAATGCACCAAGTGTCAGCATCCATGGTTACATATCGACACCCACATTTTATCTGTTTGCAGTGAAAGGTATCAAAAAGCTAAGTATCGAGATCAGGTGGAAAGTGCCAAGTGGCAATAACAGAAGGTCTCAGTGTTGATTTTCTAAAAGTGACAGAAGATGCCACGTATCCCAGCTAAAGAGAGTGGAAGTCACCATGTGTCGACATCCAAAATATGTTCAATTTAATGCCTTGGTTCAATTTTTGGTTCAAATCCTTGTTTCAATATCCTCAATTCAATATCCTCAGTTCAATGCCTCAGTTCATGTGTAAATAGCATGCAATGTTGAACCATTGAGCCATTGACAATTTTTGGTTCAATCATTCAGTTCAATGGCTTAGTACAATCAGGTAGTTCAAAGGAGCATCCCAAAAAACCAAAGGGTCAAGTACCCTTTTGGAAGGTAGTAAGGTGTAACCAAACCATTCAAGCAGAGGCTTCCAAGTGTCATCTACCGAGCCCCTTTCTACTCCATTCCCAGAAGTAGTGGAAGATGCCACGTATCTTCCCAGAAGTAGCAGAAGCTACCATGTGTCACCATTCAAAAGATATTCATTTTTCATTAATGAATAAAGATTGTGGTGGGTCCTGAGTTTTATTTCTAAAAGTCTACAAAAGCTGCCAACTATCACCATCCATAGGAGCCTAACATGGGTCTCAAACATTTCCATAGTATAGCTAAAGAGCAATGGAGATTGCCATGTGTCCTTTGTTGAAGAAAGCAGAGATTACCACCTGTCCCTATGCCCCTTTTTAAAGTTGCTCAAGTAAGAGATGTAGTGAGTCTTATTTTTGTTAAGTTATTAAGTGTCAAAGAAGTGGGTTATGATAGGTGTCAAAGTCAGAATGTTCATGAGAAAAGATATAGTAAAAGTCAGAGTAAAGTGAAAAGTGTTGCATGTCTTCGGTAAGTGTTGTATAACATGCCAAGTGTCATTCTCTGGTGTCTCCTAAGAAATAAAAAGATTTTTAGGGAATTGACTAAGTGTCCTCTTCCATTTAATAGAACAGAGCGTCTTGTGTATCTGTTTCAGCAAGTGAACTGTAGGGAAACAAAACGTTTCAGAATCTAAGAACTATCTACTGATAAACACTTCCAGCTCAGTTAGAGTTTAATTTGGGCCATAAGTTTGGGAACGCATAGACAATCTGGAGGGAATTTGAGGCTATAAAGAGGAGTCCAGAGATCACCAAATGAGGATCAGATATTGAGAGATAATTTTCTAAGAAAATTATTGTCAAGAGTTTTAGACTTTCTAGAGTTGTGATTAGGAATATCATTTTCCTTTATTCTATTTTATTAAGTTATAAAGTTTATGTAATTGTGCATATTTATGTGGCTAGAGAATTAATAACAAGATAGAGTTTTGTGCCTTTGTTGATGTTTCCTGTATCATTATGAAAGTAGTCTAAGTTGAGATCCTCTATTTCTATTATTTCTATCTATTACATTGATCATGCCTCATCTGCTCTTTAATTTAATTAAATATTACATATAGTTTCACCATGATTAGGATTACGGATCAAAATTACATTCAGGCGCATCACCATAGTTAGATTTTATTTCTTTGAATTTGTGTTTCTGTTTAAATTTTTATCCCTTTTCCCCCAACACTTGATATAAAGAAGAGACCAGCTTCTTAAAAATCTAGAGGTTTTTTCAAGTCGCATGTCCCACATCTTGAAACTTCCCATTGTTGGTGTCTAAAAAAAAGTGCAATTTTAAAATCAATAGTTACCTTTTAGTAGAGGCATATGGTTTAATTGTAAGAGGTATTCTGTAAGCATTTTATTTTCCTTTGTTCAAGACCTTTATTAGTTTTTATTTGGTATGTATTAATTATTCTAAATAAAATTTTTTTGAAGTGGTTCATGATCCTCTTTGGTTTGTTGGCTTGTTTTGAAAGCATTGTTTGTATGCTATTTTCCCTTAGGTGGAGAAATAGGTAGTTCAGTTTAGATATTTATTAAGGCACATGCATATTTATGCACATCCAAATATAATTTTTTGAATGAAGTAAAGATATTTTACAATGATATTTATTTAAGTGGAGAAATAACACCCATAATAAATATAAATTTCACTTCCAAATCCGAGTAGGTACAATTTAAAGAGTATAAGATATCCTTAAATATAATAACATAGTATTGAATGGATTCATCTTTATTTTGTGTTAATAATTTCAAATATTCCAATGGTAATTTAGTTAAAGTATATCTATGAAAAATTAGATAATAATACATATTTAATTTTTTTTGAATGTGGGTAAAGAACCATTTGGGAGGCTATAAAACCAATCAAGGGCCCTTTGAGCTAAACTTTGATGGAAAGCTTTTAATAACAAGTTTCCATCCTTAACCCAATGATCAAAGGAGTGTATATTATTTTAAATGATTATAATGATTCCTTTGACCATTTAAGGAGGAGAAAATAGGCATGATAAAGTTTGAAGGATAAGGATATTCAAAAATATCTCGAGTAAGAGGTTGTACATTTGATATATTCTTCTTAAAGGTAGCTTCATGAGAGGAGACTTGTAACATAAGGGTATTCACTTGTTGTTGAATATCTCCCATGGTAGTCATGATAAATTTCATATCACAATTAGAGATTGGTAAAGAGGTTATAATTTTACTTAAATGTTGTTAACTACCATTCATATGAAACATAGGAATGATAGATTCTTTATCACCCTCTAAAAAAGATCATTACATGTTTTTTCAACATTTAGAAAAGAGGCAAGTATATAATTTTGAATAACATGAAGATTGATATTATTATCATTTCAAGGTGTTACATTACTTGAAATTTCATGACATATAATAAGAGTAGGACAAATAGTCTCACTTGTTAAAAAATGTTCTTTTTAGCAAAATATGCAAAAGAGGGAGGAAAAGAAAAATATTCTACTATATTTACAACATTAAGAGATGGGAATATGCCATTTTAACTTTTATTTTTACTTCCCAAATAAGGGGAATAAAACATAATGCTGCTTTCTACTTTTTCCACATGATTATCATGTGAGAAAGAGGCATTTAATGCAAACATTTCCTTTTTGTCATGTAATGCACTATTTATTTCCTTTGATTTATAAGACTTGAGTTTGAAAAGAGATGAATCAAATTTATTTATACATTTAACTATATCTCCAAATAATTCATCTTTAACAATAGCTTTCTTAGGAATTTAATATGCATTTTCATTTTCCCATTCAAACAAGATAGAAGAAGTATTGCATGCAGTTTGATCATTGAAAGTTAGAGAATGAGAATTAATTTCACTAATTTCATTTGAGTGATATAAATAATAAATAAGATTTTCAAAATTGGCATCATTTTGAAGAGAAGAGGGGAATTAAATTTTTGATTCATATGGAGAATATATGCATGAAACATTTTGACTTTCAAGATCATGAATGCCAACTTTGTGCATATATATTATATCATCCTTATTTGAGGCATTAATGAAATTGATAATTTTTAACATTTTAGTAATTTCATCATTGAAAAAACACAAAATAGGAGAAGTAGGATCTTCATGTTCACATTCAAGAGGAACAAAATCACACTCATAACCATATGGAAAAATTCTATGGTATCAACTTGTTCATGTATACTAGCATTTTCATCATTAGTTATTTAATTATTCTAAGTATAAGTAAAAGTGGGAGTTTGAGCCTATTTTTTATATGCCATAATATCTTCATATGAAATAAATTTAACATTAGGAACATTAAAAAAACTATCAAAAGGATGAAGATTTCCATGGCCAGTAAGAAGAGAATCCATAAGGGCTCCAATTTTTGGTATGATCGTAAATTAAGTAAGCACAAGACCTAAAGTAAATAGTGTAATAAACATTCCTTAATATATGCCTATGAAATAAATAAAATTTTAAAAACAAATAAAAAATCTGAAATAAACTTTTTAAAAGGGAGAAAACCCTACATGCAAAGTAGGTTTTAGCTCAACATCAGAGGATAAGTTCATTAGAATGTTTTATACTATTTAGGTTTTTATACACAAATACACTAAGAAAAAATATATATGAGTATATAATGATATTATTCATAATTAAATAATATATGTAAAATTATGGGTATTTTCCTATTTACACATTTATAATAAATACAATAAAATGCTAGGTAACCAAGGGATGAATAGAATGTATCTTATTTCATGTTCTATTATGGACTCTGATAGTAATTTTAAATCACCTCATGATATTGAATAGTCTTTGGGATATGCTTTCCCTGTGTTATGATTGTTTTTACTCTTATAACACTTGTGTTGATCCCAAATAGTTACATTAATGTAGGTGTCAATCTTTGATGCAAGTGTCCAACCCATAATATGTGTAGGAATGGATTCAAATTTACCTTAAACATGTGTCATCACCTATGTGACTAATTTGTCCTTTAAAAAATTGTTGATTATGTGATGATTCTAGTAAATTAAAAAACCCTAATCTTCTTAACTTTGACCTCCTACAACTTTGGTAAAAATGAGTTATCATGTGATTTGAGCTAACCATAACAACCTCAGTTATTGATAAGTATTATCTACATATCCATATATTATAAAGAGGGCCTCAGACTCATATTTAACTCTCCCTCCTAAGTATGTGTGTGTAATGGTGATCATGAAACTATATGCTCTCTCTCATGTTTTAACCCTTGGTATAAGTAATATAAGTGTATATTGAATTTTTGAATGCTTCAGACATTCAATTTAGTAATATAATGCTATTTGATGGCTTTGATTGTAAATTATTTGATAATTTAAAACTTTCTTGATCAAAAGGCCAAGTGTTGTACTTAGACCATAGACTTTGCATATATAGGGATATATTTATTTTGAATTAGTATTTGGTGGCACATGAAAATCCAATAATATAATGACCATAAAGGGCTAAAAATAGTCACAAATCAAAAATCATAGAAAATCAAAATATAAGTCTGAACACCTACATCATAGTTCGACACATGTGTCAATGCAAGATTCTAACATATATTCATGTGATAAGAGGCTAAAAACACAATGATAACAATAAAAAATAGGTATGTATCCCTAGAATACATTAGATAAAAGGTAGCTTTGACAACATATAGACCCAAAGGGGAAGATAAAATAGGTGAAATAAGATGGAATTGAAGAGGTCCATATGATACCATGTCACTAGATATCTAACTCTCTACCAAGTATATTCAAAATCTATGAAAACATGCTACAAA